>OZ025259.1:30904570-31392368 GCA_964019135.1 Arenicola marina
AAGAACGCATAAAGACTAGTTCCATAAATCCGTTGCGTAACTTGCATCTCGGGTGGGTCTAATATGGCAATAGCGTTATGGAATTCTATAGGGTATGTCAGTTCTCGCGGGTTTTACTTCCGGCCTGGCAGTTTGGAGACAACGAAACGAACACGTGTTTTTTTACTCGCCCCCTGCGTAACAATGGATACCGCGCGCACAGGGCTGTCATACTAGTTACGACATAGGACGTGGAACCAGGCAAGCTGCGCGGCCGGCGAGGCAAAAAATGGGTGGAGCGCAATTGGTTTTTCGTGCGTCTTAAATAAAGAGCAGTTAACTTTTTAGTGCCAATATATTGGTAGATGACACTTTGAACCTGTAATTTTCCACAATACTGGCCACGATCAGTAAACTTGGCGCACAATAGCTAGATGATTCTAGTGACGTTGGACGGTTGTATGGCAACGGGTTGTTACGTTGCAAAATGTCCGCCCATGACTTTCGTTGTATTATGTCCGCCTAAATGGATGGTGATGTCAGGTTCATGGTCTTTCTCGTCGACTTCCATTTCATAACGCCTCCAATATTTGATGTTTCAACAGAGCACACAAAAATTACATTGCCATCAAATGCGAAGATAGATGAATCGACGTTTCGTTGCCGGGTAGGCGGTATGGCAACAGATTATTACGTTGCAAAACGTTCGCCCGTTGCAAAATGTCCGCCCACGATTTTCGTTGAATTATGTCTACCTAAACCGACTTTCGGTCGTTGTCGCAAAATGGCACCCACCGCAAAATGGCATGTATGAAGTGCTATGTTCATTGTAATATCTCCGCACCGTTGGAAAACGTCCGCCAAGAAACTTAATTTGGTTAGAGTAATGAACTATATATGATGATGTACCATTTTACATTTTTGATCGCGGTATAGGAAAGCCTTGACAGGCAACACATCTTGAGGTGCTACATTCGTCCGCCTCGTTACCACATGTCCGCCGAAACAAGTTCGTTAGCTTGATATCCCGGGTCAGACAATCAGGGGCGTCGCCAGGGACTTGCGCAAGTGGACGCACCTGCATGGAAATGAAATGAAAAACGAACAACAGGATTGCACGTACTGGCACAGGCCAATGTGTACGCACGTGCGTACGTGCGTACGGCTGGCTACGCCCCTGACAATCAACGGGGTGGTAAGTTAAACTTGAAAATTACATGCGCCGGTCACAAGCCTCAACATGCTCCATTATTCTTCAAGAAAAAACCTGCAGTAAACAGTAAATATGCAGCAGTGCACCAGGGCCGCAGGACGCGAGGGTACGTAATGTGGACATACATGCATCAGCCTCTTTCCTCCCTCACCCATACTTTTAAAAATAAAACGGCAAAAATCAAGAAGTTTTCTCGTTTTGGACCACTGGAATTTACTGCGCATAAACGGGTCCCCTTTGACCCTGAATAGTTCACACATTCCTTTGTGGTATTGATGTAGTAATGCAAAAAATGTCCATGTTTGTGCAGGATAGAGATAGCATGCTTTTCTTTGCTAGAGGTAGGGGGTTAATTACTCTCGGAGACGTGGCCCGTCTCTGCCTTGCATCTCGGGTTATCCCTGGTGTAGTGGTTCCATCTAGTCATCCTGCTGCGTCCCGGGAGGTTCTTTGGCCCAGTATAGGTCTAAATGGCGGCATAAAATACCAAATTGCCTTTTTACTACCTTGAAACTGCCCTACGTCTCGAAATGATCATAGCGGTCAACGTAAATCGTTTAAAGCAATGTGTTCTGTAATTTTTATATATTAGCAATCTCTCCTCCATGTCAAATGAGTATATTCCGTGTTGAATTTAAATACTGAACGCCTGTGGGCTATCCGGAGAGAAGCAACTTTGTTCACGGGGATCGTACTGAGGAACCCCCATTCCCAAACCCAGCAACGTATTAAGTACCCCCGCCCCCCCCCCTCCCCCATCCCACCCCGTGGATCCACACCTACAGAAACACAAATTAGAGCTTCAAGGTTTTATTTCCGGATTGAAACAGCCACTTGGTGCAGGTAAACTGGTGCCCATAGTCTTCAATACCAGTTTTATCTGACGCTCAAGGTATCTGTAACTGGACAGCAGGAGCAAAGCAAAGCTCAGCACAGTCCAATGTAAGCCCGCCAAGACTACAGAATACATGTTACGTTGCAAAATGCCCCCTATCATCTCTTGCTATATCATGAGCCGTCCATTTAGCTCAGTATTTTAAAGTGTTTGTGCCACGCGGCAAAAAATATCCGATTGACCAATGCATATGAAAGATAAATATCTTACAATTAATATGATACATTGCTGCTATTTTTAAAACCCAAACTCATGCCGCACGACCTCTTCAACGAGCACCACCCTCTTTCCATTTCTGAAAAGCATCGCGAATGAGCATCAGCGTGCGTGACGTCATTAGGGAACCCAACGATAGGGCTATAAAGTCTCGTTCGCCTAGACTTCCGGTTTACTCATTTTGGGGACAAACAAACGAAGCACGTGTTCGGAACGAGTTTAGAATATCTGCGCACACTGGTATCCTGACTATCTGTGACGTAGGCGTGACGTGTATGTTACGCAAAGAGAGAGACTGGGAACCAGACTACCTGCGCAAAAGCCAGGCGCCGAGGGGTGAGTCCATTGCGGAAGGCCTAGCGATATGATTAAGAATATTTAGGAAATATAGCTTCACAAGACGGATAGACCACATATTTTTTATTCGTTTGCGCCATCACAATGACGAATATTTGTTACGACGGGACAATACGACTGAGAAATTAACGTTTTTTTGCATTTCCTACGAAAACGAGACATTATGACGTCACACGGATTCTAACCGGTGACAACGTTGGCGCTACGCTTCAAACAGAAAACTGACAAAAATGAAGATACTTGGTCTTTTTGTGATCCAAAAGTGATACGAAAACATCCAACTGGTCTTATTGTATCTTTACCATGTTGTTTAATGACGCATCCGTATGCTGTTACTCCATGTACTGCACATTTTGACAGCGGAATGGTTAAGTCGACCGCTTGCTCTCGCCATTTTTGTTACCGCGGAGGCACGCAAATGTCTGTGACGTCACTCGCTGTTTGAGGAATTTGCGAAAGCTCGGGTGCAGGGCTAAATTTAGAACGTTATTTTTAGCTTTCGAGTGTTTTGAAGACGGATTTTTCCTCGTATATTCCCAAAGTTCTGCGCTTCATCGCCTCGAAATATTTTAACGTATATCTCCCATAGCCATGTTTAGTGAAATGGTACTCATAGTCTTTAGAATAAACCTGGAAAGAAATTGACTTACAGCTGCCTATACTTCAACATGGAGCACGTGTGTTTGTTTGTCCCCAAAACTGAAGTATCGCGGCCCGATCGCGAGAACTGTATAGCCCTATTGCCCTGGGTGCCGCTCCGTACCAGTTTGAGCCGTATGTACAAGCGAATGTGGCACCCGACCCAGTTCCCCATGCCGGAGTCCTGGACCAATTTGAGAGGCTCCAGCATAAAGAATGCCTGTATCCAGACTAGATCTAGATCAGCCGTTGGAGTATCACGAAGAAGCAGTACTGACATCCACGTACAAACGGATTAATGATAATTAACCCGAAGTGGGTGGGGGCGGGGGGGGGTGCTATGCCGGTGCCAGGGTAGTGCCACTGGGTTGGTACACAGGCATACACGGACTCCAAAGGCAATCCCGATAGTCAAAGGCCAGGCCAGTAGTAGGCCCCATTGGTGCTGAACTATTGGGAAAGATGGGGGGGTGTGGGGGGGAGTAGAACGTTAACAAGTGGATCTCTCATGACAGCGGGAACGAATCTTTCAGCATAACTCACGCAGGTCTCACGCTCAGCATTTATTACATATCCATTTCAGTGGCGGATCTAGGGGCGGGGGGGGGGGGGGTTAGGGGGGTTACATACAGAAAATTGACATACATGTTAAAGTCCCAAGTCTTCAGAGAGCAACACCCCCTTGGGAACCTAAACATTGAACAAACACTGTTAAAGTCGGCTTCTCTGAGCACGCCCTCCCCCCCCCCCCCCCCGCCGGTCGCAAGTTTTTCAGAGAGCACACCCAACTCTCGGTCGGAAGTTTTCATAGAGCAAACCCCCCCCCCCCCCTTGACAAATTCCTACATCCGCCCCTGCCATTTCGTCACAGTTCATACAGCGCGTTTTGAATCGCCGCCCGTTCTCCCTCCGGTCGACAGTGCATGCCACTCCCCCCAACCCCCCCCCCCTCCCCCCAACCACCACCATGCAAAATTCATATAAATTATAGAAAGAAACAATGCAAGAGAAATTGAACGAAAATATTATGTTTATTACATATAAATTTCAGTTTCGCATGAGAATAAATGCTAACAGCTATTTGATTCAAATGACATAAGAGTACCGGTAGGTATACAATGACAAGATCTTTTCTTATAATAAGCTTTGGGCCAGTACCAAATTTTGGGGGAGCCAAAAGAGTGGGTCTCGTAACTTTTGCTTTCCTGGCTGCATGATTTGAAAAGAAAGTGGTACAAATTAGTGGTAGTGGATTCTGTAACAATTCAAGGAGTATTTAATGAATGAATTAACACAGTTTTCACAATATCATCTTACACACTTTTATCATTGCTTCCATGTGAGGATTTTTGAACCCAGTTTTACACTTTCTCACATCATATCAAAAAAATCTTACTCAAGCTCTATACTGGACTAAAATTTCCATATATCTGAATTTAAACATGATGAGACCGCTTTGAAAAAAACACACATCCATCCAGAGAATAAAGTGATGCATATGGTTATTTTGTGTTTGGTTTTAGGATTTAAATTGATGCATAAATTAATTTATAAGAGAGAAAAACAAATTGTAGCCTTCAAATAACTGGCACCTGAAAATAGTTTTAGGGCAATATTGCAATACTATGTTAACTAAAGAAGCCATCATAAAATCTGGATACCCAGCATCTTGAAAATAAGGTTCTGCAGAGATAATGCCTAGTCAAAATCACTAAGGGCAATAGTTAACAAGTTACTTTTGATGTATTTAACAGTTGAAGCTTTAGGAAAGTGACCGAACAGCAGATAAATTGCATAACAGTTTTGAACAAACAAAATATCAATCTGGCCCCCTTCTTGTATTTTTAGTTCATTAGCATAAAATACAGTTTGAAATAAAAATCTGACAATCAACAAATGGCATAAATAACATTGCTTATAAGCAATATAATGTAATGTAAATATAGCAACAGCATAGGGTATCAGTTAAATATTGGGCACTGAACAAATCCATCAAATTGAGTGAAAGTCATTTAGAAAGAGACTCAATAGAAGCGTTTTTTAAATAAAGCTTTCCTAAAGAAATATATAATAAAGTGTATTTATCTTGTTTATCATGTTTATGGACGTTCAAAATTCCACAATGGTCAATTCGCAGAATATATTTAAATGAAATTTGCATGGGCTTTGTACTTTGTGATCAATGATTTTCATTAATCGTGAACTGAGAATCTTAATATTAAATAGATCTAACCGTGAATTGAGATATCATCAATTTATATCATATATGTATCCGCCCCTTCCATTGTATATGGGGAATTTTCAATTTAACACATTGTGACCTGGAAAAAAGACATTGATTTTTAATTTGGAAACACGACCCCTCCCCCCCCCCACCAACCCCCAATGAAAACAAGTGTCAATACTGTCAAGACAAACTTAGCTTAATTGTGTATGGTCATGAATGTATGTCTACCTGCATTCCATGATCTGATGGTATGTACATGATACTGCAATATCCCACCAACCTGTTCTGTTTTGTACTGATTGCGCTATCCCACAGCATGCTTTGCCCGCCCCCCTCCCCTCTACCCCTTCCCTGTACTTTAGCTGTCTATACAAAAATTGATCACTACGGCACTAGACTTACCAGTGTGTCGGTTAATATATTCCTGGTAGCGGCTGGACGTTGTCACCAGATCATGCAAATGAGCACAGTGTTAGACTGTAATATCTGTATCGATGATCCTTGTTAGCTAGGTTTAGCGCCCATGTGAACCTGTTCTTTGAAGGTTCGTCACAGAGAAATGGTAGGAATAACTCCAGGCTTCATCTCCATTCTCAGTCTGAGTGTTAATCCAAAAGTCTGCATATTCTCGTATGCGTTCGAGACAAAGTCAAGTCAGTCCCGAAAATGGACCGCGAACAAAGCTGACAGCTAGGCTAGGTGACACCACGAGCACTCGAATCAGTAACGCTCCTATCTATGTATAATAACAGAGTATGCAACATCTCAGAGAGGCCTGACAAACATCGGCTATTTTAAAATATACCAGTGTTTTCAGGCATTTAAAGATTAAATCAAACAAAGCATTAGCGCTAAGTCTTACCTTTGACACCAAAAAAGGGTGAATGGGCCTTGATTAAACTAAGAAATGGGGTAAAAACATCCAAATTGACAAACATACACAGTCTCATTCGCCATTTGCACCTCAGCACGCATGCGCATAAGCTAACACAGGGGAAGTCCATCCTCATTGGCCCAAAACTATATGACGTATTTTGACGCGTTCAAGGAAGTCTTGGGATTTTTTTTCAGGCAGTTATGGGTGGCGGTTAAATCAATTATTAGTCAAAATGTAATGTAAATTTTGTACTTTTCATTTATAACCTTGCTCTGCATAACTACCATTATTTCCATTAAATAAAAAATATATCAATCTTAACTACATTAATGTTGTACCATATTGACACTTGCTGTCCAAAGATTCTCTTAACATAACTCTTCTCTGATTTACTCGCATATTTCACTGTATCTTATCAATACAGGCGCACCCATCAAACACGTCGGCTAACAATGCTGGCACAAAATGTTATGTCAGTGAAGCTGATTAAGAAGAGTGAAATGGATCTTAAATGAGGAGCAAGGGTAGTCAAAGCAACTAAGAGGAGTTGATCATAAGCATGTACATTTTGTGCCAACATTGTTAGCCGACGTGTTTGATGGGTGCGCCTGTATTGATAAGATTTGATAAGAAGCGATACGATCCGCACGCAGGCTGAAAATGACTGGCAACATTTTGCGCGGGAGACATGAAATCGGCTCAGAGTATACTTTCACAGCGTCTTTTGAAAATATCATCCCTCGATAAGATGCAAACATACTCCAGAGATTATTATAAAATAAAGTTGTTTTGGCGTTGCACAAACAGTTTAAGTAGAGCGCTTGACATGAGCGCTCTGGAACTGAGAGCCTAAAGGTACGCGAGTGGGATGGTTCAAGCCCCGCTTTGGTCATGTCTCGTTGATAGCAGGATAAATATCCCATGACCTCCTTCGCAAATCGCAGGTGGTTATCCCGGGGGACATGGCTCCACTCTCCCCTTCCTTCTCTCATTCACACGATATGACCATCATTGGTTAAAGCGTCCCTAATATACAACTAACCAAAATCCAGTCTTGGTGTTTAAACCAAACATTTGTTAAACGGGGCGGGGGTGGAGGAGTTCCCTGGGCCACTCTGGGCGTAATGGGGGCACTGCGGCGACACCCCCCCCCCCTCTTCCCTTTCTGCCTCTCTCTCCACCCCCCCTGTCCCTACATTCCCCCCTTTCCGCCATCCACCTCCTTGCTCTAAACATTTCAACATTACATGTTTTGGTACCTTACTTTTGCAGTTTTTTCAGTAAGTTATAATAGCGACTTCGATTGGTTTGCTATTATTAATGTTAATTTTTAAGTGAAGAAGGGAACGATGTGGACGAGTGACTTCGCAATAGATGATGCCAAGACCCGGGGAGAGGGGGGGGGGGGCACTTAATACATTGCTTGAGTTAAGGGGGTTCCACGGTAAAGCGCCCCCCCCCTTTTTCACCCCTCCAAAATCCACTCGGAAGGGGTATTTTTTCCAGGCAACCCGCGCTATGAACGTACGTTCTATAGGCGTATCCGTTTCATCACAAAATGAGTATAATAATGCCCCCAGCCCCCCCCCCCTTCGGTGCCGAGACAATATGTCCCAATATGCACTGTAGTCACAGCGAGAACCTTTGCGGCGTCGAACTGTGGGAAAGACTACAGAGCCGCGTGGATACGATATATATATGCTCGTTCGATTCGTACCGCAAATTCCAGAGCCAGAACCGACTGCACAGCCTGCAATTCTAGTTCTAGAACTGAGTCAATCGAACGCACCTACTGTTATATATGTTATATATGTTAGAGGCATATTGTAAGAAGTGGAGTTTAAAAGTAAACATGAACAAAACGCAAGTGATGGTATTTCGGAGAGGAGGAATAGTTAAAGCAAACGAGCGATGGTTTTTCGATGGTGAACGGTTGAAAGTTGTATCGTCGTATAAATATTTAGGGTTGGTATTGACTAGCACTCTTAGATGGTCGAAAGCTGTTTCTACACTGACTGGTCAAGCCAACAGAGCATTGGCCTCTATCTACAAGCTTGATAAGAAACTTAACGGTCTACCTATAAAAGCAGCATTTACTCTATTTGATCGAATCATTGTGCCAATTCTCACGTATGGAGCCGAAATCTGGGGTTATCAAGAGTATAAGGAAATCGAGAAAGTCCAAGTTAGATTTTGTAAGAGATTATTGGGACTACCCAAGTTAACATCGGACGCCGCCGCATTAGGTGAATGTGGCAGGTTACCCTTAGCAAAAATTTATAATGTTAAGTGTATTAAGTACTGGTTAAAGATATTACGGATGCCAAATAGTAGGTATGTCAAAAGCTGTTATAACATGCTTAAAGAATTTGACAATCAAAGTAGATCATCCTGGGCTAGCTCAGTGAAAGTTCTGTTGTCTAAATATGATTTTAATGATGTATGGATTAACCAATCAGTTTATGACGAAAGTGTATTTATTGCTGAGCTAAACCAGAGATTAGAAAACTGTTTTATTGAATAATGGCATATGAAGGTTAGAGATCAAAGTCGCCTTAGTGTGTTTCGTACATTTAAGGACCAACTCTTCTTTGAAGTATATTTACTGAGAGTAAATGTTGCCAAACTTAGAAAGTCTCTTTCGCGTTTTAGATGTTCAGCTCATAATCTCTCTATTGAATTAGGTCGCCGTGATGGAACATTACTTGAAAACAGAATTTGTAAACACTGTGCTGTAAGAAATGTCCTTGTTATAGAAGATGAATACCACGTGTTATTGTGTTGCCCGAAGTTTATGGATATCAGACATTTATATATAGACAACGCTTTTTGGAATCCCCCAACATACGAGAACTTTATTATGTTGATGTCAAGTGTAGATATGTTTACCCTAAGAAAATTAGCGATGTTTGTGCACACTCTAGAAAAACGTGTCACCGCGCAGCTGTAAATTCAAAACACGGAAAATGTTATTATTTGTTGACAAATGTATATACGTTCATTGTTATGTCCCATGGGCCTGAAGGCCTTTTGACAAAATAAACTACCTACCTACCTACCTACCTACCTACCTACCTACTGTCGTTTTATAGCGTGGCTGTGACTGTTTCTGCGTAGCTATGACTGTTTATGGGTCAGCCTTGGGCCGTATTCATAATCCCTTCGTAAGTTACGCACGAAAGTGTATTTTCGTCTTAGCCCCACCAGCTCGTTGTGGTGGTGCTCATGATCAAGATATCGCCTTCAATATAATTTTAGCACTTTCTTAATTCAGAAAATCCACCTTTTGTGTGACTACTGATGTATTTTTAGCCTAATTGGTGATTAGGCTAAAACACCGAGTGCAAAAACATAAGGAGTCATTGATAAAAGTCATGGTTTAAACCCACAATATATTAATGTCTACCATAAATCATCACAATGCTTAAATGGACGCAGGGACCCCAACGTGAACTGACCATGAAGGAATATCCATAACCGTCACTTTGCGAACAAATAAATGAAAATCAATAACATTTCGAAATGTCAAGAGCTATCGTTCTCCTTCTCGAGATACGACATGATGCACTGACATTCACGTGACGCGATCATTGTGGGGTAGCGGTGAGTGAATAATAGGATTCCAGAGGATGTTAGGGCGATCAAATGAGACGCGCGCCTGCCACATTGTGTGGGCGAAGATCTGGGAGCGTTTCACTAAGATGAACTTTTCCTCTTAACTTTTAAAACCATACTGCAGGACCGGTGATGAAGAACAATTTGTGTTTTCATTATGCATTATATAGAAACATCTTTGTTAAGCATTCTGGCTAGCAATCAGTTACATAAGTATTAATATATATATATATTAATATACACTAGTAATTACGAAACATATTCATGTTGCTCGTGAAGTTACGAGCGATTTAATTTGCCGTTTGCATTACATTGGAAAATGTGTCTATTTCTTAGATCAGGGGTTATATTCAAGATCTTATTGCCAACGTTGTGTCTTCTTATAAGCCGCTGTACCATAGTGGCAGATGCAGCTCATAATAAGTTCCGAGTTGACTAAGCAATTCAACATGTCGCTTAGTCTGAGGCTTTCTGTTTACCACAGATGGTGTTTGTTTAAACGTTTTTGCGGTTATTACTCTTGGCATTAATAAATTTACCAAAGTTTAATTGAATATTTCAATTCTGGCTCCCTTCGTCCATTTAAATCGATATTAAAGTGACATTATGATGATTAAGAACACAAAATAGCTCAAGGCCATAGGGATGAACTCTATAGTAATATTGATTATATTACCAGGCAATAAATAGCCGTATTAAAAAACGAAAAATGTCTATTAACGACCTGGCATGATGCCTTATAAACAGAATAGACATAAGGCTCCCCTCTGTATGCGACACAAAAGCTGTCACTCTCCTGTGCATTCGTATTTTATGGAAAAGCCCTTAGTCCTCATGAGCACCACATCTACAGAAACCGGGTCAAGGAGCCGGGATATCCTTTAAAGGGGTTTCCTGCTTTTGTCATCCAATGATATTTGGGCAGATGTCGGCGGTTGATTGTTACTGTCATTGACTGATTTCTGTTTTGATGCTACTTTATTGTAGCGACCATATGGTCTTAGCCTGGGTCGACCGTCCTAAATGTCGCAATGATGTGGAGTTGTGCGCATCACCATTCACTGTTGCTGTAAGCATGTACAGTTAGGAATATAAACTAACCCGGAACTTGGCATCACGGACAGGTAGCAAGCGTTTTCAATTAGTATATTAAAATTATACATATTGCTAAGCAATGAATATAATGCGGCTCATTCAGACACGCACAAAAATTGCCACGACCCTGATACCACCGCGCACGAAGAATAGACCGATCCATGCTGTCAGTCATACACTCACGTCACTGTTACTTTGTCCAATCATGTGGTGAAAAATGGTCTTTCACGTGCGTTATGTCGGACAAACAATTCGGACAAACGAAGCCATGTGTTACTTTCTTGTTAGTTTCAGAGATGAGCACTTCTCACTTGTACCTACCATCAGCTATGATTGTCAATTTCATACTCACGTTGAAGGAAAAAGGACTCAAGCGTGGGCGGGGGGGGGGGCTTAGTATGGGAGTGTGGATCGGTCTATTCATTCCATTGCTCATACGCGCTGGAGAATATCATTCTTCAAAAATAAAATCACGGGGTGAGTTAATGGCCCCATGGATTATTTCCATTGCAACAATGCCCCTACTACTACTCAAAAGCATCATATGAGATACCTCCAATATGACTACAAGGGCACATGTGTTGAGCGAGTGGCCAGCGACAAACCAGCAGCAACCCATGATCTCTGGGATATATCTGTTGCTATACAATCGTGAATACATGTATCTGAAAGAACGTGCTATATAAACCATTGTGACAGAGATAACCGCTCTACCCGGCAAATATTGTCGAGGGCTTTTTTAATTTTTTTTGGAAATATATCTTAAATCGCAATATTAAGGATGCGTAACCCGGATGCGTAGATCCCACACAACGTCACTTCGCGAATTATGTCGACCCGGCCTTAACAGTGTATCCTATTCCAGGGTCGGGGGGGGGGGGGGGGGGCACATATGTACACCTCTCCCCCCTCCCTCTAGATTTGCTCTGGGCGTATACGTGTAAGACGCTTCACATTTCTTTTAGTCGTTTATTTGACAAAAGGTTCTATCCGGATGTCACGGTCACTTAATAGCGAACAGGTTCTAATGTTTCTCTTTCTAATGCGCCGATGTTAAGTGACAATTTATCTCCTTTATCGTATCTTATATTAACTGTGTTCAACTTGTACAAAAACTAGACCTTGGCTATTTGGCTATGTATACTTACACTGTCGAAAAAAGACGTATATTTTTGCTAAATACCTGATAATCGGTTGTGTATGTCCAACATTTGTTTGTTCATTTTACTAAATCACAGAACCTGTTTTCTCCAAAGAATAACATGTTGCTAAAAATGCCATACATCTGAAAAAGTTTTAAAATGATAAAATTATTGTTTGAAAGATTTAAATAATAAAATAACTTAACTGGCTGTCAATATCAATTGAAGTCAACACGCCGCCCGCACCAATACTGAAGACGATCATAGACAGCAATAGCTCGTTGGCTTTGTATGCACATGATATCCATCCCAGACCTTCTCCACTCAGGCTCTATGAAAGGACTACTCTAAATTAAGGGTGATTTTTACGGTGGTACAAAGTAAATTTTATTTGTAGGTGCTATGAATCAAATACATAAATATAAAACATATCGCATTAACTTTAAAACTGTTTTGTAATCTGATCAAGTTAATTTTGACAGGCAGAGACAAGCCATAACTGCGACAACAGAATCATACTGCTGGGAATTCGAAAAACAATTTAGCGATGCAAACGGTCTTGGGACGTGATAAATGGGTTTCATCGAGCTGCAAATCCGTCCAGTAACGAGAATTATTAATTATTAATTAAATTGTTAATGTTGATTAACTGCAACTGCAATAGACCGATCCAGGCTGTCAATCATTCACTGACGTCCCTGTTGCTTTTATCCAATCATGTGGTGAAAAGGGGTCTTCCACGTGCGTTATGTCGGACAAACAAAGCCGCGTGTTACTTTCTTGTTAGTTTCAGAGATGAGCACTTCTCACTTGTACCTACCATCAGCTCTGATTGTCAATTTCATACTCAATAGTAAGGAAAAAGGACTTAAGCGTGGGCAGGGCTTTGCGTCGGAGCCTGGATCGGTCTATTGCAGAACGCGCTATCACTGCGCAGATCATATATGATCAACTGATATGCTAGACCAAGTCCTCAAAGAAAATATCTACCAATATTCCACGGCCACAAATTATTATGTGCAGTTCCCTGGGATGCACAGTAAACATTAGCCCCGTTTCATCTCGATTATTGTTCCACATAAGCTAACGAATATTAGAGAGTGAAACAGCGAAGGGGATGAGAATGAAAGCGTTTCTTTGGCCGCAAGTGTGCTGAGCGTTTAATTAGACAAATACATAGTTGATGTCAAATTAAGGTTAGCGCTCCAATATGAGGACTTTAGATATATATAAATATACATGTATATCTGCACTTCCCACGGCCGGGTAGCCTAATGTTACATCATGGTACCCATCGTTTGCTGCATAACGACTCATTCCGTCAGGTAAATCAACAAAATAAATCGGTGACATTCCTCAATAAATACATGATAATAACAAAATATTAAAAAATAACTAATGACGCTTATGGCAACACTCGTTAGTGAATCAATTAGTCTTTCATGCTTACGGCAAAATAAACATATATATGTCCTGACAGTGCGTGGTCTCTATAAGCCACTTATTGCGACCACAACAAACCGGTGGAATTATTTGGGTGAACTCTAAATAAATAGTGGTTCTTCCGGTTCAAAAAGAAGGACGACTTTAACGTTAAAGTTTTGGTGCCACTTATTTGTGTAGCGTGGGTGAATAACAGGTTACAGTCAATATTCCAGAACATCAATAAAAACGCCTTCGTCATTGCAGCAAGACAGACCTATCAAGAAGAAAGGTAAAAGCACTTATCATTGATTAATGACCGGCACCTCAGCAGCAATCTATAGCTCTTAAAGTGATACATTTAGAATTATCGGCAGCTGAAGTTTGACCACTTAATAGTGCGAGAATATGTGGCGTTTGAGTGGCACGTTAGGCCGTCTGGTAGATGTGAATAAAACCAGCCCGTGACAGTTGTATCGATTATTTTGTCACTATGGACAGTTATCAGGTCATTATCGGGTAATTATTAATATGGTCATGTCACAATAAGCCCCATATATTTATATGTGGCCTATATTTAATTAGTTTTGGCTTTCAGGGAAGAGACACATGCCTGTATGGAGGCCTATAAAAGGGTCCTAGAAAACATGCACGGCAAAGGAAACTCGCGACGACTACAACGAACCAGGACGTCCCTGCGATTTGGCGCTGGGTCTTAGACCCAACGAACTAGTATTATATTTGTACATTCATGCTGTTCTGCAGATAAGACTTGTGCTGCGCAATATAACAGTCTTCTCTCCATGTAGCATCAAGTGAATGGGGTTTGAAAGATTGGATGAATGCATCAATCAATGCATGAACAGATAGTTGTAATATATATAAGTTTGCAGCATCGGCAATGAAATGTTACCTTGCACTTTTTCATCCTATAGTGAGAGTCTACATATAAGAAGTACTTCCCTACCGTCGAAATCCAATTGGCCGGCGCAAGTATCATTCTTACTGATTTCTAAGTTAACATGTGACCATGGGACTTAAAGGTGGTCCCATGGAATGACGTCTCTAACAATTTTACGTGTCATTACTCCATTTACTGCATTCTTTTTTTCGTGTTATATGTGGTCTTTATCACTGTCTGCTCTCCTTTCACCCTTGGCTTTCATTTGTGTTAACTGATACTCCACGAAAGTCTGTTCCAGTCTGTACAACCTTGTAGGCAACTCCAGTTACAGAAAGGTAAGACACACGTGAATCATATTCTTCTTGGATGTCACATTCACCCATCAACTGGTGACTAACTTCTCCAATTTGTTGACGCTTTCAGCGGCCTGTGACGTTAATCCATGTACCTGCGTCTGCACGTGCAACACCGACGACGGCCCGCCATGTCCGGAACCCGTTGTAGTACCTACACTGGCGCCACCTACAGAGTCACCCACAACGCCACCCACACTGCCACCTACAGAGCCACCTACAGAGCCACCCACAGAGGCACCTCCTCCACAGCCACCTACAGAACCACCTCCAGCAATAACCGGTACTTCTGTTATTGTTTTGATTTGTCTGTTTCTTGTGCTTAGCACTGTTGCCCTGGCGGAGGTCCAAATCGTTGCCACGCCCCTTTATGCTAGATCGAGTAACGTATGGCTATCATGTTGACACCGGTTCGTTGCCACTTTCCTGTCTATTATATTCTTACGTATAGCTATCATGTTGACACCGGTTCGTTGCCACTTTCCTGTCTATTATATTCTTACGTATAGCTATCCTATTGACACCGATTCGTTGCCACTTTCCTGTCTATTATATTCTAACATATAGCTATCCTATTGACACCGATTTGTTGCCACTTTCCTGTCTATTATATTCTTACGTATAGCTATCATGTTGACACCGGTTCGTTGCCACTTTCCTGTCTATTATATTCTTACGTATAGCTATCCTATTGACACCGATTTGTTGCCACTTTCCTGTCTATTATATTCTAATGCATGGCTATCATATTGACACCGATTCGTTGCCACTTTCCTGTCTATTATATTCTTACGTATAGCTATCATATTGACACCGATTCGTTGCCACTTTCCTGTCTATTATATTCTTACGTATAGCTATCATATTGACACCGATTCGTTGCCACTTTCCTGTCTATTATATTCTAACGTATGGCTATCATATTGACACCGATTCGTTGCCACTTTCCTGTCTAATATATTCTTACGTATAGCTATCATATTGACACCGGTTCGTTGCCACTTTCCTGTCTATTATATTCTAACGTATGGCTATCATATTGACACCGATTCGTTGCCACTTTCCTGTCTATTATATTCTAACGTATGGCTATCATATTGACACCGATTCGTTGCCACTTTCCTGTCTATTATATTCTTACGTATAGCTATCATATTGACACCGGTTCGTTGCCACTTTCCTGTCTATTATATTCTAACATATAGCTATCCTATTGACACCGATTTGTTGCCACTTTCCTGTCTATTATATTCTAACATATAGCTATCATATTGACACCGGTTCGTTGCCACTTTTCTGTCTATTATATTCTAACGTATGGCTATCATATTGACACCGATTCGTTGCCACTTTCCTGTCTAATATATTCTTACGTATAGCTATCATATTGACACCGGTTCGTTGCCACTTTCCTGTCTATTATATTCTTACGTATAGCTATCATATTGACACCGGTTCGTTGCCACTTTCCTGTCTATTATATTCTAACGTATAGCTATCATATTGACACCGATTCGTTGCCATTTTCCTGTCTAATATATTCTTACGTATAGATATCATATTGACACCGATTCGTTGCCATTTTCCTGTCTAATATATTCTTACGTATAGCTATCATATTGACACCGGTTCGTTGCCACTTTCCTGTCTATCATTTCCTAACGTATGGCTATCATATTGACACCGATTCGTTGCCACTTCCCCGTATGTTATTTCCTAATCTACGGTTATCCCATTGACACAGAGTGCGTTGGGGAGGTCTCGGACAGCATTTTCGTCATCGACATGTCGGCGAGCATTAAAGAAAGAAACTGGCCGGAAGTGGTCAACTTTGTCGCTGACGTCATCGCCGGACTCTCCATCAGCGAGTCGGGGAGCCACGTCGGCGTCGTCCGCTTTGCTGGCAGAGACGACACTTTGATCGATTACGACCTGACAAATTTCAACAAAGCGGAAATCGAAGCTGGCGTCCGGGTTCTACCTTACGAGTGGACCAGGGCGGGGACATGGACCAACAACGGGTTGGACGCCGCCCGGGAAATATTCCAAAATAAGTGAGCGCCATATGTTTCTTGTTAACTGTTTGAAAACACGGATTGAAAAGATCTATGCTCAGTGATACTATTGCATACCGGTTAACCCCCTGATATTTAAATGTTAATATATTCTTGATTATTGCAGTGGCCGGTCAAGTGTGCCCAGTAAGATCATTGTGGTGACCGACGGGAGAACCACGAGACCAGCTGATACAGATGACGCCCTGGACCTGGTCAGGGCCGCAGGTCATGAGATCATCGCCGTCGGGGTTGGAAATATCAAGATTAAGGACCTGGAAGAGATGGCGACAGACGGAGTCGTCTACAGGGCTGATGACTTTTCCGAGCTCGATACCATCAGAGGTCAATTGACTGCGTCGGTGTGTGGCTGAGCGGAGATATCAGTGAAGCCGTAAGTTTATTACTGTTACAGGTCTGTCATAGATGTTTTCCCTCGCATCTTTCTCATTGTCCGATATCCAGCATTATTTGTGCGGTAAATGTTAAAGTCGTTGACATGGCAATTTCTTTTTGGATGCCTTCGCATTATTAAAGCCAGTCCAACTACGTTGTACGCTAATTCACCAGCCATCTCGTTCCATGAGTGATTTGAAGCAAATTTTTTTTTCAGAATCGCCGTAAGAAAGCAAATACATTCTGGTATCTGCATTTCTGGACACGGATGTTGGAGCCACTTTCCATTCTAAGAGATAACTTGAACATAATTTCAGCTCGAAAGCGCTAATTTTATTAAATTATGTTGACGATTTGTAGGTCATGTAGCAATAAATGTTCCCTTTTCGACTCTATGCACTGTGTCCTGTTTATTGCCAGGGTACAAGCTGCGGGCAAATCAGCTCATCATTATGAATTCGCAGCGATATACATAGAACATATTCCTTAAATTCGATACGTATTTATTTTATATATAGTATTGTAACAAGTGTGATCGGCATTCTGATCTTTATTTTAAAGGCTTTACCGCGGAACTCCCTCATATCAAGCAATGTATTTAGTCCCCCCCCCACCCTCCGGGGTCTGTCCAGAGCTGGTGTCCACCATGGCAGACCTCCCCATATCCCTAACCCGCGTAGATAACCCGGTATTCTAAGCTGAGGGGCACTTGGTCATGGCTATAATCAGCCTATGACAATGTGTCCCCCCATGACTAGCGCCTTTCCCCCCGCGTATGCCAGACCTGCAGTGGGGGGGGGGGGGGGAGGGGGGTGGGGGCGAAGTCATATGGTGATGACTTGTCCTGTTACAGCGGTTTGATGGTCCATCGCTCCTGTCTCTTCTGCCATAGATACTGCGACGCAAACTCCGCCTAGGCCCCCATGTCTAATGATGTTCTTCCTTATCTCCCTTTCGCTTTGCGTGAACTTTGGAAAACCTCTCCTTCCCCATACCATACCGATTTTAACCCCTTACGTTACAAATTACGGATTTCTCATTAGGTTTGATCACGATCCCATTTTGACGTCTGAACAATAGACATGACATTTCAAAGAGGGCGTCGGCATCTCTCATAATACGTCAGCTGATATCGAGAATAGTCATTAAACAAATTTGCGATTTGAGTGTCCTCGGGGGTAGTAGATTGTTTTCCTTAATGACAATATGATACGGTAAAGAAACATTTCTTTACTACCTTTCGATACAACGTCCATGGTACAAACATACTGTAATCAAATGGTGAACATACATGGCAGTAAAAGCAAGAGTATCTTATTATGAATACCAAAATTGCTGGATTTCTGGCTTCCTTTGCATGTTTTTATGAGGATGCGGGGGCGTTTACTTGCATAACAATCGGATGAAAACATTTTAAGATTGCGCCCAAAGTCCAAGCGGAGGCGCTTCCTAACGAGGAAAGTGCTATTCGTTGACGACGCAGCGCTGGTTGCCCATTCAAAAAGCCGGCTACACATTATCATCATGCTCATGGATTGACTTCCTTTGACTGTAAGTGTTACTAACAGTCGTACTGAGCCAAAGGGGCTATCATACCGCCAGTGGTTATGCAGACTAATACGCATTTAGAAGTGGTATACAAGTTTTGTTACCTGGCAAGTACCGTTACGAATAATTTATTCTTGGACGAGGAAATAAATACTCGCATTGGAAAGGTCAGCCACCCACACTTTGGTAGGTTGAACAAACGTGCATGTCAAAATTCAAAAGTAGCCATTAACACCAACATGCTAATCTACAGGGCGTTTGTTTTAGGCAGCCTACTATATGGCATTGGACTACGACGATAAATTGGACCACAGTGTGTGGCCAAGAAAGAAAATTGAACAATTTTCGTTTGCATTGCATGGCAAAATATATTAAGCATATCTTGGCAAAACAAGGTCACAAATGCTGAGGTGTTAACCTGGACCAGCCTATCAGTATTCTTGCTGTTGTGAAACAGAGACGGCTCCGTTGGCTAGGCAACGTTCATCATATGCAAGATAAACGCACTCCAAAGGATGTGCTCTGTGGCGAGTTTGCCGCATGCGAAATGCCAACTTGACGGCCAAAGCTCAGGCTTAAATGAAGCTGGCCTCTAAAGGCTGCTTTTCCAATTCATATAATACTTATATATATAAAGCCTT
This sequence comes from Arenicola marina, assembly GCA_964019135.1. Lineage (NCBI taxonomy): Eukaryota > Metazoa > Annelida > Polychaeta > Arenicolidae > Arenicola > Arenicola marina. The sequence goes on from OZ025259.1 coordinate 30,924,144, forward strand.
ATCCTTCAAATTATAGAATTTTCCATCCTGTCTGTAGCTCGCAATAAATTTAAAAGTGACCGCCAGCTACGATTTCGCCGCTTAGCCAGGCGGCAGCCCTTTTTGGAGGTGTGTCCGTGATTGGCCAATCAGGAAGCGATAATTATATGCAAACCGGCAATGACACCCTACTGTGTGAGTAAAACAAGAGCGCGTCATCATCGCTAATATAAATAGCTGTGATTCTCCAATCATGGTTTTCGGACGGAGACAATCGTTGCAAGAGATATATCAATATGTTTGGATGTTATTTTTACATGAAACACTTAGATCATGGTCTCGGCTTGGAATTGATCTCCCGTTTTACGCGTTTCCCCTGAAGGCTACTTTTCTTCTCCTTATTCAGTTGACCAAAACGAGGCGTTAACACTCCCCAATTTAATTGTAAGATGAAAACTTTCGGTGCAGTTTGCGATTAGGCACCTGCTTTTAGGATGTTTGCAAACGTGGCGTCGATTAGAATTCTTTGGGGGATCTAGCATCCCAAAAAGAGGGCACTCGAGAGCCTAAGGCACGTGGATCGGTGGTTCGAGCCCTGCTGTGGCCATGTCTGCGTGGTCGTAGGATAAAGATCCCATATCCTTCTTCGCAAAGAGTAGGGGATTTCCCCCGGGGACATGGTTCCACTCTCCCTTCCTTCTCCCATCGCGATATGACCAAAAGTGGCTAAAACGTCCTGAATAACCAACCACCCAACCAACCCAAAAGCTGGATCGATGGGTACGTCTCGTGCGTGAGGGAACGGCCCACCACGATGGGGCTCTGGTTTGAGAAACTGGATTTGAAACGCCGACCTAGGCGTTCAACGCGTAATAATTAAACAATGCCTAAAGTCAGCTCATTGATGCGACGACTGCGGTAAACTCTGTCCGTCACCGATCGGCTTTTACAGTCATAAGCGCAAATGCCGCGAAGCAAATCATGTTAATACTTAAACCACAGCAAAGGTTGCAAATCCATCCTCTTTCGCAAATGGACGGATATCAACCATCATTTCATGTTGATGTGGGATACAGCATATATGGTGTTGATTCCATTTCACGTCCTAATTGAATCGTATAATGATAGTGGTATAATAAATGATACTCGCTTGCCACAACATATTCACATGCTTAAAGCATTTACACTTTTCTACACATTTCTAAATAAAAAACAGACGTAATAAATAATAGATTTTAAGGTTTTTTTTATTTTTCATAATAAATGAATTACAAGTAATAACGCTTCACATGTTAAACTCGTAGTTATACTAAGTTTTAAAGTGACAAAGGCCAGGACATTATTTCTTATATTTTCAAGAGATCCCACCTATTATTTAGATCGAAAGACCTGGACAATGACGTCACCGACTGCATCAACCCTATGTTAATGATAAGGCTGAATGTTGCTACCATGACGAGCGGAACCACTGCTGTTATCATGTCTTCATCCGAGGAATCCTCATTATATTATCGCAATTGAAATATAATCGCCAAAGAATGCAAGCTTGAAAACTACCATAGACCTCATATCAATCATGACAAGTAGTACATATACACGGATTGTTCTTGTCACCAATATATGTACTAATGCGCAGAAGTCTCAATGGTGTAACGAGATCAAAGTAACAAAGATGGTTGGCGGAAGGTGGCCCAAGTCGGAATTCCGTCGTTTAGTGGTAGCCGGCAGATCCGATAGCCTGGTTGTTGCACGTGTCTCCCTCGCAGAAGCACCACAGGGAACCAGCCTGGTAGGTACATTCCCCAGTCCTGTAGGGGTCGACACCGTATTCGCCCTTGTAGCAGCCACGGAAGATATCTGTAAGGAATAACCAGTCCATTTAAAACAGGGAATTAATTTCTTGATTCCGGTAGCACCTTACAAGTACTCATAAAACAAACACAATGCTAGCAATTTATGAAAGTTACGCTTCTTTTCGGGGGCACGGCTTAGCATGTAGGGGATGAATTGGATGTACATTGTATATTGATACCACACATACGTTGAGATGAGATTAATGTCATATATTTTCTGGCGATCAATCGGCGATAAAAAAAAGCATAATGTCCCAATTATTGACAACTCAAGTTGCTTGATGTAATTTGCACAATAGCATTTTTGAATTCAAGAAATAATGCGGATATATATGGGGCCCCCCCATATATATATGATGAGATCTACTCTAGTAGTGTAGTGTGGGTTTCGGTGCGGACTCTATCACGTACCGCCGTTGGGGTCCTTGCGGGTGTAGCAGTTGCTGTGGCAGTCCCAGACATCAATGCCGAAGTCTTTGGCCTGGTAGGCGTCGAATGGTCCCAGGCTCTTGTCCCATCCACCGTTAACGGTGCGAGCTACGGGGATGACGGTCTTCTTGGCATAGCCACCCTGCTGGCCATAGCTAGCGGAACGAAAGAAGGATACAATGTCGGTGTTGAAGGTAATTCTGGCCTCGAAAATGTCGTACCATGTATTGAAATGGGGCTGGGTGAAACCGAATGGTAAAATGTTGGTGTTGTGAACCTCGTCTTATTTATGGAGGCTAATTTGAACCTCGAAATGTCGTGTTATGTAATGGAATAGGGCTGGGTAAAACACGCTCCATGTCCTACTTGCATATGGCGCCACTCGAATGCTTATCACCTGAGCATCTAATATGATTAGGATACAACGTTATAACGTTAAGACGAAGGGGACCAAACAGAGTGGGGTTATGGAGTAAGGTGAGGTAATAAAGTCAAGGGGGATAGGAGGGAGACCGTCACATCACATAATTAAAGATGATATCTCAAGAACGCATAAAGACTAGTTCCATAAATCCGTTGCGTAACTTGCATCTCGGGTGGGTCTAATATGGCAATAGCGTTATGGAATTCTATAGGGCATGTCAGTTCTCGCGGGTTTTACTTCCGGCCTGGCAGTTTGGAGACAAAGAAGCGAACACGTGTTTTTTTACTCGCCCCCTGCGTAACAATGGATACCGCGCGCACAGGGCTGTCATACTAGTTACGACATAGGACGTGGAACCAGGCAAGCTGCGCGGCCGGCGAGGCAAAAAATGGGTGGATCGCAATTGGTTTTTCGTGCGTCTTAAATAAAGAGCAGTTAACTTTTTAGTGCCAATATATTGGTAGATGACACTTTGAACCTGTAATTTTCCACAATACTGGCCACGATCAGTAAACTTGGCGCACAATAGCTAGATGATTCTAGTGACGTTGGACGGTTGTATGGCAACGGGTTGTTACGTTGCAAAATGTCCGCCCATGACTTTCGTTGTATTATGTCCGCCTAAATGGATGGTGATGTCAGGTTCATGGTCTTTCTCGTCGACTTCCATTTCATAACGCCTCCAATATTTGATGTTTCAACAGAGCACACAAAAATTACATTGCCATCAAATGCGAAGATAGATGAATCGACGTTTCGTTGCCGGGTAGGCGGTATGGCAACAGATTGTTACGTTGCAAAACGTTCGCCCGTTGCAAAATGTCCGCCCACGATTTTCGTTGAATTATGTCTACCTAAACCGACTTTCGGTCGTTGTCGCAAAATGGCACCCACCGCAAAATGGCATGTATGAAGTGCTATGTTCATTGTAATATCTCCGCACCGTTGGAAAACGTCCGCCAAGAAACTTAATTTGGTTAGAGTAATGAACTATATATGATGATGTACCATTTTACATTTTTGATCGCGGTATAGGAAAGCCTTGACAGGCAACACATCTTGAGGTGCTACATTCGTCCGCCTCGTTACCACATGTCCGCCGAAACAAGTTCGTTAGCTTGATATCCCGGGTCAGACAATCAGGGGCGTCGCCAGGGACTTGCGCAAGTGGACGCACCTGCATGGAAATGAAATGAAAAACGAACAACAGGATTGCACGTACTGGCACAGGCCAATGTGTACGCACGTGCGTACGTGCGTACGGCTGGCTACGCCCCTGACAATCAACGGGGTGGTAAGTTAAACTTGAAAATTACATGCGCCGGTCACAAGCCTCAACATGCTCCATTATTCTTCAAGAAAAAACCTGCAGTAACAGTAAATATGCAGCAGTGCACCAGGGCCGCAGGACGCGAGGGTACGTAATGTGGACATACATGCATCAGCCTCTTTCCTCCCTCACACATACTTTTAAAAATAAAACGGCAAAAATCAAGAAATTTTCTCGTGTTGGACCACTGGAATTTACTGCGCATAAACGGGTCCCTTTTGACCCTGAATAGTTCACACATTCCTTTGTGGTATTGATGTAGTAATGCAAAAAATGTCCATGTTTGTGCAGGATAGAGATCGCATGCTTTTCTTTGCTAGAGGTAGGGGGTTAATTACTCTCGGAGACGTGGCCCGTCTCTGCCTTGCATCTCGGGTTATCCCTGGTGTAGTGGTTCCATCTAGTCATCTTGCTGCGTCCCGGGAGGTTCTTTGGCCCAGTATAGGCCTAAATGGCGGCATAAAATACCAAATTGCCTTTTTACTACCTTGAAACTGCCCTACGTCTCGAAATGATCATAGCGGTCAACGTAAATCGTTTAAAGCAATGTGTTCTGTACTTTTTATATATTAGCAATCTCTCCTCCATGTCAAATGAGTATATTCCGTGTTGAATTTAAATACTGAACGCCTGTGGGCTATCCGGAGAGAAGCAACTTTGTTCACGGGGCGCGTACTGCGGAGCCCCCATCCCAAACCCAGCAACGTATTAAGTACCCCCGCCCCCCCCCTCCCCCATCCCACCCCGTGGATCCACACCTACAGAAACACAAATTAGAGCTTCAAGGTTTTATTTCCGGATTGAAACAGCTACTTGGTGCAGGTAAACTGGTGCCCATAGTCTTCAATACCAGTTTTATCTGACGCTCAAGGTATCTGTAACTGGACAGCAGGAGCAAAGCAAAGCTCAGCACAGTCCCATGTAAGCCCGCCAAGACTACAGAATACATGTTACGTTGCAAAATGCCCCCTATCATCTCTTGCTATATCATGAGCCGTCCATTTAGCTCAGTATCTTAAAGTGTTTGTGCCACGCGGCAAAAAATATCCGATTGACCAATGCATATGAAAGATAAATATCTTACAATTAATATGATACATTGCTGCTATTTTTAAAACCCAAACTCATGCCGCACGACCTCTTCAACGAGCACCACCCTCTTTCCATTTCTGAAAAGCATCGCGAATGAGCATCAGCGTGCGTGACGTCATTAGGGAACCCAACGATAGGGCTATAAAGTCTCGTTCGCCTAGACTTCCGGTTTACTCATTTTGGGGACAAACAAACGAAGCACGTGTTCGGAACGAGTTTAGAATATCTGCGCACACTGGTATCCTGACTATCTGTGACGTAGGCGTGACGTGTATGTTACGCAAAGAGAGAGACTGGGAACCAGACTACCTGCGCAAAAGCCAGGCGCCGAGGGGTGAGTCCATTGCGGAAGGCCTAGCGATATGATTAAGAATATTTAGGAAATATAGCTTCACAAGACGGATAGACCACATATTTTTTATTCGTTTGCGCCATCACAATGACGAATATTTGTTACGACGGGACAATACGACTGAGAAATTAACGTTTTTTTGCATTTCCTACGAAAACGAGACATTATGACGTCACACGGATTCTCACCGGTGACAACGTTGGCGCTACGCTTCAAACAGAAAACTGACAAAAATGAAGATACTTGGTCTTTTTGTGATCCAAAAGTGATACGAAAACATCCAACTGGTCTTATTGTATCTTTACCATGTTGTTTAATGACGCATCCGTGTGCTGTTACTCCATGTACTGCACATTTTGACAGCGGAATGGTTAAGTCGACCACTTGCTCTCGCCATTTTTGTTACCGCGGAGGCACGCAAATGTCTGTGACGTCACTCGCTGTTTGAGGAATTTGCGAAAGCTCGGGTGCAGGGCTAAATTTAGAACGTTATTTTTAGCTTTCGAGTGTTTTGAAGACGGATTTTTCCTCGTATATTCCCAAAGTTCTGCGCTTCATCGCCTCGAAATATTTTAACGTATATCTCCCATAGCCATGTTTAGTGAAATGGTACTCATAGTCTTTAGAATAAACCTGGAAAGAAATTGACTTACAGCTGCCTATATTTCAACATGGAGCACGTGTGTTTGTTTGTCCCCAAAACTGAAGTATCGCGGCCCGATCGCGAGAACTGTATAGCCCTATTGCCCTGGGTGCCGCTCCGTACCAGTTTGAGCCGTATGTACAAGCGAATGTGGCACCCGACCCAGTTCCCCATGCCGGAGTCCTGGACCAATTTGAGAGGCTCCAGCATAAAGAATGCCTGTATCCAGACTAGATCTAGATCAGCCGTTGGAGTATCACGAAGAAGCAGTACTGACATCCACGTACAAACGGATTAATGATAATTAACCCAAAGTGGGTGGGGGCGGGGGGGGGGATGGGGCTATGCCGGTGCCAGGGTAGTGCCACTGGGTTGGTACACAGGCATACACGGACTCCAAAGGCAATCCCGATAGTCAAAGGCCAGGCCAGTAGTAGGCCCCATTGGTGCTGAACTATTGGGAAAGATGGGGGGGGGGGGGGTGGGGGGGAGTAGAACGTTAACAAGTGGATCTCTCATGACAGCGGGAACGACTCTTTCAGCATAACTCACGCAGGTCTCACGCTCAGCATTTATTACATATCCATTTCAGTGGCGGATCTAGGGGCGGGGGGGGGGTTACATACAGAAAATTGACATACATGTTAAAGTCCCAAGTCTTCAGAGAGCAACAGAGGTTCCTTGGGAACCTAAACATTGAACATACACTGTTAAAGTCGGCTTCTCTGAGCACGCCCTCCCCCCCCCCCCCCCGCCGGTCGCAAGTTTTTCAGAGAGCACACCCAACTCTCGGTCGGAAGTTTTCATAGAGCAAACCCCCCCCCCCCTTGACAAATTCCTACATCCGCCCCTGCCATTTCGTCACAGTTCATACAGCGCGTTTTGAATCGCCGCCCGTTCTCCCTCCGGTCGACAGTGCATGCCACTCCCCCCAATACCCCCCCCCCCTCCCCCCAACCACCACCATGCAAAATTCATATAAATTATAGAAAGAAACAATGCAAGAGAAATTGAACGAAAATATTATGTTTATTACATATAAATTTCAGTTTCGCATGAGAATAAATGCTAACAGCTATTTGATTAAAATGACATAAGAGTACCGGTAAGTATACAATGACAAGATCTTTTCTTATAATAAGCTTTGGGCCAGTGCCAAATTTTGGGGGAGCCAAAAGAGTGGGTCTCGTAACTTTTGCTTTCCTGGCTGCATGATTTGTAAAGAAAGATGTTTTGATGGTGTTCACAGATTTGTGTTCATCCTTTGCAATTGGAACCTGGAAAGCAAATAAGGTAATATATCAAAACTACAAATTAGTGGTAGTGGATTCTGTAACAATTCAAGGAGTATTTAATGAATGAATTAACACAGTTTTCACAATATCATCTTACACACTTTTATCATTGCTTCCATGTGAGGATTTTTGAACCCAGTTTTACACTTTCTCACATCATATCATCATATCAAAAAAATCTTACTCAAGCTCTATACTGCACTAAAATTTCCATATATCTTAATTTAAACATGATGAGACCGCTTTGAAAAAAACACACATCCATCCAGAGAATAAAGTGATGCATATGGTTACTTTGTGTTTGGTTTTAGGATTTAAATTGATGCATAAATTAATTTATAAGAGAGAAAAACAAATTGTAGCCTTCAAATAACTGGCACCTGAAAATAGTTTTAGGGCAATATTGCAATACTATGTTAACTAAAGAAGCCATCATAAAATCTGGATACCCAGCATCTTGAAAATAAGGTTCTGCAGAGATAATGCCTAGTCAAAATCACTAAGGGCAATAGTTAACAAGTTACTTTTGATGTATTTAACAGTTGAAGCTTTAGGAAAGTGACCGAGCAGCAGATAAATTGCATAACAGTTTTGAACAAACAAAATATCAATCTGGCCCCCTTCTTGTATTTTTAGTTCATTAGCATAAAATACAGTTTGAAATAAAAATCTGACAATCAACAAATGGCATAAATAACATTGCTTATAAGCAATATAATGTAATGTAAATATAGCAACAGCATAGGGTATCAGTTAAATATTGGGCACTGAACAAATCCATCAAATTGAGTGAAAGTCATTTAGAAAGAGACTCAATAGAAGCGTTTTTTAAATAAAGCTTTCCTAAAGAAATATATAATAAAGTGTATTTATCTTGTTTATCATGTTTATGGACGTTCAAAAATCCACAATGGTCAATTCGCAGATTATATTTAAATGAAATTTGCATGGGCTTTGTACTTTGTGATCAATGATTTTCATTAATCGTGAACTGAGAATCTTAATATTAAATAGATCTAACCGTGAATTGAGATATCACCAATTTATATCATATATGTATCCGCCCCTTCCATTGTATATGGGGAATTTTCAATTTAACACATTGTGACCTGGAAAAAAAGACATTGATTTTTGATTTGGAAACACGACCCCCCCCCCACAACCCCCAATGAAAACAAGTGTCAATACTGTCAAGACAAACTTAGCTTAATTGTGTATGGTCATGAATGTATGTCTACCTGCATTCCATGATCTGATGGTATGTACATGATACTGCAATATCCCACCAACCTGTTCTGTTTTGTACTGATTGCGCTATCCCACAGCATGCTTTGCCCCCCCCCCCTCCCCTCTACCCCTTCCCTGTACTTTAGCTGTCTATACAAAAATTGATCACTACGGCACTAGACTTACCAGTGTGTCGGTTAATATATTCCTGGTAGCGGCTGGACGTTGTCACCAGATCATGCAAATGAGCACAGTGTTAGACTGTAATATCTGTATCGATGATCCTTGTTAGCTAGGTTTAGCGCCCATGTGAACCTGTTCTTTGAAGGTTCGTCACAGAGAAATGGTAGGAATAAATTCAGGCTTCATCTCCATTCTCAGTCTGAGTGTTAATCCAAAAGCCTGCATATTCTCGTATGCGTTCGAGACAAAGTCAAGTCAGTCCCGAAAATGGACCGCGAACAAAGCTGACAGCTAGGCTAGGTGACACCACGAGCACTCGAATCAGTAACGCTCCTATCTATGTATAATAACAGAGTATGCAACATCTCAGAGAGGCCTGACAAACATCGGCTATTTTAAAATATACCAGTGTTTTCAGGCATTTAAAGATTAAATCAAACAAAGCATTAGCGCTAAGTCTTACCTTTGACACCAAAAAAGGGTGAATGGGCCTTGATTAAACTAAGAAATGGGGTAAAAACATCCAAATTGACAAACATACACAGTCTCATTCGCCATTTGCACCTCAGCACGCATGCGCATAAGCTAACACAGGGGAAGTCCATCCTCATTGGCCCAAAACTATATGACGTATTTTGACGCGTTCAAGGAAGTCTTGGGATTTTTTTTCAGGCAGTTATGGGTGGCGGTTAAATCAATTATTAGTCAAAATGTAATGTAAATTTTGTACTTTTCATTTATAACCTTGCTCTGCATAACTACCATTATTTCCATTAAATAAAAAATATATCAATCTTAACTACATTAACGTTGTACCATATTGACACTTGCTGTCCAAAGATTCTCTTAACATAACTCTTCTCTGATTTACTCGCATATTTCACTGTATCTTATCAATACAGGCGCACCCATCAAACACGTCGGTTAACAATGCTGGCACAAAATGTTATATCAGTGAAGCTGATTAAGAAGAGTGAAATGGATCTTAAATGAGGAGCAAGGGTAGTCAAAGCAACTAAGAGGAGTTGATCATAAGCATGTACATTTTGTGCCAACATTGTTAGCCGACGTGTTTGATGGGTGCGCCTGTATTGATAAGATTTGATAAGAAGCGATACGATCCGCACGCAGGCTGAAAATGACTGGCAACATTTTGCGCGGGAGACATGAAATCGGCTCAGAGTATACTTTCACAGCGTCTTTTGAAAATATCATCCCTCGATAAGATGCAAACATACTCCAGAGATTATTATAAAATAAAGTTGTTTTGGCGTTGCACAAACAGTTTAAGTAGAGCGCTTGACATGAGCGCTCTGGAACTGAGAGCCTAAAGGTACGCGAGTGGGATGGTTCAAGCCCCGCTTTGGTCATGTCTCGTTGATAGCAGGATAAATATCCCATGACCTCCTTCGCAAATCGCAGGTGGTTATCCCGGGGGACATGGCTCCACTCTCCCCTTCCTTCTCTCATTCACACGATATGACCATCATTGGTTAAAGCGTCCCTAATATACAACTAACCAAAATCCAGTCTTGGTGTTTAAACCAAACATTTGTTAAACGGGGCGGGGGTGGAGGAGTTCCCTGGGCCACTCTGAGCGTAATGGGGGCACTGCGGCGACACCCCCCCCCCCTCTTCCCTTTCTGCCTCTCTCTCCACCCCCCCTGTCCCTACATTCCCCCCTTTCCGCCATCCACCTCCCTGCTCTAAACATTTCAACATTACATGTTTTGGTACCTTACTTTTGCAGTTTTTTCAGTAAGTTATAATAGCGACTTCGATTGGTTTGCTATTATTAATGTTAATTTTAAGTGAAGGAGGGAACGATGTGGACGAGTGACTTCGCAATAGATGATGCCAAGACCCGGGGAGAGGGGGGGGGGGCACTTAATACATTGCTTGGGTTAAGGGGGTTCCACGGTAAAGCGCCCCCCCCCCCTTTTTCACCCCTCCAAAATCCACTCGGAAGGGGTATTTTTTGCAGGCAACCCGCGCTATGAACGTACGTTCTATAGGCGCATCCGTTTCATCACAAAATGAGTATAATAATGCCCCCAGCCCCCCCCCCCTCGGTGCCGAGACAATATGTCCCAATATGCACTGTAGTCACAGCGAGAACCTTTGCGGCGTCGAACTATGGGAAAGACTACAGAGCCGCGTGGATACGATATATATATGTTATCATTACTTTGAAGTCTCGTTGAATGAGCTCGTGCTCAAAACACGGCTGCCCCTTACGTCATCACGGTAGTTTCCGTTATGCTAAGCCCTTCACCTATAAGCGATTCCTAGTGCTGATATGTGTCCATTGGTAAACGTACTCCTGATGGCATTTACCGCGATGAATATAGCCATTTATCGAATCAAAGCGTCCGAATACATGAATTAACATTCCCATACTATTGCTCGTTCGATTCGTACCGCAAATTCCAGAGCCAGAACCGACTGCACAGCCTGCAATTCTAGTTCTAGAACTGAGTCAATCGAACGCACCTACTGTCGTTTTATAGCGTGGCTGTGACTGTTTCTGCGTAGCTATGACTGTTTATGGGTCAGCCTTGGGCCGTATTCATAATCCCTTCGTAAGTTACGCACGAAAGTGTATTTTCGTCTTAGCCCCACCAGCTCGTTGTGGTGGTGCTCATGATCAAGATATCGCCTTCAATATAATTTTAGCACTTTCTTAATTCAGAAAATCCACCTTTTGTTTGACTACTGATGTATTTTTAGCCTAATTGGTGATTAGGCTAAAACACCGAGTGCAAAAACATAAGGAGTCATTGATAAAAGTCATGGTTTAAACCCACAATATATTAATGTCTACCATAAATCATCACAATGCTTAAATGGACGCAGGGACCCCAACGTGAACTGACCATGAAGGAATATCCATAACCGTCACTTTGCGAACAAATAAATGAAAATCAATAACATTTCGAAATGTCAAGAGCTATCGTTCTCCTTCTCGAGATACGACATGATGCACTGACATTCACGTGACGCGATCATTGTGGGGTAGCGGTGAGTGAATAATAGGATTCCAGAGGATGTTAAGGCGATCAAATGAGACGCGCGCCTGCCACATTGTGTGGGCGAAGATCTCGGAGCGTTTCACTAAGATGAACTTTTCCTCTTAACTTTTAAAACCATACTGCAGGACCGGTGATGAAGAACAATTTGTGTTTTCATTATGCATTATATAGAAACATCTTTGTTAAGCATTCTGGCTAGCAATCAGTTACATAAGTATTAATATATATATATATTAATATACACTAGTAATTACGAAACATATTCATGTTGCTCGTGAAGTTACGAGCGATTTAATTTGCCGTTTGCATTACATTGGAAAATGTGTCTATTTCTTAGATCAGGGGTTATATTCAAGATCTTATTGCCAACGTTGTGTCTTCTTATAAGCCGCTGTACCATAGTGGCAGATGCAGCTCATAATAAGTTCCGAGTTGACTAAGCAATTCAACATGTCGCTTAGTCTGAGGCTTTCTGTTTACCACAGATGGTGTTTGTTCAAACGTTTTTGCGGTTATTACTCTTGGCATTAATAAATTTACCAAAGTTTAATTGAATATTTCAATTCTGGCTCCCTTCGTCCATTTAAATCGATATTAAAGTGACATTATGATGATTAAGAACACAAAATAGCTCAAGGCCATAGGGATGAACTCTATAGTAATATTGATTATATTACCAGGCAATAAATAGCCGTATTAAAAAACGAAAAATGTCTATTAACGACCTGGCATGATGCCTTATAAACAGAATAGACATAAGGCTCCCCTCTGTATGCGACACAAAAGCTGTCACTCTCCTGTGCATTCGTATTTTATGGAAAAGCCCTTAGTCCTCATGAGCACCATATCTACAGAAACCGGGTCAAGGAGCCGGGATATCCTTTAAAGGGGTTTCCTGCTTTTGTCATCCAATGATATTTGGGCAGATGTCGGCGGTTGATTGTTACTGTCATTGACTGATTTCTGTTTTGATGCTACTTTATTGTAGCGACCATATGGTCTTAGCCTGGGTCGACCGTCCTAAATGTCGCAATGATGTGGAGTTGTGCGCATCACCATTCACTGTTGCTGTAAGCATGTACAGTTAGGAATATAAACTAACCCGGAACTTGGCATCACGGACAGGTAGCAAGCGTTTTCAATTAGTATATTAAAATTATACATATTGCTAAGCAATGAATATAATGCGGCTCATTCAGACACGCACAAAAATTGCCACGACCCTGATACCACCGCGCACGAAGAATAGACCGATCCATGCTGTCAGTCATACACTCACGTCACTGTTACTTTGTCCAATCATGTGGTGAAAAATGGTCTTTCACGTGCGTTATGTCGGACAAACAATTCGGACAAACGAAGCCATGTGTTACTTTCTTGTTAGTTTCAGAGATGAGCACTTCTCACTTGTACCTACCATCAGCTATGATTGTCAATTTCATACTCACGTTGAAGGAAAAAGGACTCAAGCGTGGGCGGAAGGGGGGGGGGGGCTTAGTGTGGGAGTGTGGATCGGTCTATTCATTCCATTGCTCATACGCGCTGGAGAATATCATTCTTCAAAAATAAAATCACGGGGTGAGTTAATGGCCCCATGGATTATTTCCATTGCAACAATGCCCCTACTACTACTCAAAAGCATCATATGAGATACCTCCAATATGACTACAAGGGCACATGTGTTGAGCGAGTGGCCAGCGACAAACCAGCAGCCACCCATGATCTCCGGGATATATCTGTTGCTATACAATCGTGAATACATGTATCTGAAAGAACGTGCTATATAAACCATTGTGACAGAGATAACCGCTCTACCCGGCAAATATTGTCGAGGGCTTTTTTAATTTATTTTGGAAATATATCTTAAATCGCAATATTAAGGATGCGTAACCCGGATGCGTAGATCCCACACAACGTCACTTCGCGAATTATGTCGACCCGGCCTTAACAGTGTATCCTATTCCAGGGTCGGGGGGGGGGGGGCACATATGTACACCTCTCCCCCCTCCCTCTAGATTTGCTCTGGGCGTATACATGTAAGACGCTTCACATTTCTTTTAGTCGTTTATTTCACAAAAGGTTCTATCCGGATGTCACGGTCACTTAATAGCGAACAGGTTCTAATGTTTCTCTTTCTAATGCGCCGATGTTAAGTGACAATTTATCTCCTTTATCGTATCTTATATTAACTGTGTTCAACTTGTACAAAAACTAGACCTTGGCTATTTGGCTATGTATACTTACACTGTCGAAAAAAGACGTATATTTTTGCTAAATACCTGATAATCGGTTGTGTATGTCCAACATTTGTTTGTTCATTTTACTAAATCACAGAACCTGTTTTCTCCAAAGAATAACATGTTGCTAAAAATGCCATACATCTGAAAAAGTTTTAAAATGATAAAATTATTGTTTGAAAGATTTAAATAATAAAATAACTTAACTGGCTGTCAATATCAATTGAAGTCAACACGCCGCCCGCACCAATACTGAAGACGATCATAGACAGCAATTGCTCGTTGGCTTTGTATGCACATGATATCCATCCCAGACCTTCTCCACTCAGGCTCTATGAAAGGACTACTCTAAATTAAGGGTGATTTTTACGGTGGTACAAAGTAAATTTTATTTGTAGGTGCTATGAATCAAATACATAAATATAAAACATATCGCATTAACTTTAAAACTGTTTTGTAATCTGATCAAGTTAATTTTGACAGGCAGAGACAAGCCATAACTGCGACAACAGAATCATACTGCTGGGAATTCGAAAAACAATTTAGCGATGCAAACGGTCTTGGGACGTGATGAATGGGTTTCATCGAGCTGCAAATCCGTCCAGTAACGAGAATTATTAATTATTAATTAAATTGTTAATGTTGATTAACTGCAACTGCAATAGACCGATCCAGGCTGTCAATCATTCACTGACGTCCCTGTTGCTTTTATCCAATCATGTGGTGAAAAGGGGTCTTCCACGTGCGTTATGTCGGACAAACAAAGCCGCGTGTTACTTTCTTGTTAGTTTCAGAGATGAGCACTTCTCACTTGTACCTACCATCAGCTCTGATTGTCAATTTCATACTCAATAGTAAGGAAAAAGGACTTAAGCGTGGGCAGGGCTTTGCGTCGGAGCCTGGATCGGTCTATTGCAGAACGCGCTATCACTGCGCAGATCATATATGATCAACTGATATGCTAGACCAAGTCCTCAAAGAAAATATCTACCAATATTCCACGGCCACAAATTATTATGTGCAGTTCCCTGGGATGCACAGTAAACATTAGCCCCGTTTCATCTCGATTATTGTTCCACATAAGCTAACGAATATTAGAGAGTGAAACAGCGAAGGGGATGAGAATGAAAGCGTTTCTTTGGCCGCAAGTGTGCTGAGCGTTTAATTAGACAAATACATAGTTGATGTCAAATTAAGGTTAGCGCTCCAATATGAGGACTTTAGATATATATAAATATACATGTATATCTGCACTTCCCACGGCCGGGTAGCCTAATGTTACATCATGGTACCCATCGTTTGCTGCATAACGACTCATTCCGTCAGGTAAATCAACAAAATAAATCGGTGACATTCCTCAATAAATACATGATAATAACAAAATATTAAAAAATAACTAATGACGCTTATGGCAACACTCGTTAGTGAATCAATTAGTCTTTCATGCTTACGGCAAAATAAACATATATATGTCCTGACAGTGCGTGGTCTCTATAAGCCACTTACTGCGACCACAACAAACCGGTGGAATTATTTGGGTGAACTCTAAATAAATAGTGGTTCTTCCGGTTCAAAAAGAAGGACGACTTTAACGTTAAAGTTTTGGTGCCACTTATTTGTGTAGCGTGGGTGAATAACAGGTTACAGTCAATATTCCAGAACATCAATAAAAACGCCTTCGTCATTGCAGCAAGACAGACCTATCAAGAAGAAAGGTAAAAGCACTTATCATTGATTAATGACCGGCACCTCAGCAGCAATCTATAGCTCTTAAAGTGATACATTTAGAATTATCGGCAGCTGAAGTTTGACCACTTAATAGTGCGAGAATATGTGGCGTTTGAGTGGCACGTTAGGCCGTCTGGTAGATGTGAATAAAACCAGCCCGTGACAGTTGTATCGATTATTTTGTCACTATGGACAGTTATCAGGTCATTATCGGGTAATTATTAATATGGTCATGTCACAATAAGCCCCATATATTTATATGTGGCCTATATTTAATTAGTTTTGGCTTTCAGGGAAGAGACACATGCCTGTATGGAGGCCTATAAAAGGGTCCTAGAAAACATGCACGGCAAAGGAAACTCGCGACGACTACAACGAACCAGGACGTCCCTGCGATTTGGCGCTGGGTCTTAGACCCAACGAACTAGTATTATATTTGTACATTCATGCTGTTCTGCAGATAAGACTTGTGCTGCGCAATATAACAGTCTTCTCTCCATGTAGCATCAAGTGAATGGGGTTTGAAAGATTGGATGAATGCATCAATCAATGCATGAACAGATAATTGTAATATATATAAGTTTGCAGCATCGGCAATGAAATGTTACCTTGCACTTTTTCATCCTATAGTGAGATTCAACATATAAGAAGTACTTCCCTACCGTCGAAATCCAATTGGCCAGCGCAAGTATCATTCTTACTGATTTCTAAGTTAACATGTGACCATGGGACTTAAAGGTGGTCCCATGGAATGACGTCTCTAACAATTTTACGTGTCATTACTCCATTTACTGCATTCTTTTTTTCGTGTTATATGTGGTCTTTATCACTGTCTGCTCTCCTTTCACTCTTGGCTTTCATTTGTGTTAACTGATACTCCACGAAAGTCTGTTCCAGTCTGTACAAACTTGTAGGCAACTCCAGTTACAGAAAGGTAAGACACACGTGAATCATATTCTTCTTGGATGTCACATTCACCCATCAACTGGTGACTAACTTCTCCAATTTGTTGACGCTTTCAGCGGCCTGTGACGTTAATCCATGTACCTGCGTCTGCACGTGCAACACCGACGACGGCCCGCCATGTCCGGAACCCGTTGTAGTACCTACACTGGCGCCACCTACAGAGTCACCCACAACGCCACCCACACTGCCACCTACAGAGCCACCTACAGAGCCACCCACAGAGGCACCTCCTCCACAGCCACCTACAGAACCACCTCCAGCAATAACCGGTACTTCTGTTATTATTTTGATTTGTCTGTTTCTTGTGCTTAGCACTGTTGCCCTGGCGGAGGTCCAAATCGTTGCCACGCCCCTTTATGCTAGATCGAGTAACGTATGGCTATCATGTTGACACCGGTTCGTTGCCACTTTCCTGTCTATTATATTCTTACGTATAGCTATCATGTTGACACCGGTTCGTTGCCACTTTCCTGTCTATTATATTCTTACGTATAGCTATCCTATTGACACCGATTTGTTGCCACTTTCCTGTCTATTATATTCTAACATATAGCTATCCTATTGACACCGATTTGTTGCCACTTTCCTGTCTATTATATTCTAACGTATAGCTATCATGTTGACACCGGTTCGTTGCCACTTTCCTGTCTATTATATTCTTACGTATAGCTATCCTATTGACACCGATTTGTTGCCACTTTCCTGTCTATTATATTCTAACGTATGGCTATCATATTGACACCGATTCGTTGCCACTTTCCTATCTATTATATTCTTACGTATAGCTATCATATTGACACCGATTCGTTGCCACTTTCCTGTCTATTATATTCTTACGTATAGCTATCATATTGACACCGGTTCGTTGCCACTTTCCTGTCTATTATATTCTAACGTATGGCTATCATATTGACACCGATTCGTTGCCACTTTCCTGTCTAATATATTCTTACGTATAGCTATCATATTGACACCGGTTCGTTGCCACTTTCCTGTCTATTATATTCTAACGTATGGCTATCATATTGACACCGATTCGTTGCCACTTTCCTGTCTAATATATTCTTACGTATAGCTATCATATTGACACCGGTTCGTTGCCACTTTCCTGTCTATTATATTCTTACGTATAGCTATCATATTGACACCGGTTCGTTGCCACTTTCCTGTCTATTATATTCTAACGTATAGCTATCATATTGACACCGATTCGTTGCCATTTTCCTGTCTAATATATTCTTACGTATAGCTATCATATTGACACCGATTCGTTGCCATTTTCCTGTCTAATATATTCTTACGTATAGCTATCATATTGACACCGGTTCGTTGCCACTTTCCTGTCTATCATTTCCTAACGTATGGCTATCATATTGACACCGATTCGTTGCCACTTTCCTGTCTAATATATTCTTACGTATAGCTATCATATTGACACCGGTTCGTTGCCACTTTCCTGTCTATTATATTCTAACGTATGGCTATCATATTGACACCGATTCGTTGCCACTTTCCTGTCTAATATATTCTTACGTATAGCTATCATATTGACACCGGTTCGTTGCCACTTTCCTGTCTATTATATTCTAACGTATGGCTATCATATTGACACCGATTCGTTGCCACTTTCCTGTCTAATATATTCTTACGTATAGCTATCATATTGACACCGGTTCGTTGCCACTTTCCTGTCTATTATATTCTTACGTATAGCTATCATATTGACACCGGTTCGTTGCCACTTTCCTGTCTATTATATTCTAACGTATAGCTATCATATTGACACCGATTCGTTGCCATTTTCCTGTCTAATATATTCTTACGTATAGCTATCATATTGACACCGATTCGTTGCCATTTTCCTGTCTAATATATTCTTACGTATAGCTATCATATTGACACCGGTTCGTTGCCACTTTCCTGTCTATCATTTCCTAACGTATGGCTATCATATTGACACCGATTCGTTGCCACTTCCCCGTATGTTATTTCCTAACCTATGGCTGTCATATTGACACCGATTCGTTGCCATTTTCCTGTCTAATATATTCTTACGTATAGCTATCATATTGACACCGGTTCGTTGCCACTTTCCTGTCTATCATTTCCTAACGTATGGCTATCATATTGACACCGATTCGTTGCCACTTCCCCGTATGTTATTTCCTAACCTACGGTTATCCCATTGACACAGAGTGCGTTGGGGAGGTCTCGGACAGCATTTTCGTCATCGACATGTCGGCGAGCATTAAACAAAGAAACTGGCCGGAAGTGGTCAACTTTGTCGCTGACGTCATCGCCGGACTCTCCATCAGCGAGTCGGGGAGCCACGTCGGCGTCGTCCGCTTTGCTGGCAGAGACGACACTTTGATCGATTACGACCTGACAAATTTCAACAAAGCGGAAATCGAAGCTGGCGTCCGGGCTCTACCTTACGAGTGGACCAGGACGGGGACATGGACCAACAACGGGTTGGACGCCGCCCGGGAAATATTCCAAAATAAGTGAGCGCCATATGTTTCTTGTTAACTGTTTGAAAACACGGATTGAAAAGATCTATGCTCAGTGATACTATTGCATACCGGTTAACCCCCTGATATTTAAATGTTAATATATTCTTGATTATTGCAGTGGCCGGTCAGCTGTGCCCAGTAAGATCATTGTGGTGACCGACGGGAGAACCACGAGACCAGCTGATACAGATGACGCCCTGGACCTGGTCAGGGCCGCAGGTCATGAGATCATCGCCGTCGGGGTTGGAAATATCAAGATTAAGGACCTGGAAGAGATGGCGACAGACGGAGTCGTCTACAGGGCTGATGACTTTTCCGAGCTCGATACCATCAGAGGTCAATTGACTGCGTCGGTGTGTGGCTGAGCGGCGATATCAGTGAAGCCGTAAGTTTATTACTGTTACAGGTCTGTCATAGATGTTTTCCCTCGCATCTTTCTCATTGTCCGATATCCAGCATTATTTGTGCGGTAAACGTTAAAGTCGTTGACATGGCAATTTCTTCTTGGATGCCTTCGCATTATTAAAGCCAGTCCAACTACGTTGTACGCTAATTCACCAGCCATCTCGTTCCATGAGTAATTTGTAGCAAATTTTTTTTTCAGAATCGCCGTAAGAAAGCAAATACATTCTGGTATCTGCATTTCTGGACACGGATGTTGGAGCCACTTTCCATTCTAAGAGATAACTTGAACATAATTTCAGCTCGAAAGCGCTAATTTTATTAAATTATGTTGACGATTTGTAGGTCATGTAGCAATAAATTTTCCCTTTTCGATTCTATGCACTGTGTCCTGTTTATTGCCAGGGTACAAGCTGCGGGCAAATCAGCTCATCATTATGAATTCGCAGCGATATACATAGAACATATTCCTTAAATTCGATACGTATTTATTTTATATATAGTATTGTAACAAGTGTGATCGGCATTCTGATCTTTATTTTAAAGGCTTTACCGCGGAACTCCCTCATATCAAGCTATGTATTTAGTCCCCCCCCCCACCCCCCGGGGTCTGTCCAGAGCTGGTGTCCACCATGGCAGACCTCCCCATATCCCTAACCCGCGTAGATAACCCGGTATTCTAAGCTGAGGGGCACTTGGTCATGGCTATAATCAGCCTATGACAATGTGTCCCCCCATGACTAGCGCCTTTCCCCCCGCGTATGCCAGACCTGCAGTGGGGGGGGGGGGCGAAGTCATATGGTGATGACTTGTCCTGTTACAGCGATTTGATGGTCCATCGCTCCTGTCTCTTCTGCCATAGATACTGCGACGCAAACTCCGCCTACGCCCCCATGTCTAATGATGTCCTTCCTTATCTCCCTTTCGCTTTGCGTGAACTTTGGAAAACCTCTCCTTCCCCATACCATACCGATTTTAACCCCTTACGTTACAAATTACGGATTTCTCATTAGGTTTGATCACGATCCCATTTTGACGCCTGAACAATAGACATGACATTTCAAAGAGGGCGTCGGCATCTCTCATAATACGTCAGCTGGTATCGAGAATAGTCATTAAACAAATTTGCGATTTGAGTGTCCTCGGGGGTAGTAGATTGTTTTCCTTAATGACAATATGATACGTTAAAGAAACATTTCTTTACTACCTTTCGATACAACGTCCATGGTACAAACATACTGTAATCAAATGGTGAACATACATGGCAGTAACAGCAAGAGTATCTTATTATGAATACCAAAATTGCTGGATTTCTGGCTTCCTTTGCATGTTTTTATGAGGATGCGGGGGCGTTTACTTGCATAATAATCGGATGAAAACATTTTAAGATTGCGCCCAAAGTCCAAGCGGAGGCGCTTCCTAACGAGGAAAGTGCTATTCGTTGACGACGCAGCGCTGGTTGCCCATTCAAAAAGCCGGCTACACATTATCATCATGCTCATGGATTGACTTCCTTTGACTGTAAGTGTTACTAACAGTCGTACTGAGCCAAAGGGGCTATCATACCGCCAGTGGTTATGCAGACTAATACGCATTTAGAAGTGGTATACAAGTTTTGTTACCTGGCAAGTACCGTTACGAATAATTTGATCTTGGACGAGGAAATAAATACTCGCATTGGAAAGGTCAGCCACCCACACTTTGGTAGGTTGAACAAACGTGTATGTCAAAATTCAAAACTAGCCATTAACACCAACATGCTAATCTACAGGGCGTGTGTTTTAGGCAGCCTACTGTATGGCATTGGACTACGACGATAAATTGGACCACAGTGTGTGGCCAAGAAAGAAAATTGAACAATTTTCGTTTGCATTGCATGGCAAAATATATTAAGCATATCTTGGCAAAACAAGGTCACAAATGCTGAGGTGTTAACCTGGACCAGCCTATCAGTATTCTTGCTGTTGTGAAACAGAGACGGCTCCGTTGGCTAGGCAACGTTCATCATATGCAAGATAAACGCACTCCAAAGGATGTGCTCTGTGGCGAGTTTGCCGCATGCGAAATGCCAACTTGACGGCCAAAGCTCAGGCTTAAATGAAGCTGGCCTCTAAAGGCTGCTTTTCCAATTCATATAATACTTATATATATAAAGCCTTATCCTTCAAATTATAGAATTTTTCATCCTGTCTGTAGCTACGATTTCGCCGCTTAGCCAGGCGGCAGCCCTTTTTGGAGGTGTGTCCGTGATTGGCCAATCAGGAAGCGATAATTATATGCAAACCGGCAATGACGCCTACTGTGTGACTAAAACAAGAGCGCGTCATCATCGCTAATATAAATAGCTGTGATTCTCCAATCATGGTTTTCGGACGGAGACAATCGTTGCAAGAGATATATCAATATGTTTGGATGTTATTTTTACATGAAACACTTAGATCATGGTCTCGGCTTGGAATTGATCTCCCGTTTTACGCGTTTCCCCTGAAGGCTACTTTTCTTCTCCTCATTCAGTTGACCAAAACGAGGCGTTAACACTCCCCAATTTAATTGTAAGATGTAAACTTTCGGTGCAGTTTGCGATTAGACACCTGCTTTTAGGATGTTTGCAAACGTGGCGTCGATTAGAATTCTATGGGGGATCTAGCATCCCAAAAAGAGGGCACTCGAGAGCCTATGGCACGTGGATCGGTGGGTTGAGCCCTGCTGTGGCCATGTCTGCGTGGTCGTAGGATAAAGATCCCATATCCTTCTTCGCAAAGAGTAGGGGATTTCCCCCGGGGACATGGTTCCACTCTCCCTTCCTTCTCCCATCGCGATATGACCAAAAGTGGCTAAAACGTCCTGAATAACCAACCACCCAACCAACCCAAAAGCTGGATCGATGGGTACGTCTCGTGCGTGAGGGAACAGCCCACCACGATGGGGCTCTGGTTTGAGAAACTGGATTTGAAACGCCGACCTAGGCGTTCAACGCGTAATAATTAAACAATGCCTAAAGTCAGCTCATTGATGCGACGACTGCGGTAAACTCTGTCCGTCACCGATCGGCTTTTACAGTCATAAGCGCAAATGCCGCGAAGCAAATCATGTTAATACTTAAACCACAGCAAAGATTGCAAATCCATCCTATTTCGCAAATGGACGGATATCAACCATCATTTCATGTTGATGTGGGATACAGCATATATGGTGTTGGTTCCTTTTCACGTCCTAATTGAATCGTATAATGATAGTGGTATAATAAATGATACTCGCTTGCCACAACATATTCACATGCTTAAAGCATTTACACTTTTCTACACATTTCTAAATAAAAAACAGACGTAATAAATAATAGATTTTAAGGGTTTTTTTATTTTTCATAATAAATGAATTACAAGTAATAACGCTTCACATGTTAAACTCGTAGTTATACTAAGTTTTAAAGTGACAAAGGCCAGGACATTATTTCTTATATTTTCAAGAGATCCCACCTATTATTTAGATCGAAAGACCTGGACAATGACGTCACCGACTGCATCAACCCTATGTTAATGATAAGGCTGAATGTTGCTACCATGACGAGCGGAACCACTGCTGTTATCATGTCTTCATCCGAGGAATCCTCATTATATTATCGCAATTGAAATATAATCGCCACAGAATGCAAGCTTGAAAACTACCATAGACCTCATATCAATCATGACAAGTAGTACATATATACGGATTGTTCTTGTCACCAATATATGTACTAATGCGCAGAAGTCTCAATGGTGTAACGAGATCAAATTAACAAAGATGGTTGGCGGAAGGTGGCCCAAGTCGGAATTCCGTCGTTTAGTGGTAGCCGGCAGATCCGATAGCCTGGTTGTTGCACGTGTCTCCCTCGCAGAAGCACCACAGGGAACCAGCCTGGTAGGTACATTCCCCAGTCCTGTAGGGGTCGACACCGTATTCGCCCTTGTAGCAGCCACGGAAGATATCTGTAAGGAATAACCAGTCCATTTAAAACAGGGAATTAATTTCTTGATTCCGGTAGCACCTTACAAGTACTCATAAAACAAACACAATGCTAGCAATTTATGAAAGTTACGCTTCTTTTCGGGGGCACGGCTTAGCATGTAGGGGATGAATTGGATGTACATTGTATATTGATACCACACATACGTTGAGATGAGATTAATGTCATATATTTTCTGGCGATCAATCGGCGATAAAAAAAAGGGATAATGTCCCAATTATTGACAACTCAAGTTGCTTGATGTAAGTTGCGCAATAGCATTTTTGAATTCAAGAAATAATGCGGATATATATGGGGCCCCCCCATATATATATGATGAGATCTACTCTAGTAGTGTAGTGTGGGTTTCGGTGCGGACTCTATCACGTACCGCCGTTGGGGTCCTTGCGGGTGTAGCAGTTGCTGTGGCAGTCCCAGACATCAATGCCGAAGTCCTTGGCCTGGTAGGCGTCGAATGGTCCCAGGCACTTGTCCCATCCACCGTTAACGGTGCGAGCTACGGGGATGACGGTCTTCTTGGCATAGCCACCCTGCTGGCCATAGCTAGCGGAACGAAAGAAGGATACAATGTCGGTGTTGAAGGTAATTCTGGCCTCGAAAATGTCGTACCATGTATTGAAATGGGGCTGGGTGAAACCGAATGGTAAAATGTTGGTGTTGTGAACCTCGTCCTATTTATGGAGGCTAATTTGAACCTCGAAATGTCGTGTTATGTAATGGAATAGGGCTGGGTAAAACACGCTCCATGTCCTACTTGCATATGGCGCCACTCGAATGCTTATCACCTGAGCATCTAACATGATTAGGATACCACGTTATAACGTTAAGACGAAGGGGACCAAACAGAGTGGGGTTATGGAGTAAGGTGAGGTAATAAAGTCAAGGGGGATAGGAGGGAGACCGTGAGAGACTGGTTCGATATGCGGCATAGTAGTCCAATGTCCATTGTATCCATTATTAGAATGGATTTTTGGAAAGCAATTCCATGTCTAATAAAATGGTTGCCCGTTTACTCGGTAATGCCACATTGTTTCATAAATAACATGGCAGATAGGTAATAATACTTACACTTCACCTAATATCCAAATTATAATTTAGCCATCTCTTTAATAAAGCAACACTAATAGATATGCTGAATTAAAGAGCATAGTTCATATTAGGAAATAGGCTAATTACTGGCATTTATTCAGAGTGTTCTTGTAACTATAAGTAGTTTTGAAACACATATACACGTGTCTAACTGTACTACTTGGATGTTATACTTGGTGTGAATATCCAAGATTCAATGACACAATAAAAGGAGTCTATACGTGACATAGCCCAATCAACTGCTGACATTTTCTCACGTGGCCTTGCACCATTAAATAATTTGTTCATATATTACTATAAAACTGTGTGAATTGAAAAAAAAGACACCACAAGCGCGAACCTGCTATAATATAGTGATAAGTGGCCTGGGAGTTTCCCACCAATACTGACACATTCACTCATCCTTTGGCAAGTTGCCCCACGGCTGTGTGTGGTTTTACATGGCCGGACTGTCCAAATGCCTCCTAACCATGTGAAGTGTCCAAATGCCTTCTAACCATGCAGGCTAACGGGTCCCAGGCGCAGAACACGGCACGACTAGGCTGGTCTGCGTTGAACGAAGGTCGTAAAACCAACCATTAAACGAGACATAAAAGTCATATCTTTATCGTTTGCTGGAAAAAAAATTACGCGTCTCTCTGCTGCACCATCGACATACTATCAAACATAGATTTAATAATTTCACACATTTCGCAGTGTTATATAATCGAAAGTAATTCAGACGTTTTTTTTCAAATCACCGGTTATTGGCACGGTTTTCTTAGGCTGTCTTCACCCTTATGTATATATATAACATTGCGCAAGTCGTTCCTATTTTATTACTATCTGATACTGTTGTTTAACAACGACTTTATACTCATAATAATGCGATTCTGCATGTAGGTGCGAATCTAGGGCCAGGGGCACAGGGGGCATATGTGCCCCCACCCCGCCCCCATCTTTTTTGTTTTGGAAAATAGACGAAAAAAATACACGTGCTCCCCCTTTCTCCCAAGAAGGAGAAACAGCGGGCACAATCACTATTCTTTCTGCACAATCTCACCAGCAGCCCCCCCCCCACCCTCCCGATCGTAAGTAGCAAGTTTCTCCCTGGATCCACGCCTGGACAAAACGCAAAATAACTGGCACCCGTCCTTTCGTAAATTCCTGGATCCGCCACTGTCTTGGATAGTGTGCATAAAATATAAAAATGGGGAAAAAAGGATGATATATCTGTTTACTGACCCCTTATCCTGGCCGTAACCACCCTGGTTGCCGCCATGCTGGCCATACTGGTACTTCTCGACGACGACCTTCTTGTCGTAGTAGGTCTTGGGTGGGGAGTAGGCGCACTGGTAGCAGGACTTGGCTGAAAAAATAAAGTTGAATCAAAATCAAATGAGTCGACAAAACACATTCTTGGAGCAAATAATTCCCTAAACTTGGAATGGGAAATATATACCTAAAATAATATATATGTTTACAATATATATATATATATATATATGTTTATGTTGACAATATATACATATGTATTTTTTTATCACCCCTATTGCAGTATCACGAGCGAACTAGCCGAAGGAACAGTTCACCGCTTGGCTGCTGAATATCGAGTTTGATTCCCCTATCATCGTTCAGTCATTGCACAAAAAGCATGATTTTGTACAGATGTATGAGTGCACAATAGCGTGGGTTTCGCGCCTATGACGCTAGCTACGTAACACAGACTTGGCTTTAACATTATTGGTTATTGGTTAACTACAATATTCTACTAGAATTATAAATAATAAATGTCAGTTAATTGCATATATATCATGTATGAAATATATATCATGTATGAAATACATATCATGTATGAAATATATATCATATAGGAAATATATATATCATATAGGAAATGTATATCATGTAGGAAATATATATCAAGTATGAAGTATATAGCATGTATGAAATATATATAATGTAGAAAATATATATCATATAGGAAATATAAATCATACATGAAATATATATCATACATGAAATATATATCATATAGGAAATATATATCATACATGAAATATATATCATATAGGAAATATATATCATATACGAAATGTATATCATGTATGAAATATATATGTATCTATATATTTCTTTCTCCGGGAAACGATAGCCCATAAATCGCGCAGCAATATTGATGACAAGCAGTCTTACTCTTCGGCTTGTATCCATAGCTGTAGCTTTGTTGGTATCCGTAGCCATTGGACTCGGGATAAGACGCGTAACACACCTCTACCAGGATCACGGCCAGAACTAGGCACACACAACTCGTCATGGCGAAAGTATCTATACAGCGAAGTGCTCAGGAAACTACTCCGACAATATTCTGCCGACTTCGGCCGTGGATTTGCTATTTAAAGGCTGGGGACCGCGCACGTTAGCGGTATGCAAATTCGGTAGATGACGTCACGTCCTGCCGGGAGTTTCGCGCGCTTGTGATTGGTAAGAGCGCTCCAATTGTTTTATGTTATTTTATGTCAACAATAGTTCTTCTTCGTCATTGTCTTTTTGACCTCACCATCGTTTATATAGACGTGCGCGTAGATAGATATCTATGTATATGCGATCGTGGTATGGTCATTAACCATTTTAATGACTGGGCAGACAGTGATCGGCTCGGCATGCATGCTGTAGCGTGTGGCTCATAAAGTTACCCACAACCACTACATGCGCATGTCGCAAACTGCACATGTGGAGGGAACAGCCACGGGGTATACAACTGGGGGCCGTGACTCAACTACAAAACAGCGTCGGGAACCCCCAGAGGGGACGTGGCTGATGGCCTGTTACCTAATCACTCGCATCGCCAACGGCCTTCAGTCATTTCACAACATGCCGAAAACCTACGTATGTAGAGATACCACGTGCGTATGCACCTCACCCCGAATAACTTCTTTCTTTTCGTGAGGCTACAGCTGGCATCAACGGCGAGCAGCAAAGAAGGGGGAGTGGGCGGTTTTCAACCCATGAGGGTATAGATCTAGAACGGTTGCCAGTTCAAGCTCGCGAATGACCACTCAGCTACACCCTAAATGGTAGCGTAGGTGATACCGGGCTGTCAGGCCAACAAACCCGATATTTCAGCACGGCCGCTGGGTGTCAGTGAGTCAGTCTCAGATTTCACATACATATATACATACACAAAATTTTGCGCGGTCGGTAAACATTTGAAATGAACAAAATGGCAAACTACCGTTTCTGCCAATATTCTCGACTTTAATACTTTTATGGACTTGTTATATTGTTATACGAAGCGACAGCCTGTAATTGCCGGCATGACACATTGAAGCAACCATACGGCCACTAGACCCAACAGCCGACGTTGATTATGGGATGGCTACCAATGGCGTCATACTACCATAACAGACAGTGATACTCATGTGATGAAAGCTATACCTACACGCACTGCTCTTACTCTGGCATGATGTTGGCACTGACAATATTATACCATATATATATATATATATATATATATATATATATAATTATCAATTATTATTATCTTCCTTATTTCATGAAAAATACGACATTTCCTTGTCCCTTACCTGGCGGTCCGTATCCACTAGCAGAAGCCGTCAGCACATTGGCGGCGACCAGAGCCAGACCGAGGATGAGAAAGGAAGCCATCTTGGAATAGCTACTTCAGACTGGATGTCTGCAATGCTAGTGACACTGTTGAGTTTAGCGCCCGGTTCTTATATAGCGAGTGTTACTTATGTTTTTTGCTTCTCACACAATGGACCTACTACGGGCCTGACCGGTCAACATTTTTGTCATGTTAATTGTGAAGTTGGGTCTTTTTTTTCGTTGGCTCGTGTCAAATGTTAATTTGTTACGTGTGCCCAGCATAAGAACAGCGCAAGCAAAGGTTGGGATCTGTATGTGTGTAGTCCGACAGCAATACGATGGGGAGGGAGTGAGGTAGGTGGGGGGGGGGGGGTGCATGGGAGCCATACGTCACCCAGTGCCCATAGAATACGCTTACTTGTAGGATGCATGCATGCTCATGTTACATAGATCGTTATTTTTGGCCGTTGCGCAATAATTGTTGGGTCATCTTTATCATTGTCTGAGTTCACCAGTTGCTCACCGTACTAACTTCAACCAGTAATAGTCAGTAAGAGTCAGAGTCAGTAAACATTTGTAAGATTTCGCTTATTTTTCAATTTCACTTTTAAAGTTACTCATACACTAATATTGTCCGTGAGAAACGAAAATTCTTTTTGGACTGAAAATGATGTAAAGTACGCATGTTCATGTATTGTATGCAGTAAATAACCGGGCGTGGTGTTAACATATTGGTGCATCGCGAGGGGGAAAGTGTGTCTTTCTTGTGTACTACGTCATCAAAAATGATAACGCATCTACTTCTCATAGAGTCAGAGTTAAAATTCATACAGTCGGAGAGTTAAAATTCATACAGTCAGAGATTTAAAATCCATACAGTCAGAGAGTTTACGGTTTATATTTATATGTCTCATTTTCAACTCATTTTCTTGTCGATTATCAACGTACACTTATTGCAAATAAAATTCTTTAAAGATGTTGTAAATCGCCAGTTTCTTTTCACACGAAACTGGGCGGAAACATACTGAGATATCAACGGGTTTAACTTGCGTACCATAATAACGCATCTACTCCTCATAGAGATACAATTTTAAATTCACACAGACATTTTAAGGTTCATATTTATACGTTTCATCTTTACCTCTTTATCTTGTCGATTCTACAACGTATACTTATTGAGAATAGAACAAGTGCTTTATCTTGGAGGGGGGTCAATGGTACGCATGGCTGAGTGCTTGTCGTTGAGTTCAAGCCAATGAAAAAGCTTAACATGAAAGCACGTGGGTTTGTGTTCCACTATGTCGTCATGCTTCCCCTCTTATGATAGTACGCGGGATGACCGTGGCGCCCCTAGCCAGTACTATTTATATGCGCTCCGAAATTCCGTAAGTGACAATTTTAATGCCGAGTTCCATAAAGGGTTCGGGAATAATAGCCGAAAAACCTAAAATAATCAATATTATTGGAGTATGTCACAAAGTACTCCTTGCGTAAATATCAGGATGTTTGACCGTCCTTTTTGTTTTTATTTGAAGAAATGTGGTTGAATTACTTTGCGATCCCACATGAGACAATGCTAACTTTGGATAGGAGGTGGGGATATTCAACCTTATATTTAAAAAAACGAGCCTGAAGACATATCATTTTTCGCCGCGATGTTATCATTCATTTTACCAGGGCCCGTAAGTTCGAAACCGCGGGGGCCAAATATTTCGCCCCGCTCCATGCTAATGTCCTATTCTAGGGCGAAATATTTTGCCCCTGGAGTTTCGAACTTAGGGGCCCAGATCTAGGGTAACACTCGTGATCGGGAACCCAATATCTGTGTAAATGGACTCGCTAGCGACCTTCTCTCTCGGGACACATACAACAGCGATAAATTAATTAAACTATGACCCTATTCTGACAGAGACAACATGCTCGCACAATGCATGATAAGACACAATAGAAATGTTCTCGTCACGTGACCACTACAGACACCACGTGACGCTATTCGGCGACGAGACGAGCTGATTGCACGCGGAATACTAATCACGCCTTTCGACCCACTCGTCTCGCGCGGGTTTCGAACGCTGCCTCGAGTGCGCATGCCCCGAAGCTCCCACCGGTCGATTCGCAATGACACTGCGAATGACTTGATTGGGCCGTCGCCTGTTATCGACGTATATTTTATGTGGAGGTCAACATGTTAAATGTCGGACCGGTGTCACAGGGAGTGGTTTGATCATGCATGCTCACGACCATCCTGTGTACCACATATTTATCACATTTTGTTTTTGCTGTTTGTATATTGTATATCGTATGAGTGAGTTTTTCGTAGTTTTACTTCGCCGTTTAACGGTATAATGATAACGGATATTCATGCACGGAGCATAACGCAGGGGCAGACGGGGTTCACTTCAGGTCAGATGCTGTTTTAGCATGGTGGCTGCGCGCTTTGCGTCTCATAGAGCAGCACAAATGATGTCGCTGGTTGGTCCAGCAGCAAATCAAATTGCAATCACAATGGTGTATGTTAAGTGTGATAGATTCTGTCTTCGTACGTCTTCTCTGTGCTCTGTGTTCTCTGTCCTCACTGTGCTGTGTCCTCTTGTGTCCTATTTGCTGCTATCTTGTCTCTGTGCTCTGCGACCTCACTGTGTTATATCATATCTGTGTTCTGTATCCTATCTGTGTCACTGTGTTATATCATATCTGTGTTCTGTATCCTATCAATGTGCTGTGTCCTCTCTGTGCTATCTGGCCTCTCTGTGCTCTGTATCCTCTCAGCGCTCTGTCCTCTGTATTTTCTGTGCTGTGTCCTCTCTGTGCTATCTGGCCTCTCTGTGCTCCGTGTCCTCTCAGTGATCTGTGTCCTCTGTGTTATTTGTCCTCACTGTGCTGTGTCCTCTATGTGCTATCTTGTCTCTGTGCTCTGCGACCTCACTGTGTTATATCATATCTGTGTTCTGTATCCTATCTGTGTTGTGTCCTCTCTGTGTTCCGTCTCGTCTCTCTGGTCGGTGTCCCCTCTGCGTTCTGTCAGAAGTCATTCCGACATATAGATGAGTGAAGCAGATAACAAACTGGAAAACTATCATCCTATGTCGCTTTTTCTGCAATTTCCAAAGTATTTTAAAAGATCTATGCGTCATGAAATTCGTAATCACTGTATTATAGACTCGTTATTGGCCGATAGCCAATATAGATGTAGAGAAAACCATTCAGCAGAGCAGACAATTCGTGGGCTAATAGACCCTACCACTGCCACTATGGACAAAGGTGAAAGTATTTTCCTTGATTTATCGAGAGCATTTAACACTATTTACCATAATATGACCAGGGTGCCAAACTTAGGCACCATGGAATAACTGGAATAGCCTTAAAACTCCTAGATGGCTATTTGAGCAACCGAACACAGTATGTTCAACTGGAAGACACTAAATCTAATTGCTATTGCATTACTACTGGCGTGCCTCAAGGGTCAAACTCTTGGTCTCTTATCATTTATAATATGCATACATTGACAGACGTTAAGGTGGCACTGCCACACATACTTACTCTCTCGCGGATTGGCCAAAAGAGTTTGTATGCTCAATACGTATAGTATCCCCTAACGAATGGTTCTACTTTTGTACAATTATTTCATTTATCGGATTTTTTTTAAAGGCATTTTGCTCTGGGGGTACAGAGCAAACGACTTCTTAAATGTACAAAAGAAAGCGATCATAATAATCAGCCTTATAATTTATAATAGTAAATTGCCAATATATCTTTAACTATGCCTCTCAATGAAAATTCGAACATTCATCCATACGATACAACAAAACAAGTGTAACTATACTGTTAGATTTACGAAGATAAGAGTTAGCCAAACGATGCTTAATAAATAGCTGGCCGGCTATAATTAATTCGCTGCCTCTGATTGGGAAAGAAGAGGTTCTCACGCATAGCTTGAATGGTGTTACTTTATATGTTAAAATTATCAGGATTTTACAACAGTGAATGTCTACTTTTCACCTGCTATATTTGCCAAACTTAAATAGTGTTCAATTAAAATGTCTGAAACCTATGACAATGATTAAATGATTGCTATTATGAAATATTTTTAATTGACTACATTACAAAGCTTCTCATGTTCACCTGTTTGTATTATTGTCATGTAGCAGTAGTTTGGGGGCTTTGTTCCACTATTTATTGACCTCTTAGTTAAATTATAGTCTTCTTTAGTCAGGGCGGCTCCAATGATGGCGGCGTCCAGGTCTTAATAGGAGTCTCCCGACCAAGTCTCTTATAAAATGTAACCTTGTTGGCACATTTTTCTTGGTCAAATAAATGTACTCTGACTCGGCATCGTCTCTGTTATGTGTCCTCTATGATCTGTGTCCTCTGTGACCTGTGTTCTCTGTGAACTGTTTCTTCTGTGATCTGTGTCCTCTGTGATCTGTGTCCTCTGTGATCTGTGTCCTCTGTGATCTGTTTCCTCTGTGATCTGTGTCCTCTATGATCTGTGTCCTCTGTGAACTGTGTCATCTGTGATCTCTGTCCTCTGTGACCTGTGTCCTCTGTGAACTGTTTCTTCTGTGATCTGTGTCCTCTGTGATCTGTGTCCTCTGTGATCTGTGTCCTCTGTGATCTGTTTCCTCTGTGATCTGTGTCCTCTGTGATCTGTGTCCTCTGTGATCTGTGTCGTCTGTGATATGTGTCCTCTGTGATCAGTTTTCTCTGTGATCTGTGTCCTCTGCGACCTGTGTCCTCTCTGTGATCTGTGCTCTCTCTGTGCTCTGTGTTCTCTGGGATCTGTGTCCTCTGGGATCTGTGTCCTCTCTGTGATCTGTATTCTCTCTGTGATATGTGTCCTCTCTGTGCTCTGTGTCCTCTTTGATATGTGTCCTCTGTGATCTGTATTCTTTCTGTGATATGTGCTCTCTCTGTGATATGTGTCCGTTGTGATCTGTATTCTCTCTGTGATATGTGTCCTCTCTGGGATCTGTGTTCTTTTTGAGCTCTGTGTTATCTGTGATATGTGTCCTCTGTGTTATGTATCCTCTCTGTGATCTCTGTCCTTTGTGATGTGCGTCCTCTCTGTGATCTGTGTTCTCTGTGATCTGTGTCCTCTGCGACCTGTGTTCTCTCTGTGATCTGTGTCCTCTCTGTGATCTGTGTCCTCTGGGATCTGTGTCCTCTGGGATCTATGTCTTCTCTGTGCTCTGTGTCCTCTGTGATATGTGTCCTCTGTGATATGTATTGTCTCTGTGATCTGTGCTCTCTCTGTGATATGTGTCCTTTGTGACCTGTATTCACTCTGTGATCTGTCTTCTCTGGGATCTGTGTTCTCTTTTTGCTCTGTGTTGTCTGTGATATGTGTCCTCTCTGTGATCTGTGTCCTCTCTGTGATATGTGTCCTCTGTGTGTTATGTTTCCTCTGGGATCTATGTCCTCTGTGATCTGTGTCTTCTCTGTGATCTGTGTCCTCTCTGTTATCTGTGTCCTCTCTGTTATCTGTGTCCTCTCTGTGATCTGCATTCTCTCTGTGATATATGTCCTCTGTAATCTGTGTCCTCTGTAATCCATGCCCTCTGTGATCTGCGTCCTCTGTGCTCTGTGTTCTCTGTGATCTGTACCTTCTATGTGATCTATGTCTTATGTGTCCTCTGTGCTCTGTGTCCTCTATGATCTGTGTTTTCTCTGTGATATGTGTCCTCTCTGTGACATGTGTCCTCTGAGATATGTGTCCTCTCTGTGATATGGGTCCTCTCTGTGATCTGTTTCCTCTCTGTGATATATGTCCTCTGTGTGCTCTGTTTCCTCTGGAATATCTGTCCTCTGTGATCTCTGTCTTCTCTGTGATCTGAGTCCTCTCTGTTATCTGTCTCCTCTCTTTGATCTGGGTTCTCTCTGTGATATGGGTCCTCTGTGATCTGTATCCTCTGTGATCTATGTCCTCTGTGATCTGTGTCCCCTGTGTTCTCTGTGCTCTGTGCCCTCTCTGTGATATGTGTCCTCTATGATCGGTGTCTTCGCTGTGCTCTGTGTCCTCTGTGTTCTGTGTTCTCTGTGATCTGTGTCCTCTCTGTGATCTGTGTCCTCTGTAATATGTGTCCTCTCTGTGATCTGTGTCCTCTGTGATCTGTGTCCTCTGTGATCTGTGTCCTCTGTGTTATGTGTCCATTCGGTGATCTGTGTCCTCTGTGATTTGCGCCCTTTCTGTGCTGTGGGTCCTCTGTGATTTGTGTCTTCTCTGTGATCTGTGTTCTGTCTGTGATCTGTGTCCTCTGTGATATGTGTCCTTTCTGTGCTCTGGGTCCTCTGTGATCTGTGTCCTCTCTGTGATCTGTGTCCTCTCTGTGACCTCTGTTCTCTGTGATGTGTCGTCTCTGTGATCTGTGTCCTCGGCGTTATGTGTATTTTCTGTGATATGTTTCCTCTCTGTGGTATGTGTCCTCTGTGTGTCATATGTTCTCTCTGTGAAATGTGTCCTCTGTGAAATGTGTCCTCTGTGTTACGTGTCTTCTCTGTGATCTGTGTCCTCTGTGATCTGTGTCCTCTGTGATCTGTGTCCTCTGTGTTATGTGTCCATTCGGTGATCTGTGTCCTCTGTGATTTGCGCCCTTTCTGTGCTGTGGGTCCTCTGTGATTTTTGTCCTCTGTGATTTGTGTCTTCTCTGTGATCTGTGTTCTGTCTGTGATCTGTGTCCTCTGTGATATGTGTCCTTTCTGTGCTCTGGGTCCTCTGTGATCTGTGTCCTCTCTGTGATCTGTGTCCTCTCTGTGACCTCTGTTCTCTGTGATGTGTCGTCTCTGTGATCTGTGTCCTCGGCGTTATGTGTATTTTCTGTGATATGTTTCCTCTCTGTGGTATGTGTCCTCTGTGTGTCATATGTTCTCTCTGTGAAATGTGTCCTCTGTGTTACGTGTCTTCTCTGTGATCTGTGTCATCTGTGATCTATGTCATCTGCTTTATGTGTCCTCTCTGTGCTATTTCGCTAATCGCTAATCGCTAATCGCTTTTGTATTTTTAAGAAGTCGTTTTCCCTGTACCCCCAGAGCAAGCTAGATGCCGTAATTTAAACACGATATAATAAAATAATTGTACAAACGTTGAAGGATTCGTTAGGGGACAGTACACTTTATCTAAAATTATCTTAGTAATGAAATAAGGCCATGCCAGTATTGACATAAAACCACGCCTAAAGTAAAGATCGTGACAGCAGTGAAATAAGGTCATGTCAGTAGTGGCATAAGGTGTGAAATAAGGCCATGTCAGTAATGGCATAAGGTGTGAAATGGTATAAGGTGTGAAATAAGGTCATGTCAGTAGTGGCATAAGGTGTGAAATAAGGTCATGTCAGTTGTGAAATAAGGTCATGTCAGTAGTGAAATAAGGTCATGTTAGTAGTGGTATAAGGTGAAAAATAAGGTCATGTCATTAGTGAAATAAGGTCATGTCAGTAGTGGCATAAGGTGGGAAATAAGGTCATGTCATTAGTGAAATAAGGTCATGTCATTAGTGAAATAAGGTCATGTCATTAGTGAAAGAAGGCCATGTCAATAGTAACAATGGTTCAAGGCAGGCGTGACACTGGGTCAGGTTTGTCAGGTCAATCAGATCAGGTCAATAAGTTATGTCATCAATGACATCAGGTCAATGAGGTTACGTCATCAATGACATCTTGTCAATGAAGTCATGTCAGTAATGACATCAGGTCATTGAGATCCTGTCATCAATGACATCAGGTCAATGAGGTCATGTCAGTAATTACATCAGGTGACATTTAATGTAAGAAATGACATTAAATGCCTGTCAAGTGTACGATAAATTACTTGCATATTATTCAACTTGCATCAAAATTAAATACCGTTACAAAATACGCCTATATCTATATGATGATATCTATACCACATGCTGAGTAATATATCCTATTTTAATATATTACTGATCATAACGTTACCCTTGTTATATCTCCATGCGATGGAACGCTTCAGACACACGGACTACTTTTCCTGCCTGCACCAAACGGTATCTTCTCGTCACATCGTCACAATCGTATGTGTTACCACATGGCCCACTAGATGTAAGCACAATTCGTTAGCTAACTACGACAAAGCACACTAGATGGCGGTACAATATGCGTGGTGATCTTTCCAAAACGTGGAGTAACTTGGATGTTTGTTATAATCGTTGGCCATAATCGCTATAGTCCTAAGCGGAACGCTATGATTATGTATGACATTTTTTTGTGCTTGACATTTGTGGCCACGTTATGACTTGTGAACAATTAACACTAAAAATCATATTTGACCACAACATGTCTTAACCAGATACCACACATCCTCTACTTTTTGTTATTTTTTGTTCGTTGTGTCTTGTATTGTTTATAACGACATGGCATGGTCTAAGTCTGCCTGACGTCACGACCTCCGGTACGACTATGGAAATTTAAAAGAAAAAATATACTTTCCCGGGGTTACTTTATTTGAACTTACTGGTTTAGCGTAAATGGTATAATATTTATACTTAAATGGTCTAATATTTATACTTAAATGGTCTAATAGTTATACTTAAACGGTATAATAGTTATACCTAAATGGTATAATTGTTATACTTAAATGGTATAATAGTTATATCTAAAAGGCATAATAGTTATACTTAAATGGTATAATAGTTATACTTAAATGGTATAATAGTTATACTTAAATGGTATAATTGTTATACTTAAATGGTATAATTGTTTTGTAATGCTTTTATTACGGTAAGCATAATCAAGCTTATCAGACACTCATACAGAACACTGCCTGAGGGCTCTCTCACTCTAGTTCAACTGACGTAGCCCTTTTAATCTTGACCTCTGACATAACCCATTAACTCTGACGCACTGACCCGTTTATAACCTTACATCCGATCATAACGCACCCTTACTGTCGCACCACATATCGTAACATCCTTTCTTTTTTTTGAAAATAACTCATTTGGGGCCAAATAAACAGTGAATTTCTCAACATTGTTAATCGGATCAATGACATCACTTCCGGCAGGCATGATGTGATGGTGCTATGTGCGGTATGAAGCATAACAAATATAATGGATGTTATTTAGGACATCCAGACAAAGTCATATCACCCAGTATGCGCATTATTGTTCGGATAATACAGTCGCGTTACCTAAATTCGTGGTTACCTAATTTCGTGGTTACTAACAAAACTTCCGTTTTAATAAAATCATGTAGCATAATTCGTTCTTGCGTTTGTTGTCATTGAGCACATTGTTTTTGTATACACTGCGAACACAAATATGTGGCGAATCGTCTCCGGGAAGGTGCGTGACATTTCTCTTGAATATTTGACATAATATATAGCGCATTTTGAGCAAATATCAATTTTTCAATACTTTAATTTTACCTATTTTAAAAGAAACTAAACTGAAATTTAAAATTAGTGACAATCGTCTGCTAACAGTCGAACTGGGTCATCAGATCACGTGATCAGCGCAAAATATTTTCATGCATTAATAACAAAGTATGGAAAGCCAACTGAGCCATATCCGTCTATAAAATTCTACACGCCATCAGTGGTTTGGTGCAAGTTAAAGGCTCGTTCCAATGCTTAAAGCGGGTGTCCAACCTAATTTAATCGCTATCTGCACCGAAAGTTTACATCTTAAAATTAAATTGGCACATCCACAATAACACCCGTTAGGTTGCATTGTGGATGTGCAGGTTTCATATTATATTTCCATGTGCACTGAGAAGTTCTGTATCAACAAGCCAACAATAAGCCCTGGGCCTTCTGTAACATCAGAATTTGGAACTATGGCGCAGACGTATTAGATAGACCCTGCGGCTATGAAGAGGTGGGGCTGGGGGTGTACGCCTATGTTATCGCGGTCACACAAACCCTCCTATAGGACAGATTCGCGGGCAAAATTAAGTTTGTCAGGTTTTTTTTTAGACTCCCAGAGTTTTCGAGTATCAATACCGAAAAAAAAGAAAGTTGTGACCATTCAAAGCCGACGTGCGAGTTAATATCAAATATATCTGAATAATTCATACTCCTGTGCCGGTATGGGTATTTTGGATGCTTAGGCCTGTCTGGTGGGAAAGGGCGTCGGGGGTTTCCAGGGTCGAGCAGTCATCGATTGTCTGGAGGGGCATTGTCCGGGGGTGGCGTGGGGTGAGGGGTTGTCTTGTTCCTGTTATCAGGAGAGCAAAGATTTGCCGGGGAGCAGGACAACCCCCCCCCCACCTAGGACAATTCTTCCCCGCTCGTTCACCCCGACACCCCCCCCCCCGCCTCGGCAGTCGCTTAGTCGTCAAGACGAAAGTAACTTTCGTTGACCAAATGCACTTTAGGTACTTTAGTAAGTAAATGTGTTACATAGAATACAGTTTGGTTTGGACTGAAGTAAATTTGGTTCACCATAGGACGTTTTGTCACAACGTGGGCAGAAGCCTATAATTGTTTATTTGGGTGTTACCTCACTCACTCATGAGTTAAATCTTGTCGTCCCAGCTAGATGTATTTAGGTATATACATATGTGTCGCCCAAATGACCCCTTTTTTCGCCATTTTTCTCTCAATCCCCGGAGCAGAAATCTGGAATTTCTCTCGATGTGTCCATCTGAGACTGAAGTATTTTGTAAAATTGCAGCTATTGACTATACATTCCAGTTCATGTCGAAAGTGTTCAAATAATTGACCACCATAAACTTTGCCATGACTACCAGTGTTTATCCCTCCCGGATGTCCTCCCGAAGTATTCCTACGTGTCGGAAGGAGAAGGGGGGGTGGGGGCTTGTCCGTTTGTGGGTGTGTTTCCAGGGGGTGGTTATCGTCCAGGGGGGTATTGTCCGGGGGCAACTTGCCGGGGGGGACTGGCCCAAGGGGAACATTTTCCAGGTGAGGGATTTTAGGGGGGGCGGGGTTCGTCCGGGGGGGAACTGACTGGGGGGGGGGGTTGTCCGTGGGGAATTGTCCGGGGGGAAGTTGTCCTAGGGGGGCATTGTCCATTTCCCATTGCAAAATGTTGACTTACCTGTTTCAAATGGGTAATGGGAAAAGGACATGTCTTCCCATTTCCTTTTACCCATATCAAATGAATAATGGGTTAAAGGTACATGTTTCCTTCACCTATGATTTCCCATTGCAAAACGAAAATGAAAAATGGAAACACAAATCCGGCCATTTCCTATTTCTCATTTGAGTGGGCTGACTAGCGCACAGAAAATGGGAACAAGGCAGGGCGGGGACATGGTGGGGTGTGGAAGTAGGGAGTGCGGCCTTGAAAATTATCACGTCTGACACGAAAGCCTTACGTTGTTTTGGCGGCGTCCGAGTTGACTTCAAAGGTAGTCATGACTGCACGTGTCCAGCGATTTCGTAGCTGGTTGACAACTGCATGTATACACCAGTGTAAACTAATTACCGGGCCTTCCCCAGGGATGGGGGAGGGGAGGGGGGCACTACCTTACTACAGTGGTGTGGGTATTAATGCATTATATATTATTATTATATATGTATGTGTGTTGCATATTCATTCATTCAGCTGGTTCAATATTCCTACGCGCGGGGAGGGTATCTTTCTTGATTTATTTGTGATATCATGGCATGTCATGGCTTACCTGAAACTATACTGGAAGTGAAATCGCCCTCAACGATTATTTTCAAGCATTACGTGAGGTATTGGATGTTTATTAATATGGTACTGGTAGCTGACCAGGTACCTTACAACTCGCATTCAGTTTATTAAACAATTCTTCGTATTGTGTCCCTTCTTAGCCACACGGATACTGTAGAATCCGATTGCACGTCCATACATTATGCTTGAGCGTTTCGTAATCTGCAATTTGTTCTTTTATGCCTGTACGTATCCATGCACTTTTGTCGTGTGTTTTTGTTTACGAAATTTGACGTATATTGTTTTTTTTTCATCCTTAACCTGCCTGAATTCTGTTAGATAAATAGCTATAGTACCTGTTTTGTTAAGTACCTGATTTCTTGGATCCTTCAGGTTAGAGGTTTTTTTATAGTTTCTACATGGTTAGGATTACAGTGGATAGCTTGACTGTTTTTGAAATTGTCTGTTAAAGTAGCCCTGCGTTATAAAAACCGTTCTCAATAACTTTCTCATAGATGTCGCCTGGGGTATCTGGAACGGTCTATTGAGACGGTCGTTTCACTGCTACACGGATCATCCGCTCTTTTCTGTATGTTATTTGTGTGTTTCGATAAGGGCAAAAACAAATCGGGTCATGAACGTTAAAAAAAACTGTGTAGATCGGTAGTGAAGAAGATCAAGCTTCTGACAGTGGGACGATATTAAGGCCCTACTTCCTAGGCGCTCTGTCCGCATTCACACCTCCAGAGACTCCAGTTAAAGATCGTTATCTGGTTTCCATAGCCTTTCCCATACACCGAGGAAAACGGTGGGCTGCTTGGTCAAGACAGACGTATGTGTGCGGGAGTTGTCGATACCAGGTGGGGGGGGTGGGGGGTGGGTGTAGGAGTGGGGGTGCCTGTAGAGATATGTAAGGAGGCTCGGCTGCCAGATGCCTGGATAACACAATTAGTACGGTAGATAGTAAATTGAGCATGCGGAATGGTGATGTCAGGTGGTGGTGGTAGGGGCGGGGGGGGGGGGGGGATGCTGGGAGGCGGGGCGGGTCGTGGAGGCGGAGCATGTGGTGTTGCTTAACTAATAGGCTGATAACGACCGGCAACCTGCCTAGAGGTGAAGTGGCTTAGGGTATTGGTACATTTTGCGCCACTAATATCC
The DNA here is from genome assembly GCA_964019135.1 of Arenicola marina. Classification (NCBI taxonomy): domain Eukaryota; kingdom Metazoa; phylum Annelida; class Polychaeta; family Arenicolidae; genus Arenicola; species Arenicola marina. The sequence continues at coordinate 30,965,260 of OZ025259.1, forward strand.
ATCCCGATCAGTTAGCCTACACGGTATGGATACGTTTACGTGTCGGTTTTTTAAATTTTCATATAGGTTCTAGCTATTAACTAAATTACCTTTTATATAGGTTCTAACTATTAACCCGGATCTGACCTGGCCAATAATATTTTATATGTAGTGGTGAACTACTGGTACACCTGCGAAAATGATTCGGGACTCGAACCACCAATCCACGTGCCGTTTGGGTCTTCGGCTGTCACTAACCCAGTGGGCTATTGGGCGGCCCTCCTTAATAAATGGAATGAAGTTGATAATACATCAACGCTACTCATGAAGCGATGTTACACCAAACAAATCAAAGGCTTCTGAAACTTTCCAAAGCACATCTAGCATTGCAGCATTTGTTTTATTTGGATGGGTCGGGGATAGCGGGGTGGATGCTTGTCTAACATTGTTGCACGGACAGTTTATATGAGGCCAGCTAGGGAAAAAGACCTAGGTATTTTTATCGTGCTCTTTAAATACATTTTATAATATATAAACGGATGCCGTAAACTACGTATTTTAAGAAACACCGTGAGTTACGATGTTCATCGGGTTACGTTTACGGATACGTTCAATCGGAAAAACAGTTCAATGACTTTCTATTATCTTAAGGAAAGTAAATAATGTATTTTGCTATCAACTATCAACTAATATACTCATGTTTTTATATGGCTAAATGGCTAGTTTACTACATTTTACATCATTTTTACGATACATCATCTATGATGCATTGCGAATGACTAAGCGCTAAACGTGTTTATGGTCCAGGTATCCCACGCCCGCGGACATGGCGCCATCACCGAATGTCTTCATGTTCGTATACCATGACTTTAGCGATGTGTTCTATTTCATTGAAATACATCAAATGCCGTTATATTACAAGTTCAACAACTGCGCTGACAATGGGGTACAGATACCGAGTCCAACAATTGTGTTATGGAAAGTCCATGCTTGTCGGAGAACGGATTAAGTGGTTCATGGCTGCGACGGACGAAAGGGTGTTTCTGTCGTCTGATAATACACCTTGAAACCGAAATGAGCTTCTTGCAGCTATGTTACTTAAATCTATGGGGAGAGTTTGAATTTAAATCCCGACATTCGGGCATTGCGTGCACGACATCAGGTAAATACGAGGTGCTGAAATGTGGCTCTCTGTCATTCCTAGACCGCGCTCCAATGCCGCTCTGGCAGGACCCTTCACATGCACAACGGTTTACCACGCATCGGCGGTTCTAGGGCACTCAGGCGGCCGTCTTCCCGAGGCCTGCACATGCAGACCGCGTTACCACGCAACGGCGCTTCTAGGGTACTCAGGCGGCTGGCCGCCCGGGGCCTGCACATGCAAACCGCATTACTACGCAGCGGCGCTTCTAGGGTATTCAGGTGGCCGGCCTCCCGGGGGCCTGAAAACCGCTACGCATTACTACGCAACGGCGGTTTGAAGGATATGACGCATACGACAAACCTCAGATTTCGTAGACCTCTTTATTATTTCATATATTTATGACTGGCTAGATTCCCAAAGCGATATATTTAACATAGGTCAAACCACAGAATAACTGTTCAAGGTAATTTTTTCCGTTTTCGGAAAAACATAAGACGGCATTTTGCTCAAAGATGCGTAAGACACATCAAAAAGGTAACATAGACCATAGATGCAAAATATGATGTAGCATCTCCTAAGACTAACCGGATGTCTGTAGCTGTAATATTTACTGAGATAAATGTGTTCTACTTTGTTTTTTCACCGTGACCTGGAACTTTGACAGATGTTTTCCAGTAACTGGCAGGAACGTTGCACAGTCACGCGGCATCTGTTGATGCAGTTTGCCTGCGATAGCTGTGAGGCTTTGAAAGTTATAAGACGCGCAGGCCGCTAGACACACACACAGACTAACGAGACCAAGCCCCATGATGACGTCATAACAAACACCGCAGTCATAGTATCACGATTTTCGTCATACCAAACAGAACAGACCGATATGATGGCGATTTTCGCCATAACAAACCAACGTACTGATACTGACACTAATTATGACGGAAAAATCCTCGATTTTTCCGTCATAATTAGGGCCCATCCACGTACCGACTGAGAAAGTTACACGACGTTGGCAGATGTGACGGCGAAAAACCAACAAACTGCTTCATCCATTGTTTATCAAAAAAAACCCAGCAAATCAGCCCCTCTCCAGCTCTACCCATTGGAGCACGAACTCCCCCCAAATTATAGGCCCAGGCAGGTACCAAAATGGCATAAATTAGGACACATTGGCGTAACAAAATGCACCCAAAGGCCCCCCTTCCATCGGCAGGTACCCAACAGCCAATAATCTTGAGATACCTCCGTTGATAGTATCCCCCGCTCGGAAGGCGTATTTTTCGCGGCAAGCCGCGGTCTGAAATCTAGGCCAATTGGATGAGGTGACGCTGTGTGACACCACGTGCGTGTATGACCGACGCCGAGAGCCCTCCGCCAAGGTACAGATCATTGGGATCAGTCCCTATTTTTCACCCCCAGTTTTCACCGCGGCTCTGAGCATGGGGAGCGACCTTTAATACACCGTTCCACATTCCGAGCTAAGCCCCGCTCACGTCCTGCTCAAGCTCAAGCTCAAGCCCCGCTCACGTCCTCCTCACGCTAAGTCCTGCCCACGCGTGAGTCCTTTTTCGTTAATCGCGGGTAAGAAATTGTCAATCATAATAGGTAAGAGTGAGAAGTACTCATCTCTGATACTGACTAGAAAGTGACATTTTGCTTTGTTTGTCGGACATAACGCACGTGGAAGACCTTTTGTCGCCACATGATTGGATAACATCAACAGTGACGCCAATGAATGATGATTGACAGTCTGGAACGGTGTATTCACCCCGTTCTCGTTTACCTTCAACAAATAGAATTATTTTTTTTAGAAGTAATTCCGTATATGTTGTGATAGCGCAACAACGGAGCGCCACTCTGTGGCGTTTTCGACAACTAGCGATAAGAAGAGTGATACGCTAGTGCTGTCAGCCGGGGGCAAAATTCAAGATTCTTGAAAAAAACGCCAAATCAGCTGTAATTTCTTGCAACATTATAATTTCCAGGAATTACAACATAAATATAACGGACTCTGCTTATTGAATACAGCAAAGTACATATTGTATCATTTTAAACGTAATAATTGAGAGTGAACTCTTTTCCTTTCATCACCTGACACCGTGTGTTATTAGGCTCAGACTGGGTCCCCGGTGCTAAATTGTAAACATGTGCGGCGTATTTTTCCATCAATTTGCGCAGCGCCGCCTAGCGTGCCAGTGTGCGAGTGCATTGAGGGAGTAGGCGAACACAGATAGCGGAGACAGTGGAAGGCGGGAAGTGGTACGGCCCAATCACCTTCATTGTCGTACAGATAGAAGATACATTTATGTTGCACGAAAATCAGTTGAGTACATGATATGTTCGCATTCAATTTTAAATTCTCTGCAATACAATGATATATGTATGAAATGATGGTTTGATCTTTTGCAATCTGGCTAGTTGTATATATATATAAGCTCACTGATAAATTACATATACAATGTTAATATGAATAACTTTAGCATGAGCTACTTTGAAATAATGTATAAATCGTGTAAGGGGTGTGCAAGTGGGTGGTGTGGGAGGGGGTTCGCGATTCAGAGGTGTATCCCCCCCCTCCCCTTTAAAGAATAAAGAATAAAGGAAAGGCAACGGCCAATCCGCTATTCGTATATAGAGTGTACCGCCCTTGTGTCGTCATGTAAATATTATCTACATGTCAGTTATTTATGCGTTCATCTAAACTATTTTACTAACCAAAAACGTCCAACATTCTCTTGCAGATGATGGCCTTATGCCGCAAGAGCATCTTTCTTTTCCTCATCTGTCTGACTGGCTTAGGGATTAAGATGGTAAGTAAATTAACAAGGACTGAATCTACTCTGGTGGTTACTCTGGTTGTGTTAAATATATTTGGATCACCAGGGGCGTTGTCAGGGACTTGAGCAATTGTACGCACCTGCTGCACATGAAATGAAAATAATTACCCCTGAGGAACAGGATTGCACCTACCGGCACAACTCAATGTGTACGCACGTGCGTACGTGCGTAAAGCTGGCTACGAATATAGCTCGAATATCGCTTTAACTATGTGATTTTGTTTTTTCCAAAATGAATTGTGGAGTGTCATTCATTATGGTTGGGATATTGTGTCTAATGCACATCCAAGATGGGAGTCTCCTTCACAACCCACCGCCACTTGGCGCGTTCATGTCGCGTCGGTCTGTAAACAGCCAACATTACCGTCAAGAATTCTGTGCGGCAAGAGGCTGTCAAACATGGACATAGACGTGCGGTAGAAAGGCCCTAGGCGAATAATAATTAATTCGATACCTCGCGCTGGCTCTCGCATATTCATATGCATAGTCGGCAGTCAGTTGCCGATTAATTGTAATTATTTTAATGTAATTCAAATACTTATGTTTATCAATGGGCGCAAGTGTTCTTCCGCAGGGCTAATTTTGACATGTCCACGATTGTTAACAGAGAGGAGGGGGGGGGGGGGCGGTCATCAATGCAGTTCGCGTATAAGCGCGGAGGAGGGCACTAGTTATGGAAGACACATTGTCATGGGCTGAGTATACCTACGACATGGGCCTGTATTCTATATGCATCTTAAGTCTAAAACTTTGGCCAAAACTTAGTTTTGGTCTAAGTTTTATCTAAGTTTTCGAACGCGTATTCGGCATGCATCTTAAGCTTAGATCTCACTTGAGAACCGTAGAATTTGTTTAGTTGACATAAGTTTTGACAAGATGGACCGCATTCATGCATGTTGGGGTCGCAGACGCAGGCGAGACGTAGGCCTACCAGTTAGAGATCGCCTGGACCCGAATGATATAGCCGGTGAAAAAGAGACATTTGCGAGAAATATATTTAGATCGCGCCCCATTAGCAGGGCGAGGGCTCTCCTTTCTCAAGAAGGGGGGGGGGGGGGGGAGGGGGGGGGGAGGCAGGGGTTACGCCTCAGATGGCTTTGATTTTGTGGGGTAAAAGGGCCTTCTTCCACAATAAGCAATAATGGTCATTGCAAAATTTCGTCTTGAACATCCATTTGCTTGAAGGAGGGGGGGTGGGGGGGTGCTTTGTTAAAGCCCCCCTTTTGCAGCCACCACTAGGTTGCACCTACAACATGTTACTTTGCCGTATACTTCGTCGTGAAGCCCGGATTTGACCGTGAATAATAGTTCCCAATGAGTGTTTTACGTCTTTTCGTTTCATAGTTACGTTTTGGTCATTCCCATTTGCTTGAGGGGGGGGGGGGGGCTGCTTAAAGCCCCCCCCCCCCGCTGGATCCGCCATTGGGTTACATCTACAACATGTTACTTTGCCATATAGTTACCAAAGAGGGGAAAGGGGCATTGCAACCCACTAACCCCCCGCCTCCACCCGTCGCTAGATTCGCCCCGTATTCGGCCTATGCTTTTGTGCCAGATTTTGATTTTGAACAGCAATATGCGCGCGGTCGGCGGGTTCTACCCACGGGTGGATCTGGGGGGGGGGGGGTCCCAGGGGTCCGCTCCCTCTTTTCGAGGAAGATGCCAGTTTTTAATGCAAAATTTAATCCATCTGTGGCGTGGACTCCCCTCTCCACCACCCTGGCCCCATTTTTCTCTTTCAGTGCATCCCCCGCCCACCTTACCCATCGGTCGGAAGTTTCCAGTAGACCCTTTCCTTTACAAATTCCTGGATCCGCCCCTGCTAACCGTGTTCACCTTGACATGTGCTGCTCAACACTACCCAGCGACATTAATAAGCTATCTCCGTTTGTCTACTTCTGTCATAAGATGATGACACTTAATTTCGGTTTATTTCGGTTTCCTCTGCCTCTTCTTCCGTTATTAAACCCCGACAGAATCAACTGATTGTGATCCTTGAAGAGTTTCAAAACGGAGCGTCATTATCCGGTAGCCCGCGAAATGGCCGCACAACTTAATGCCAACTTTTGTCGCGACGCCTGGTGAGACGATACGTCAGTAAAAACTCAGCTGGGATGCATCTTAAGTTGTTTGTAGCATAGCATTAAGTTTTGAATCTTAGCTTAGCCAGAAAATTAAGATTAAATCTGAAACTTTAGTTTAAGATGCATACAGAATACTGGCCCAGGTGTCCCCTTAGTTTAAATTAAGCTTAAGCACGGGATTGCTGATCGACGTGGGTTAAGAGACCTGAGGAGGGTGGAGGACATACTGTCACGCGCTAAATACAGCCATGGCCAAGTGTCCCCTTAGTTTAGCATTGGATCACTGATCCAGGTGGGTTAAAGGACATGGGGAGAGGGGGACATGTAGTCATGGGCCTAATATAGCTATGAACAGGTGTCCCCTAAGCTTAGCACGGATCACTGGGTTCAGGCACATGGGTTGGAGGGGGGGGGGGGACATGTTGTCACGGGTTGAAATACAGCCATGACCCACTGTCCCCTTAGTTTAGCATTGGACCACTGATCGAGGCGGATTAAGGGACATGCGGAGGGGGAAACATGTTGTCATGAGCTGAATATAGCTTTGAACAGGTGTCCCCTTAGCTTAGCACGGAGTGACCGATCTATGTGGGTTAAGGGACGTGGGGCGGGGGGGGGGGGGGCACATGCTGTCACGGGTTAAATACAGCCATGACCAAGTGTCCCGTTAGCATAGCATTGGATCACTGATCCAGGTGGGTTAAGGGACATGGGGAGGGGGTACGTGTTGTCATGGGCTGAATATAGCTATGACCATGTGTCTCCTTAGTTTAGCACGGAATTACCGATCTATGTGGTTTAGGGACATCGGGAGGGGGGGGGGCGACATGTTGTCACGGGTTGAAATACAGCCATGACCAAGTGTCCCCTTTGGTTTAGCTTTGGCTCACTGATCCAGGTGGGTTAAGGGAATAGCATGCCAGGGAGATGCCGCATTTGCCGAATAGCTTGCCGTCAATTCATGGGTCAACCTCTCCAAGTGTGCCGCATACTGTTCAGGATCGTCCGGCGTTGCAGCCGGCCATTTTGGCCCAGAATTGACGAAAGGGGTCTTTACTTCGGAATAGCTAACAGGAAGTTCAAGACTAAGTACCAGAGGTGAGTGAAACGATACATTCATTCCGTCATGCAAAGTGTGATATTTTCAAATCGCCTCAAATATGCTCTCATTCACCCAAAAGTGATCAATAGTAGGCGTGTTACTGTTCACTGGACTGGTATAAGTATATGACACAATATGTGCCTTGTAGTTAATGCAGGGTATTATGGATTCTCTTTGGCAGAAATATTCCAATTGTCAGTACAGTATCGATCAGACGATGTGTGGATGGGATTGACAGTACAGTTGATAGATTTTTTCCATAGTATCGAACAACCGCCGTAACCACGACCCTGTAAAATCTCAGATTCATCAATGGCTGATATGTTATGCCATCTTACTTTAAAACTATCATCACTATCAGCTCAGCTACTTATTCTGGTTTACCCGGGCAGTTATAGGATGAGATAGTTAAGTTTGCTGCCATAATCGGGTTAAAGGAATTTTCACATTTGTTCCTCAATAAGGTCTCCCTTGGCCGATATTGTCGTACACAGATACCATCGGGTCAAATGGAAGGAGCAAACGATTTTTTTGGACTCAATGCAAGGTATAGTTAATTTAAAGGAGTTGTTTCTCGCATTTTCGTGCGAGATGCATTCTAATTCAAGAGTTTTAATACCTCTGGCATTAATATAGTCATGTAGATCCTGGACACCGACATATTTGTCCACACAGGAAATAAATATCTCCTTGGTCCGAGAGGATATCCCATATTGTGGCATTGCGCGCACAATCTGTCGTCACAGGCTCTTATGGTGACATCTGATTTAGATTTTTTGCATCTGAAGCATTTCTCTCGCGCCATGGCCTCAGCTCATGCGGTCGGAGAGCTCAGGAGCACGTTATGATATGGTCACTCTGCGGCAACAATTAACTGTCAACAACAGCTGGTTTGATTGTTCTGCGTTCTTGGCGACGGGCGATAATGTGCCGACTTATTTGGCAAATCAGGGTCGAAAATTGCAGTTTAATTATCACATGTACGTGACGATTTTTGTGGGGTAAAATCCCCGAGTGATGAAATAAAATGCGAAATATTCGTACGCATCTGAACTTCATGGTAAACTGTCATATCCAACCGTATTACTTTCAAGAAGTAGACAAATCGAGAGAAAAGTGCGCGATTTTGTGGTCAATGAGAGATCTTTTTGGTTAAAAGCGCGTCTAAAAGAGACACCGACAGAAAGTTTCAGTTCAAAAGACATCTGAAATTGACACCGACCTTCATGACAAAGTGTCTGGAAGTTAATTTGTTTAACATTTTCGATATCATCTCGACTATATAGGAAGAACTCCAATTTTGTCAGTCTCAGCTGGGCATATTGGGAGAAATTTCGGCTTCGGGGATGAGAGAAAAAGGGGTCATTTGGGCGGCACCCAAATGCCCAACTATATGTAGTGCCCCCACCCCCCTGCGTGGAGAGGGTGTGTTTAAGCAACGACCCCGCGTTTTGTTTTTGTAACTTTCTTCTGGTGCACTTTTAACCTTGTATACCCAACAATGTTCCTCATAAAATGTTCCCTCTGCCACAGCCATCTCCAACAGACCACTCATGTAACAAGGTGAACGGCTACGTACTGGCTTATTCAGCCCCAAATTGATGAAACGCTTTCGAATAACTCGTAGCTCACTCAGGCGGTGGAGCCACCGCTCACCCAAAGTTTCTGATATTTATCTCGGGTTCTCGGGGACTGAAGTTTTTTTTGTTCAATTATTTCGCACTAATGGCACACAGCCTCTGGTACATACACATACACAAAATCAGTGATAGAGAAACGAAACAATGCAGTAAGCAAATAAGTAAACAAGTGAAAGCAAGTAAATCGTATAAAGGTCTTAGTAAATTACCATACATAAATTTACGTACAAGCTTCGTTTTCAAAGAAGTAAAGTCTTTCTTTAAACGCTGCATTTGCAAATTTTGCTATTTCTGCCTCACATTCTGATGTCATTAGCAACAAAAACTGGTCAGGGCTAATTACATAGGGAAGGAGTCTGTCTCTTAAATGTTGTTATAAGGGGCAGATACATATACAATGCTTATCGACTTCAATCACTGCCCTTTGGTACATTTGCTTACAAAATACACACGCCCTTTCCTTCCTTTGTAGTCCACGATGCCGCCCGGGATTCAATAGCTAGTTTATGGGCTGAGCACCTTGATCTAGCCAAAGAACTACGCAGGTCAAAACTGTTTATAGAAAATAGATATGTCTCGGTTACAGGAGTATATTTGAAGCTTCTATAAGTGTCCAATATTCCGTTCTCAGCTACCTCACTAACCCACAGGTCGGATGCATTTCTAATGAGAGCTAAATTGTAACGCCTCACCGGCACCTACTTGCTGATCAAGCCAGGCCTGCTGGAAACCAAAATGGGATAACGCCCTCCTAAACCGACTTGCTCAAGTGTCTCTACCGGCCTGATCTAATAAGAACATCACGGAACGCGGAACGCGGAACGCGGGACGAAAATCGCCGTGGACGGGGATCTAAGACGTTTAAGCCAGTACTTTATCATCTTAAAGCGGGAGTCCAACCTAATTTAATCACGATCTGCACCGAAAGTTTACATCGTAAAACTAAATTGGCGAGTGTTAACACTTCGTTTTGGCCGACCGGTAAGCAGAAGAAAATTAACGCAACCCGCCCCCAGCAATGTAAAGCAGAGCGCCATTTTGCCGGGAGCCATGACGCATATTGTGACTATTCATATGGCGCCGCCTTACATGATAACACGCAGAGAGAGAAATCAGGGTCGCGATTTACAGATGAACAGCGGCAGTTCCAAGCCGCGCAGTAGCGCAAGATAGTAGTCTTTCATGGAAAAGTACCGTCCTAACAAATTGATATACGTCTTGCGACGATTGACTCCGCACCAATGCCATGATTGGAGTAACATCCGCAGCTATTTATATTAGCGATTATCACGCGCTTGTGTTCTGCTCACACAATAGGCGCAATTTCCGGTTTGAATAAATTAGAGTGTCGCATCCTGATTGGTCAATCACAGACACGTCTCTAGAAAGGGCTGCCGCCTGGGTAGACGGCGAAATCGTGTCTGGCGGTCACTTCTAAATTTTATTGTGAGCTACAGACAGAACGAAAAATTCTGTAATTGGGGGGATAGACAATAGGCATGGCTGGCGGTTCCCTTTAAGTGCACATGTGACATTTAATTGGATTATACCACCTTCGCCTATGGCCGCTGCTCTAGGCGAGCTTGAGGGCAGTCGCAATACCCACTTACAATAATTAACTTGTACATTCTCGATACATTTCTTTAGATTCAAACCCCAAATTTCAGCACCATACGTCAATATTGGAGTCGTCATTTTCTCAGAGTTTAAATTGCAGTTCTAGTTTCATGCCCCGAAGTGCTGCCACCTAGTGGGGTCTCTTGGAGGGTGGTTACGTGAGTATTGTTATGCTTTCAGATTCGGTTTTCCGGGCACAGCCGGCTTTATGCCCTCGGCGCCCAATGGTATAGGAGCAGTGTCGTGGCGGCGGCGAGGCGTCGGCAGGAACTTACCTTGCCCAGAAGCTGTAACCTCACACAGTTCTTAGCCACAACCAATCTCGAGGCACAGTCCCCTGTCGTGCCACGCCACCTGTTGGGAAAATGCCGGGGAATCATTTACAACCGGGTCCCCAAGTGTGCCAGTCGTTTCCTCAAGGATTTATTTGAAGAAGTCATCGCCCCTAACAACCAGTTTAATCTTTATTGATGGCAAATACCGAGCAAACGAGGTAATGACTATTTTGTACGATAGATTTGTATGGCTTTGTTTTTTATTTTGTTCCTGGAAACGCCATGACTGTGTATTACAGTCCTATGACCCTTAAATTATCGGTTACTATTATCGTGTTACTATTATTACATGTGGACTAAATTGCCACTTTTTCTTCTTGCGGTATATTGTATTGAATTAATCCTGAGTACTATGGTCCCAGAATGTATTACATAACGCAATCAACAGGTCGTAGATTTGCGCCCAGGCACCTGTATATGGGGCATTTTTTATCCCTAATTTAATAATACAAGAATTATAGGGGTCTGGAAGGGGGGGGGGGGGGGTCCAGTGTCTAGTGTCGATTTTTCAAAATTATCGGTGTCGAATGTCGAATTTTCACGACGTTCCGTGTTGCTTTCTGGCTGAAGTCACTGTCGTTTTTTTAACAAATTTATTTTTGAGATCCTCAGTGTCGAAAGTTGGGGTCCTGGTTCGTTCACTGTGAAATATCTCTTATTTAGGTCATTTGTGATTATGCAGGGGTATTACATCTCTAGGATGAGAGCAGCAAAAGGTCAATTCGTACTTGTCAGCCACTTCTACTACGTCAACTTTACAAGGTGGGGTTCTGTTAGCCCCAGTTCTGTTCCCCACATCTGACACGTCTACGGACCCTAGCTGTCCGTTGTGTGTCCTACAGCCACAGAACTGGGGCTAGGGTGCTGTATTGTGCACTCCTTAATGCTGAATACACACCATCCTATAACTTACCTGACGAGTGTACAGCCGCGTGTTTCAGGATAATTAGCAGTCCACACGATATCTGCACAATTGATATTAAGGCGGCACCAGGGGGGGGGGGGGGGGGAGTTCCAGGGGACCGAATCCCCGCCCCCCGCTTGAGGAAGCGCCTCTTCAATGCAAAATTGAGGCCATTTCAGGCGGCCCCCCCCCACCCTGTTTTGAGAAAAAACGCTATCTGAGGCGCCGTAGACCCCCTCCCCTTGGTCGTAAAAAATTAGTGGATGTCCTGGTCGCAAGTTTCAATGGACCTCCATTTTCGTACAGGAACAGAAGATGATTTATTATTCTTTATTACTGTAACATTGTAGGGCAAATCTTTCGCTGACTATATGTGTTCTCCTTTAGGTCCTACCACGATCCGATCGTCTACATAAACTTGGTGCGAGAACCCATTGAATGGTTCCGATCCCTGTATTTCTTCCATCAATATGGAGGGAATGATCACCCTTTCTTAGTACCTCTGGGGGTCAAATTCCGGAAGGTAAGTGTCTAGTTTTCCTACATGAGCGCAGTGCAGTCCAAACACGTAACCTAAGTACAGCAATGTATGTGTATATATACCGATATGTGCTTCTAGATGGACTAATTATGCATTTGTTTCATGGAAGTTTTCGATTTATGAAGGTTGGCGTACAAGATAAGTAAAACATTGACAAACGAAATATGTCGAATATAGTATCTGGATTTCAGTTTATTCAGAGTTCGCTTTAGGGTTTTACTCTATTATAACGGATAAACCTCAGTTACGTATTGGTCATGAACCCTTAACTTTTCCTTATATTTCTTATCTTTTCTGACGTCAGGGCTTCTCGTGTACAGGCCAATCACGTAGTTTCGTAATGATTGTTACTTTAGCAACGGTTTCGTACATTTCTCGTGTATTTCTTTCTATTTCAGCCTTTTGATGAATGCGTTCAAAGTGATGAGTGCTTTCAGCCTATTTACGAAACCTTCAGTCCGCTTAGATTTTTTTGCGGAAAGGCGGCGCATTGCGGGTAAGCAGCTATATCTAGTGCTGTATTGCTAGTAATGTCGTAACTTACCCTTGCAAAATCGTACTTTCGCGACCTCCTAGTAAATTTGTGTTCACGATTGCAAACGGTAAGCGTTCATGTTTTATCGTCCCCCCCCCCCCGGGATATTTGGTGGAATGCCCCCACCCTTGCCTTGCCCTGCCTTATCTACCGCCTTCATGTACACCCATAGCACATCTGTCGTTATTTATAGCAAGGCAAGTGAAGAAGTGTTGCAGAAGGTCAAGGCCACCATTGAGAGACACTACGTGATGGTGGGTGTCTATGAAGATTTGCCCGCCGTCAACATGGTCCTCGAGTATTTACTGCCACAAGTCTTCACCAACCTCACCAATGCCTACATCCCAAAAGGTACTATTTACAAATTACTGTAATAGGGGTCTGGAACGGGTAAATGGCGACTCGCAACACAGGCAAATTGGAAAAATCGACATCGACACAGATTTTGGGGGAAACGACACGGAACTTTATTAGTCAAATCGATATGCGACACTGATAATTTTAAAAAATCGACACTGGACACTGGACCCTTCCTTCCAGGGCCCCTGTAATGACGGCTGCTGATTTATAATTACAAAGAAGATAACTAGTTGATTTGATTTTACCATTAAATTTGAAATATAACACTTCTATTAAATGCGAATCTTTACCTTTCATTTCTCAGTACACTATGCAGAATTGTGGGAAATTGGCGAGGTATATTTGTACATATAACTCTTTAATGTCATGCATATTTGTTTTAAGTAAACGGTAAATATCCGTGTATATAACGTTTTAACGTTTTTACGTCTTCATGGAACTATAAATCCCGTTACCCATAATGATAATCTGACACAATGTACGGGGAAGAACTCGGCAAAATGGATCACGTGATCCTGTGGCCTTGACCTTTCTCTTCAGCTGCTGATGAACAGAAGCATAAACGACAGGCCACCGTGAAGAAAGATCCCTTAACAGCCGAGGCAGAGAAAACCCTAGGCATACGACTCAAATACGACAACGAGTTATACCAGTTTGTAAAGCAGAGATTCTATAGACTACACAACGCTATTAAGACATTATGAATGGAGCCGAGATGGAATGTGGATATTTTAGGTAGCTTCAGCTCTTAGGCTGACCTGACCAAGCATGGCACTCTACGGGGAAATGACATAATGACACAAAGAGAAGCAGTCCTTGTGCATCCGCTTTGACGATGACGATGATGATCAAACGTCGATGCTTTACTCTACATGTATTTAGTAACAGGGCATGATATTATTACGCTTCTATGCTGATGCTTTTCTCCTCATGTAACAAGTCACAGGACATGTTACTAAGACCTTCCTTGGTGCATCTTTGTGAGAAAGTGTAGCTATCTCATGTACTATGTCATTACATTTTGGGCGTGACTGCAGTTTTTGCTTTTTTAAGATGTTGAAATTTAGGTGGGTTGGTGGGTTGGTGGGTGGATGGGGGTCAAGTGGGCGGGTATGGGTCGAGTGGGCGGGTATGGTGGGTGAGTGGGTGGGGGATGGGTGCATGGATGAGTTGATGTCATTTCCGTATAATACGACACTTGAGAAAGACTGAGGAACTCCAGTGACTTGACAAAAAAATGTCACGAAGTAGGCTAGTATATTTCCCCTTTGGCTATATCTTACATCGTTCGGACTATTTTTTGGAAAATGTAACTGATTCAAATTGAACATAGATTCGCAGTTTTCCGCAAATACACTACTGTTTAAAATTGACTGTGCTGCTGGTAACGTACGGTACGAATTTATTGATTAATTAGAAACCATGTTACGTTCGAACTATGTTTTCGAGTTCGATTGAAGTCAAAGGCGTGAAGCTTTGTAAACTCTTATCCGGTGTTATTTTAAAACATTTTTTTCGCTTAGCTCTTTTCTTGTGATTATTCGACAATGGAATTTTTATTATATAAAATTATATTATAATTATAATTTATATTATAGAAAATACAATATACGATCAACAGAATCATCAAAAATAATTTGTGACGCCAACACCGTTGAGGTCAACCGTGAGGTAGACGTTTGGTATAGGTAATGTGAGGAACGAGTTCCCCCTACTGGCAGAGTGTAGCGCACCCCCAGAGGCACACCCCCAGAGGAGGTACGCCCTTTCCTTTCTAAACCTTTGCCAATCGCCTTATCCAGCAAGGCTCAGAACTGCAACTCCTGGTCCACATAGACAACAACAGTGACGGATTCAGGGTTCGATTGATTTATTACTTACAGTTGAGGACACGTAAAAACAGTTATTTTACATGCTGATAATGACCTCGGTCATCCAACGCCACCATTGTGATGGCTGGTTTAGCTCTCGCATTTACCATCCACATTGCAGGGATACGCAAGGGACCGTAATCCCCAGGGAAATTTACCGTACTCATAACGGCTAACTCGCTTGCGACGGGGCCCCATTGGGGGGAGCTAATACCCAACTATTCACTCGGCGGGCCAGTCTCCTTACTTAATTTCAGTCGACCAGCCCGCCAAGCTTGCGGCAAGCGAGCGCCATAAGCGCCATAAGCGTATCCAGCTTTGCAACCAAAACTATTTGCCTTAATTTTGAGTTATGGGGGCAGTGTTAGCCTCGGGAGACCCACTCAGGAAAAGGTCTCGCGAAGCTATATATCACTGCATGACAAGGAGTGTAAGAGACCCTCAGCATCGCTGATGTTACAAGCTGTTAAAGCCATTCCAATATTATACACCTGTATACACTGATATCTATTTCACATAGGGCAAATTAATGTTGTAATGTGAAAGCTATTTTGCAAGAAGGTCTAGCCTCTAATACAGAATGGTAGCCAGACTTCTTATGCAGTCATGTATATGTTTCACTTTATATATACTTGTCTTGGCACCATGCCGAAACGTTAGAGTAAAGACAAAGAAAAGGAGAAGAGCATTCCCATTTGATGAACTAGCTGCCAGGTGTACTGCTTTATTATAAATTTTTTTTTATTAAATTCATATTAATTTATTTCATTAATAAGTCTGTTTACCGGTACATTGTTTCATTGATATTGTTGGCTTCATCACTTATTATAAATATGGCAATCATAGTGTGAGATACTAATATTGGTATTAATTTCTACGCATCTGGTATGTTAGAAGCAGATACGTCAACTTCACTTTATCTATAACGGTAAATGCAACTTTCATGTATAAAAAAATATTAAAGCTGTGAAAAGACATGAAATGTCAAATACCAGTACAATTGTTTACTTCTACATATTTAATATTATTAGAAAACTTGTCAGCCTCATGGAAGATACATATGTGGTAATTTATGTCAATATATGCACAATATACACAAGCTGTGTTTCCCTTCACAACTTATGCATACTAAATCTGGGTTGGTTTATTTTTCCAATAGATGCCTTGTTTGCTATATGAGCTACACTGCATAAGTTCATATGTATGTTTGTATTATAAAATCCATTTGAGTAACTACCGGTAGACCTAGGTAGTATATAATGTTACAGGATCAAATTATCTGTCATGAATTGTTATGACGAAAATTTTCAAGTTTCGTCATATGTCGGTCGGTCGTGTTTGTTTGTCTGTTTCTATATATATATATATATATATGTATGTCTGTTTCACGCAAAAACGGGAAGTCTTTTTATGGCCTAACAACTGCATGCATCGGTTCGCAGTCTTCAGTACCTTATAGCCACGCAGTAGGACTAGAACATACTCGTCACCCAGGTCAAACGGTCAAAAGTCAAGGTCACAGCAATTTTTTTTTTAAAAACTAAGAAGGCATATATCTCCGTTAATATTAAAGCTAGAGATCCCTTGTGAGCTGCAAAATGTGCTACACTTTAAGGCGCAGTTTTCGGATATTGTTCACTTTTTGATGCGCAATACTCATTTCGAGTAAAATGAGGTCGTACGTTTTGCGGAAAACGCACTAAATGACCTCTGTCATTTTTTTCGTTTTTGGGCACATTTGCCATCAAGCTATCGCTATGATGTTCTAATATGCCATAGCAATATAAATTGAGATGAGTTGTGTTGAATGTTAGAGTTCTCTGATGCGTCACGTGACGTCACGATGACGTCATTTTTGGTACTTAACGCGGGTGTCCAACCTAATTTAATCGTGATCTGCACCGAAAGTTTACATCTTAAAATTAAATTGGCGAGTGTTAACGCTTCGTTTCGACCGACTGGTAAGGAGAACAAAATTAAGGCAACCCGCCCCCAGCAATGTCAAGCAGAGCGCCATTTTGCCGGGAGCAGTGACGCATATTGTGACTATTCACATGGCGCCGCCTTACGTTATAACTCGCGGAGAGAGAGATCAGGGCCGCGATTTACAGATGAACACCGGCAGTTCCAGCGCAAGCCTTTCATGGTAAAGTACCGCCCAAACAAATTGATATAGGTCTTGCGACGATTGACTTCACAACAATGCCATGATTGGAGTTAGAATCGCAGCTATTTATATTAGCGATTATCACGAGCTCTTGCTTTGCTCACACAATAGGCGCAATTTCCGGTTAGAATAAATTAGAGTATCGCCTCCTGATTGGTCAATCACAGACACGCCTTCAAAAAGGGCTGCCGCCTGGGTAGGCGGCGAAATCGTGCCTGGTGGTCACTTCTAAATTTTATTGTGAGCTACAGATAGAACGAAAAATTATGTAATTTGGAGGATAGACAATTGGGTATTATATAAATCGGTAAAGCAGCGTTAGAGGCCAGGCTGGCGGTTCCCTTTAAAAAAATCGTCAAAAATCAGGAAAAAGTCCCAAAAATTAGCGAGTAGCATCATATTGTAGGAAACGTAGTTCCTCGTATAGGGCTATAAAGTCTCGTTCGCCTAGACTTCCGGTTTACTCATTTTGGGGACAAACAAACGAAGCACGTGTTCGGAACGAGTTTAGAATCTTTGCGCACACTGGTATCCTGACTATCTGTGACGTAGGGCTGACGTGTATGTTACGCAAAGAGTGAGACTGGGGACCAGACTACCTGCGCAAGAGCCAGGCGTCGAGGGGTGGGTCCATTGCGGAAGGCCTGGCGAGATAATTAAGAATATTTAAGAAATATAGCTTCCCAAAACGCATAGACGACATATTTTTCATTCAGTTGCGCAAACACAATGACTAATATTTGTTACGACGGGACAACACGGCTGAGAAACCAACGATTTTTTGCATTTCCTACGAAAACGAGACATTATGACGTCACATAGATTTTTCCAGAGTGACAACGTTGTGGCAACGCTTCAAACAGAAAACTTACAACGAATGAAGAACTTTGTCTTTTCGTGATCTAAAACTGATACGAAAACATCCTACTGGTCTTAATTTACCTTTACCATGGGGTTTAATGACGCGTCCCTGTGTTGTTACTCCACGCGCTGCACATTTTGACAGCGGAATGGTTAAGTCGATCACTTGCTCTCGCCATTTTTGTTACCGTGGAGGCACGTATATTGAACGTTTATTGCATACCTTTCAGGCCATTGGCCCATGGTATCAGTTCAGTGCCAAGTGCAGTACATATGAGTGTGTTGGTACATTTATAAACTCAATTTGCAAAACTTGAAAGCATTATACGTATAAGCAGCTATATTCCGAAGTTCAGAAGAATTTTGAGAGGATAGCATTACAATAAATTGGGCCCGCGATGGACTATGACGTCATGACGTCACACATCGTACGTAAGCTATTACTCAGCTATTATAAGGTATGGCGACTTTCGGGTCGCTTTACGTTGCAGGTCGTGTTCAAGGAACAGTTTGTGCCGTGGGTAACTGTTTTGGCGCAGGGGATAAGTATGCGTCAAAAATGACGTCATAGCTAACGTGCCCCTACGAAATGTTGGGTTTGCTTTACTTTTAGCCACTTTGGCAATAGCTGTCATGACCCGAGTTGATAAGTAGACATATTAAAGAAATAGAAGCCATCTTGAGCATTTGCGCGAACGTCAAATGACGTCATGTCACGTCACGATGACGTATTATTAGATAAAAAGTAAAATTCGTAGCGCCATTCATAATGAGTCAACCATCCGCTCTTGAGAACAAAATTTCATGTTCACTTAAACACGTCGTCTTCAGAGACACCTATGGCGAGGGGGCTAAGTGTGCGTCAACGTCATAGCTTACGTGCTCCTACGAAAGTTTGGGCCTACTTGATGTTCAGCTAATTTGGCAATAGCTACCATCACCCACAAGTTCATGAGTTCACCCATGATTTCGTAAGTAGGTATACTTAACAAAATAGAAGCCATCGCGAATATTGTCGTGATGGTCAAATGAAGTTCGTGAAGTCACGAAGACATCATAAATAAAAGATACGAAAGTACCGTTAATATTTCTTCAAGAGAAGCGCCTTGGCTTCAAACTGGATGTCCAATTAAGCTCCACCTACAGTGCCACACTGCCTGTCGAAGGCAGCATTTAGCCCAAATTGCCCCTATAAGGCCATTTAGCCAAAATTGGCCCTGACGACTCGTAACGTCGCCATTAATACAGCTTCCAAATGTACTTATGTATTTTCGTCCTCGACCTATGGTCGAATATCTCTTGTTTATTTGTCTTATATTATAGTTTCTTTTTATCTTTTGTGAATTTCTTTTCCGACCTTTACTCTTGCTTATAAATGTCATTTTAAAATAAAAAAATAACAGATTTGAAACATATTTGTTTTCCCTGTTCACTTATAGCGTGTTAAATGTTCTTATCTACTATGCAATCGAGAAGAAACCACATGTATAACGATCTCGCGTCTATTCCATCGCCAGTCATGGTGTTCCACAAGTAAATGCGGCGTCCGCTTACCATAGCTGTTAGTGACACCTCGATGTCAATCTCCGCCTATCGACAAGTTGTTTACATCGTGTTGCTATTGATAAAAGTTAGCAAGTGTCTTGGTCCTGTGTTTTATCTTGGTGCGTGATTAAACTGGCGTGGTGGCAGCGGATTACAAACCCATTCTTCGAAGAAGCAAGAGTCTGAATATGATTAGCGCATCAACAGCAAAATATATGGGAGCAAAAAGCAGTTTGTTGTGACAAACAGTTCTCAATCAGCCCGTCAAGCCGATGGAACATCACCTGTAAACGTAGTTGGAGAAACATCAATGGGACTTGTTCGCGATGACAATGAATTTGCTTTTCAAGGGTTGCTTGTGGAAAACCTTGATGTCGAGATTCTAGCAGGAACCCCGTTCATGGAAACAAACGTAATCAGCGTTAGTCCCGCCAAACGCAAGTGATCATAGGCAACGGAACTACATACATCTACGGATCCTCAGAAGACAACCCCAGATATCATACGGTACGACGCGCACATGTTTTACGTGCTCCAGCCAATCACACAATCAATTTGGCCTGGAAAGTATATAGCGATAGAACTAAAAGAGGATGCGGGTCTCGTTATGACATATGCTCTTGAACCGCGCATAGACGCCCCGAGTATTGCCTCATCAACAAGTTCACATTCATGGCTCAAGCGTCTCCGGGAAGATTCGCATTCCGAATCTTACCAGGGAACCACAGCGCCTCAAACGTCACGAACAGTTTTGTCAATCCATTCGATCTTCATCGCCCCTAAATCTATTGCTCTCGAAGATGATCTAATAACCATACCAAAACCAACACAGCGATGCAAGAATAAATGTCAATCTATAATGCATTCATAAGCTGTTAGTCTGGATCCAAACAATATCCTGACAAAAGATATCGTACACCAATTCGCATACCTTCATGACGATTATGACGAGGAATTTCACCCCGAGTTTGGAGTATAAAATGGTAAGGCTGGTCACATTAAAGCCAAAGTGAACATGGAACCAGTCTTACCACCGAAACGGAAAGGTTGTGTACAACAATACTCACGAGACAAACTAGTCGAGCTTCAAGACAAGTTCGACCAATTGGAGAAGCTAGGAGTATTCGTACGCTCAGAAGCTGCAGACATCGCCGTCGAATACTTAAATCCATCCTTATTAATTAAGAAGCAAAGCGGTGGTTTTTGCTTGGATCCTCGGATGCATATGGGGTCAAGGCACAATTAAGTCTAGCCCACATCGTATTGCCACACTCTCGTCGTGCTCCGCACCACTCCAAGTATCAGGCCTCCGATCGTTCATTGGCGCATATAAACTTCTTGCCCGTGTGCTACCAGGATGTGCTTCGATACTATCCCCACTTGACGCCGCCGTAGCAGGGCTCCAGTCAAAAGATAAAGTGGAATGGACAGGCGAAGTGCGAAACGCATTTATAGCCCAGCAAGCATTGTCAGACAACCAAACGCTGCATCTACCTAACTCTGACGACCAATTATGGATTGTGAACGATGGAGCCGTGAAAAAGCATGGCATCGGCGCTACCTTCTGCATCACACGGAAAGGAAAACTGCTGATCGCGGGTTTCTTCAGCACCAACTTTCGCGGTCGCCAGTTAACGTGGATACCTTGTGAATTTGCAGCCCTATCTATCGCAGTCGCGACCACGCATTTCAACCCATATATTACAGAATCAAAACACAAAACCTGCATCCTCACCGACAAAAAACCATGTGTATAGGCGTAAGAAAAGTTATGTCGGGGAGAATTATCGGTATATACTGTCACTCTCTCACTCTCTCAAAGGTCCGGAGATATCATGCGAACGTCCAACACGTGGCTAGGGGCAGCTATACTGCCAACTGATTCTGCCAGGCGAAATGCAGCGACGTGTAGTGACTCCACATGCCAAATATGTATATTTGTAAATAAGCTCGAAGATTCCACAGTGCAACGAGTGTCAGCCCACGAGATCCTGGATGGAACAACAAAACTTTCATTCACAAATAGACGAAAAGGGACCAACATTCAAACAGTATGTCCTGATTTAAGACGCAGACACGCGCATCTGACACAGGGAACACGCCCGTCAAAGAAAGTTACAAACATAAAGGATGTCAAACGCTACCTGAACGCGGCAACCATTGCACGAGATAGTTTACTTGTGGTGAAACAACAAGAACCACCCACCTCAATCAAATAATGCATTATAGTACCTCGTCAGGTATTAGAAGGCCTTCTGACGTCATTACACATACAGTTAGACCATCCCACCGCTTACCAATTAAAATTAGCATGCCGTCGCTATTTTTATGCACTCCACTTAGACAACGCGATCTCACATATTACAGAGGGATGTCACTAGTGCGCACCACTGAACAAAACGGTCAATACAGTCATCGAATAAAACACCACAGACCCACCAGAAGCAGTCGCCATAACATGCCCTGCGGATATCATCAAACGAGAACGTCAATTCATCGTGATCTTGAGAGAATGTGTCACGTCATATACTGTTACATCCTTAATAGAAAATGAAAGACACGAAACCCTACGAGATGCCATCATCAAACTCATCATAGAGATGTGCCCACTGGATGGGCCACATTTTGTGATCCGCACAGATGCAGCACCAGGATTTGTGGCGTTAGTCAATGAAAGTTGTTGCATCGCCACAGAATGAATTTAGAAATAGGCCGGATCAAAAACCGAACCAGGAACCCAGTAGCAGAAAAGGCTATGCAATAATTAGAAGACGGAGTGTTACTCCACTTACACTATCCATAGCAACAGCAAGACTGAACACACGCATCCGCAATCGAGGTATCTCCACCAGAGAGATGATGCTGCGACGAGATCAGTTCACGTACCACCAAATTCCAGTGTCAGATCATGGTCTTAAAACAACCAACCTTCACCATTGGAGACGACTACTCTTCAGACAAAGAAGGCAAGATGACAAACAAATGTCTTTCACCTCCCATCCCGCCAGACATACCGACTGAGTTATGTACATCGGCTGATGACGAAATGATAACATAGGACTGACGATACTCAGGAACCGTATAGCACAAACTCCCCACTCATAAATGAGTATCCATCTCTAAATCAATGAAATCACAACAAGGAGAGAACGTAAGATGAAACGATACGACGATTTTATTATGGACTGCTACTGATATGCTGAAGGCTCGCTGTGAGGGTATGTGAGTGTGACCTTGTCATGAAGTCCATGTATTTGATGTGCTCAGATTGTGGCATCAGTTCTCAGATCTACCGGGATGTCAATTTCACGACTGGCAGGGTTCAGCGCTGAGACCTTCCTTAGTTTTTTCAACGTTTGCGTGATCGGCTCAGCTCTGTCACTCGTGACACCGGGTGGGAGTGCCAGTACGCCAATATAAATACGGCGCCTGTCCCGTAGAGGGCAGACTACCTTGGGGACAGGTCAAGACAGGACACCCGGCATCACAGGAACTACCCACATCGCGGCGTCCAGCAGCGCGGCTGCTGCTCGGCCGGACCGTCCGGGGTTGTCCCCCTGTTTTCACTTGTGGGCTGATGCCTCGTTGTTACTGAGGCTGCCATCTATGCCTCGTTGTTACTGAGGCTGCCGTCCATGCCTCGTTGTTACTGAGGCTGCCGTCCATGCCTCGTTGTTACTGAGGCTGCCGTCCATGCCTCGTTGTTACTGAGGCTGCCATCCATGCCACGTTGTTACTGAGGCTGCCGTCCATGCCTCGTTGTTACTGAGGCTGCCATCCATGCCTCGTTGTTACTGAGGCTGCCGTCCATGCCTCGTTGTTACTGAGGCTGCCGTCCATGCCTCGTTGTTACTGAGGCTGCCGTCCATGCCTCGTTGTTACTGAGGCTGCCGTC
Source organism: Arenicola marina (assembly GCA_964019135.1). Lineage (NCBI taxonomy): Eukaryota > Metazoa > Annelida > Polychaeta > Arenicolidae > Arenicola > Arenicola marina. Next base: position 30,988,671 of record OZ025259.1, read on the forward strand.
CATGCCTCGTTGTTACTGAGGCTGCCGTCCATGCCTCGTTGTTACTGAGGCTGCCGTCCATGCCTCGTTGTTACTGAGGCTGCCGTCCATGCCTCGTTGTCACTGAGGCTGCCGTCCCTGCCTCGTTGTTACTGAGGCTGCCGTCCATGCCTCGTTGTTACTGAGGCTGCCGTCCATGCCTCGTTGTTACTGAGGCTGCCGTCCCTGCCTCGTTGTTACTGAGGCTGCCGTCCATGCCTCGTTGTTACTGAGGCTGCCGTCCATGCCTCGTTGTTACTGAGGCTGCCGTCCATGCCTCGTTGTTACTGAGGCTGCCGTCCATGCCTCGTTGTTACTGAGGCTGCCGTCCATGCCTCGTTGTTACTGAGGCTGCCGTCCATGCCTCGTTGTTACTGAGGCTGCCGTCCATGCCTCGCTGTTACTGAGGCTGCCGTCCATGCCTCGTTGTTACTGAGGCTGCCGTCCATGCCTCGTTGTTACTGAGGCTGCCGGCCATGCCTCGTTGTTACTGAGGCTGCCGGCCATGCCTTGTTGTTACTGAAGCTGCCATCCATGCCTCGTTGTTACTGAGGCTGCCGTCCATGCCTCGTTGTTACTGAGGCTGCCGTCCATGCCTCGTTGTTACTGAGGCTGCCGTCCATGCCTCGTTGTTACTGAGACTGCCATCCATGCCTCGTTGTTACTGAGGCTGCCGGTCATCGCGGGGACGCTGCTGGAGCCGCCGGTCATCGCCGGGACGTCGCTGGATCCGCCGGTCATCGCCGGGACGTCTCTCGATCCGCCGGTCATCGCCGGGACGTCGCTCGATCCGCCGGTCATCGCCGGGACGTCGCTGGATCCGCCGGTCATCGACGGGACGTCGCTCGATCCGCCGGTCATCGCCGGGACACGGCTGGAGCCGCCGATCATCGCCTCAGCATTGCTGGGGCTGCCGTTCGTACCTGACTATTCCTGGGGTTGTCGCATATATTCAACCATAGTTCACGCCTGGCCATTACACATTATCCTATATGTTACCTTAATGTAAATAAATATTATACTTTATTACGACCCCTTTTGTCCATGAATATTCACTTCGTGACAGACCTCATCTCCAATATAACCCAGTTAATGTTGGCAGATAATATTAATGGAACGGAAACAGTCGGTGGTTTACAGAAGCTATGAAATGTGTTTTTTTCTTCAAAATTTAACGAATGTGGATTGCAAATTATTTTCGATTAAAGCTGTACAGTGACACCAGGTGTATAGCTGTACATTAACACCAGATGTACCTTTAAACCCTCGGAACACGTTCGCCACTTTTACCTTAGTGTCTTTGGTGTTATATTATGGTGTTTGTAAATGACCCACAACTGTAAAGCAGTGCCAATTTCTTAGCCGAAATATGTACCTGTTATATCAGATGTAGCCTTCCTAGCTAGGAAATAACGGTCTGCAGATCAAATTGGGTGAAAACTGGCCGAACTAGCTCCGGTCTCCCCTACAGCCGTATAGGATCTTACTAAATTTAAGAAAAAATAGGCCCCCTGGACTATGCCATTATCTACGGTGGGCCTTCTTTCGCGGATCTGTTATCGGGCAGGTCTCACTCTCTGTCTTCCGTAGAGGCTAATGAGCGCCACCTAGCGAACGGAAGCTTCCACCTTTATGAATTTTGTCGCCATGGAAACCGAGAGTATTAATAGGATCGCTCTGATTTTTGACAAACGGTACCTCAGCGGTAAACTTAATGTCACTGCCAATTTTTGCAACGATCGGTACAACGGATCTGTACCTGAACTTTGTGACATAAATGTTGTCATTTTGACATGACGTAGCTCGCAAACTATTGGTCCCACGTCTAAATTGATCACAGTAATGAGAAAGATATTTAGGAGCTGAGTATGATGGCATTAACTACGCGTGTCTACCTATAAGCGACCTAGGGCGAGAAATGTGTGTTGGACGTATGACGTCACCGTGACGTTGACGTTCGACCGATTTCACCGGACAACAAACCTGACCTAAGATTAGACTTCTGGCATCTCTTGGCGAAGTTGGACCACGATAGCTGCCAGTTTTTGACAGTTATCGTGTCGATAGACAGACAGAAACCCACACACACACAGGCCCCACCTGAGGTCGAGATGACAGCGTTGGCGTCAGCATGCGAAGCTGCGAAGCTGCGAAGCGCTGGAATTCCTTTAATACTCGACCGACAAGGTCCCGGTTTGAATTTAAATGTCCGGCGAGACGACCCCTGTCATGTATGGTTGCATAATGATGAACAGCTGGCTCGCTTGGAACCAGCTTGTATGAACTGTTGTGTTTGGCTGTATGTGGCGCTAGTGTGAATGTTATATTGGCCACCAGAGGCCACATATATATTAAAGGGGGGGGGTGACTTGAATAAATTCTTTGTTCAGACCGTCACTTGTCTTGTCGTGGGGTTTTTGGCTAGCGAATCGGCCCGTGGGACACACAGGGATATGTCAAGGACATAACAACCGCTATGCATCAGTCATGCGTCATCAGACGTTAATTTCTGTCATAAGCTCTCAGCCGCCAGGGTGATTTGCCGTGTGTGTATGTGTGTGTGTGTGTTTCTGTTTGTCGTCACGATAACTCTCGAACACTTGCAGCTATCGTTGTCGAACTTCGCCTACAGATGCCGGAAATCTAATCTCAGGTCAAGTTCACGTCTAACACACATTTGTCAGCCTAGATGGCTAGTGCCATCATACGCAGCTTATGCCAAATCCAATCTCAGCTTGAACCCGACTGGCGCAACGTAACGTAGCGCCTGGAAGTTGGGGGTTCGAACCCAACTTTTTCATTTTTTAAGCTATCGCCTTTAGATATTTACCACAGACTGCGGCATAAATTAGAATCTTATATTTACAATTTTACTAAAATCGGACTAGCTTTTATGACGTAACGGGTCATTTTAATTTAACTTTAACGAAATTGACGGTGCCCTCAATATTAACCGTAGAGACTTCAAAATGATATAGAACAATGTGGAATTGTATTGCCCGTCCGGGAAAAATATGCTAAAAAAAATCGCCGTATTAGCACTTTTGCGTAAACTGACTAAACAATCCTTGCAATGGTGAACTATACGGCTTTTCCCTTCTCCTATCGCAACACCCCCCGCCCCGCACCGCCCCTTCCCTGCCTGCCTATAGACACACTCGCATGCAAGCTGTTCACCGCTACGGTGGCGCACACGGCTCAACTGACCCCCCCCCCACCTCTACCCCACATCTTCGTACCCTATGTATCGGTGGTCTATCCGCTGCCAGTCAGCTGCTTGATGCATGGTGCTCACATCGTGATGCGAGCGTCCCCCCCCCCGCTGACCCCCCCCCCCTACCTACCGCCCAGACCCCAATCGACGTCGAGGTGACAGGCATGTTAAGCAGCGAAACGATGTAATTCCTGTAATAATCGGCACAGAAGATCCCGGTATGATTTATAATGTGCAGGGAGACGACCCTCATGCATTAGTCATGCGTCATTGGACGTCCATTTCAGCCATAAACTCTCAGCCGCCAGGGTGACTTTGCCATCATGTGAGTCAGTTCTGTTTGTGTGTGTGTGTTTGTCTGTCTGTTGTCCCGATAACTGTCGAATACTTGGAGCTATCGTTGTTGAACTTTGCCAACAGATGCCAGAAATCTAATCACATGTCAAGTTCGTTGCCACTTGAATTCGGTCGAACGTCAATGTCACGGTGACGACATACGTCCAAAACACATTTCTCGGCCTGAATCGCTTAATATTATAGCTAGACACGCGGTGTTAGTGCCATCAGACTCAGCTTCAAAATATCTTTCTCGTTACTGCCATCAAATTTGACGTGGAGCCAATAGTTTGCGAGCTACGTCATGTCAAAAATGACGTCACAAAATTCAGGTACAGATACATATTGCCGATCGTTATCAAAATTTGCATTGACATTAAGGGTACCGCTGAGGTACCGTATGTCATAAATGAGAGCGATCCTATTAGTACTGTCGGTTTCCATGGCGACAAAAGTCCCCATTGTAAAAGATTCAAATTTTACTTTTTTCCATTTTGGTGCAGTTACAATCCACGTCGCTGAACACCACTTCGTACAGGCCTACTAGAGGTCGGCCTCATATAATGTGTGCAAGATAAATGCAATCGATATGCATTGGTGAGGTTGGCGAAGACTTGTGGCAGTAAATACAAGAGGACTATGTTGACGGCGGGCAAATCTTCATAGACACCCACCATCAGGTAGTGCCTCTCAATGGTGCACTTGACCTTCTGCAACACTGCTTCACTTGCCGTGCTATAAATAACGACAGGTGTGCTATGGGTGTACATGGAGGCGGTAGGTAAGGCAGGGCAGGGCAAGGGTGCGGCCATTACACGAAATATCACCGGGTGGGCAACGAGTATCTGCTGTAACGATCTATCCGCCCCCCCCCCCCACCCCCATCCCCTGCTCACAGTTTGCACCTGTATAGGCCACATCGCTGACCCCAATACCGCCACTCCACTGTACAATGAAATCTTGAAGCCTTGAGTGATAATAGTACGTAATTGTTGCACTAGTCAGTGTAATAGTTACTAATATGTAACAATTTTACATCCTGGCATGAATATGGGGGCAAACAACTATTCGAATAGCTTGAACGTCTTTAAAGCAATCAACTGAGTGTGTGAACCTTGAATCGGCGAAAATTACAACATAAACACTCAGCGGGGGAATTTAACGAATGAGAAGAATAAACGCTTACCGTTTGCGATGGTCAACACAAATTTACTAGGAGGTCGCGATTTTGCAAGGGTAAGTTGCTAGCAATACGGCACTAGATATAGCTGCTTACCCGCAATGCGCCGCCTTTCCGGAAAAAAATCTAAGCGGACTGAAGGTTTCGTAAATAGGCCGAAAGCACTCATCACTTTGAACGCATTCATCAAAAGGCTGAAATAGAAAGAAATACATGTGGAATGTACGAAACCGTTGTTAAAGTAACTCACACAACAATCATCATTACGAAACTACGTAATTGGCCTGTACCGGAGAGAACTTACGTCAGGAAGGATAAGAAATGTGAAGAAAAGGTAAGGGTTCATGACCAGTATGCAACTGAGGTATATCCGTTATAAGAGAGTGAACCCCTAAAGCAAACCCTAAATAAACTGAAATCCTTATACTTTATTCGACATATTTTTTTCTAAAGTTTTTACTTTTCCTGTAATCCAATCTTTATAAGTCCCTGAGCGCAATCTACCTCCTATGCCTAAAACCCTAAAGATGATAATGATAGGGCCCTGAGAGAGTCTGCGGCCCTTATCCTGAAGGCAGGTGAGGCGGCGGGGGAAAAAGAGCGTACCTAACCCTGACCCCAACCCAACCCTAAGCACAATCTCCCACCTATGTCTAAACCCTAACAATGGTGCTGATGCGGCCTTGACAGAGCCGGCAGCCCTTATCCGAAAGGCAGGTGAGACGGCGGGTTAAAAAGAGGGTACCTAACCCTGACCGCAACCCAAACCTGAGCGCAATCTACCTCCTATGCCTAAACCCTAAATATGGTAATGATGTGGCCTTGACCGAGTCTGCGGCCCCGTAATTTCTTGCAACATTATAATTTCCAGGAATTACAACATAAATATAACGGACTCTGCTTATTGAATACAGCAAAGTACATATTGTATCATTTTAAACGTAATAATTGAGAGTGAACTCTTTTCATCACCTGATACCGTGTGTTATTAGGCTCAGACTGGGTCCCCGGCACTAAATTGTAGACATGCGCGGCGTATTTTTTAGATAAATTTGCGCAGCGCCGCCTAGCGTGCCAGTGTGCGAGTGCATTGAGGGAGTAGGTGAACACAGATAGCGGAGCGAGTGGAAGGCGTGAAGTGGTACGGCCCAATCACCTTCTTTGTCGTACAGATAGAAGATACATTTATGTTGCACGAAAATCAGTTGAGTACATGATATGTTCGCATTCAAGTTTAAATTCTCTGCAATACAATGATATATGTATAAAATGATGGTTTGATCTCTTGCAATCTGGATAGTTGTATATATATATATAAGCTCACAGCTGTATTACATATACAATGTTAATATGAATACCTTTAGCATGAGCTACTTTGAAATAATGTATAAATCGTCTAAGGGGTGTGCAAGTGGGTGGAGGGGGAGGGGGTTGGCGATTCAGAGTGATACCATCTGCCCTTGTGTCGTCATGTAAATATTATCCAGATACCAGTTATTTGCGCGTTGTAAAATTATTATACTAACCAAAAACGTCCAACATTCTCTTGCAGATGATGGTCTTATACCGCAAGAGCATCTTCCTTTTCCTCATCTGTCTGACTGCCTTAGGGATTAAGATGGTAAGTAAATTACCAAGGAATAAATCTACTTTGGTGGTTACTCTGGTTGTGTTAAACATATTTGGATCACCAGGGGCGTAGCTAGGGACTTGAGAAATTGTACGTACCTGCTGCACATGAAATGAAAAACATTACCCCCGAGGAACAAGATTGCACCTACCGGCACAACTCAATGTGTACGCACGTGCGTACGTGCGTAAGCCTGGCTACGCTCCTGATCACTTATGAGGATTTGGAGACTAAGCTGGTACCGCCATTCATAGTCATGGTAGGGCAGTAGAACCAGGCTAATCTGACACCCCCTACACTACAGTGTAGATTTATATTGTAATTACATCAACTCACATCCGGAATCCTAGATCACGAAGATCTAGATCACGAAGATCTAGATCACATCCGGAATCCTAGATCAGCGTGTCCCCCCTGCAATTCGCGTATATATATGACCTATATATATATATGACCAGGTGTCCCCTTAGCCTAAGCTTAAGCACTTGGGTTCACAGAACTCAGGAGGGTGGGGGACCTGATAAATACATCCATGACCAAGTGTCCCCTTAGTTTAGCATTGGATCACTGATCCAAGTGGGTTAAGGCACATGGGGAGGGGGAAACATGTAGCCATGGGCCTCATATCGCTACGACCAGGTGTCCCCTTCGCTTCGCACGAAATTACCGATCTGTGTGGGTTAAGGGACATGGAGAGGGGGGGGGCATGCTGTCACTGGTTGAAATTCAGCCATGACCAAGTGTCCTCTTAGTTTAGCATTGGATCACTGATCCAGGTGGGTTAAGGGACATGGGAAGGTGGGGGGGGGGGGGCATGCTGTCACGGGTTGAATACAGCCATGACCAGGTTACTGTGTGAACATGGGGCAGAAAGATTTTACTGGGTGAATCACAATCAAGCTGATTATTATAGCAGTCACATATGGTGAAAAATGAAACGTGGTATGCCATTAGAAGTTTACCATATTACAACATATCAGTCCAGAATTCAGTATCTGTATTTTATAGCACAGGCATATCTGTGTGAAAATACATGCCTTGCCAAGGCCGGCTTGCAGAATAGGCAGGGTTATACGTACACTACTCTACGGTTTGCAACCCACAGTCATAGCCCTTGAATATTACACAATGATATGTCTTTCAAAGACATCAGTTAAATGGATACTTCATTTGGAATAACAATGTTGTCCCCTGAATCCTTAGCCTTTTTGGTATGATTTGAAATTAATTGAATACTGTTTGAACTTGGGAGTACGTACAATATATAGGGATACGAATAGCAATATTGTGTAACATTTTATGGATAATATATGTCATTATAAAATACAACAGAGGCCATAATAACAAAATAATTACTTCATTTATCTTGGGTATTTAGGAGGGGTATACAACATCCTGTTGACTGGTGCATGTAAAGCCATTTCCTGCTTTCTCTATAAAGCATCTGTTAATTTAAGCTACCTGTTGCCCGCCCATCTCTTTTTGACCCATACCCTGGTTTATCTGTGACCAATCACAATGCAGCAATAACAATCGCCTTGTCTGGTACCTGACTGGAACTGAGAGTACTGGCGTCTGTATAGATCTACTTGACGATAAAAACGGCTATTCACTACTACCACTGATATTGATTTCATAGTCAACAATGTGTCAGAATAGGCCCCTTAAGATTGCATTGATGGAGAAAAAATCATAGGTCACCTTTGGTATTTAGACAGTGGGGAAGATTTACATTAAATGTAAAAATTTTGAATACTGGTCATTTTTCTCATTAGAAGTACACTGAAAAGAAATAAACACTGATTTTGTCATGGAATTCATTTTATTGTATTTCCTAGTAGCTCTGGTACATCATGCAATAAAAAAATTATATGTCACCAACCAACGTTACAACGGGTTATTCGCATTTGGCTCGAAAATAGCCGCCTTTATCTTTAATCAATAGGCAGGTATCGGCCTCCGATTCAGCACCATACACCGTACAGTGTATATATCTCTCTGCACCACCCCACTCCGCCCCTCTCCACCCACTCCCGTCGTCACCCACCATTCCTTTCAGCTGGCCAACAGCCTGTGTTAATTAAAAGGCTAAGTTTGTGACACCTCCCCGCTCCCCCTCCTTCTCGACCGATCCCGATCTCGACAGGAAGCAAGGAAGCCATATACTGTGGGCCAGTTGACTGGCTGACCCTACAAACCCTACCTAGACTGACTAACCGTAAAAAAACTCCTACCCTCCCCCCCCACCCCCGCCGCCAAAAAAATGTATCAAAGTTTTGGAACAGCTATACCATATTAACGTATGTTTTGGTACACACAGATTTGTACTTAATTTTCGGGTGTTCCGAAATATACGTAAATTACGGTACACTACATAATTTTCAGCATTTCTTGACTATTATCATCGAAGTGGATTTTGATATTACTGAAGACTTTGCTTGATATTACTGGTAGTCATATATTATTGCTATTTTGCTGTACTAGTAGAATCTTATTATTTGTTTCGTTAATACAAAGTTTTCATTATATGGATATCACCAAATCACAAATAATTGGGGTAAATGTATGTTTTCGTAACGAATGGATATTTGTTTCATGGATGTCATAAAAAATCAATTATTCAAGACCAATTCACTTTAGCCAATTATAAAGTGACTCAAAGCATTATTAGATAAATAAAAATCATTTCACAATTACATCAATATTTACTAACAATATGTAGAGTGAACATTAAGATATATACAATGAAAACTCATAACAATAGAATTTCATAAATTTATAATAATAAAATGACCTGTCCAATATGTCAAAATGTAAATACATTTTTTAATGTTATGTGTCTTATGTGAATATTTTACCTACACGTTTTATCGCATACACTGTAAAATATTTTTAATATAATGTCACAGTGTTATTTTGGACTTTTTATCTTGATTGTGATTTACCAGTATATATAATAATCGGGGTAAGGACAAAACCCCCGGCGGACATAACCCCCGGTCACGAAAAACCCGTAGGAAAATAGCATCAGTTATCACTAAAACTGTCACTTTCTTGTCGCCGACACTGTTACTGCATCTGTTACTGTTTCCTTGTGATCCATACATCAGAGAAACCAACAAAGCAGTGGTAAATATCTTTGAACGATAGGTAAAAAAATGAGAAAGTCGGGTTTGAACCCCCAACTTCCAGGCTCTCTGGCACCGTTACGTTGCGCACTCTGGGTTTGAGCTGAGATTGGATTTGGCATAGGCTACGTCACCCCTATCCAACAGGGCAAGTTTGGAACTCAGATGTCTTTCAGTTTTCGAGCTACAACCGAGCACTTGACATTTACAATAGTCAAGGTCACGACCTTGACCCTTGACCCAGGTTGCTGAAATGTAATAATTTTAAGATTTTAAGATACGACCTTAAGTAATCTTTGTGTCGAAGATGAGTTGCGTGGCTTATAGTTTTTGTTTTTGGCTCATGGTAAATTTCAAAAATGTCCTATCATTTACCATTGGGCCAGTTTTGCGTTGCTATGGAAACAAATAGTAACCGTCCGATTGCATTCATCTTGCACATAATTCGTAAGGCCGACCCCTAGGAAGCCAGTACCAAGTAGCGTGAAGCTATGTGAAGCATTTTAACTGCTCCGAACATGGAAAAAAGTAAAATTTGTATCTTTCATAATGGGATTTTCCGTTGCCTTAGAAACGAATACTACGAGTTCGATCGCCGTAATTTTTGGCAAAATCTATCTAGGTGGCGGACCGAATGTCCCTGTCAAGCGGCGTTGAGATACCTGTATGGCAAGTTGTGAAAATGAGGGGGTCAAGCTCCCATTGGCTCATAATGGGGACTTTCGTCGCCTTGGAAACCGACAGTATTAATGGGATCACCATAATTGACATACGGTATCTGAGTGGAACCTTTAATGTCCCGGCAAAGTCTCGTGGCAATCGCTTTGACATTTAAGGAAAAACATTTCTGTGGACATTTTTGAAATTTCCAAAGCCTGTCGCGTGACAACTATTGATCGTACGTAAAATTTGATGGTAGTAGCAAAAAAGATATTTAGGAGCTGAGTCCATAGACACTAATTTCGTTTCGTTTCTAGCTGTACTATTAAGCGAGTTAGACCGGGAAATGTGTTTTGGACGTATGACGTCACTGTGACATCGACGTCCGACCGACTTTACCTGGCAACGAACTTGACCTGAGATTGGCCTTCTGACATCTGTTGGCGAAGTTCGACAACGATAGCTGTAAGTACTCGACAGTTATCGCGCGCACAGACAGACAGACAGACAGACACACACAAACAGAACTGACCGACATGATGGTGATTTTCGCCATAACAAACAGAACTGACTGACATGATGGCGATTTTCGCCATAACAAACAGAACTGACTGACATGATGGCGATTTTCGCCATAACAAACCAACGTAGTGATAGATGCCGTAAAATCGCAGATTTTGCGTAATAATAATAAATTGATTCACGTCAAGATATACTCCACTTAGATGTTTTGCCTTCTGTGTTTAATCGTATTCTACAAGTGGCTCCGCCTCGCGGCGAATGACACAGCGAACGTGATACACGAGATTTCAGCCAGAATATGACGTCATAATCTCGTCATGAACTTAACCAGTCTGCCGACGTAAGACTCGTCATTCTATGGTCGTCAATTTTGTTGATCAACGAATTATTTCAACCAGTAAAAGACAGCACCCCAGCCCACCGACAGGCTTCAAAATCCTGCACTTGGGCCCGCCACCCCCGCCCACTGACACCCACCAGACTCCTGCACTCCCTTTCGCCGTCCCCCGCTCACCGGCACCCAATACTGCTGCACTACTGCCCCTCCCGCCCACCCCCACCCCCCGCACATCGGCACCGACCGGCACCCACCTGACATATGTACTCCTGCAGGTCAGGAACTGCGTGATCAGACAGTTAAGTGTTCGAGTGGCGAACTGGTGGGATGACGACAGTGACCTGGCTAAGAGACGAAAAAAAGAAGCACTCAATGTCTTTCGTCACACAAACCCACAAAATGACCTCACTGTGTTTAAAGGCTGTCGCAAAAGCTTTAAGTACTTATGTAGAGCAAAGCAGATGACGTATGCGAAGAAAGTACGGGATGATATCGTTGAAAGTAATGAGGATCCGTCTAAGTTCTGGAGATGTGTGAAAAATCAAATGACAACGACTAGACAGAGTGCAAAAATATCTGGTGACATATGGAGGGATTACTTCGATGATCTCTTAAATAACACTGAAGCTAAACTAGAATCCGGGTTCCAACAAGAACTAACATACTTCTTATGTGGTCATGACGGGGAATGTGATCAGTGTGATAGTACGACGGCGATTATTAATGAGCTAAATCAAGATTTTACTTATGAAGAAATTGTCAAATGTATAGACGAACTCCCTAGTAGCAAGGCCCCTGGGTATGATGGAGTATTAAACGAGATGCTGCGAGCTATCCGTGTGGAGATCACCCCTCACTTGCAAGGTCTGTCCAATACCATACTTCGAGTTGGGATTTACCCCGAGAGTTGGGGTCAGGCGCTCATTACACCTGTACATAAAAAAAGGGTCAAAAGCAGACACGAATAACTACAGAAGGATCTCCGTACTGTCTGCGCTCAGTATTCCAGCAGGTTAACAGACTGTGTTAAATCCCATGGCCTGAGGCAAGAGGAGCAGGCAGGTTACAGGAAAGGCTATATAGCAAGGTTGACCATGTGTTCACGCTACAAGCTATTATACAGAAGTATCTCTCTAAAGAAAAGGGTCGTTGTTACGTTCTGTACATAGACTTCTCTAAAGCTTTTGACAGTGTACCACACTCTGCACTGTGGTATAGTAGAATTAACAAAGGTATTTACGGCAAGGTACTCAAGGTTATACGGTTCATGTATGCCAAACTTAAAACCGCCATAAAAACACCCCAAGGAATAACGAATTATTTTATGTGTACGGTGGGAACGCGTCAGGGGTGCATGTAAAGTCACCTTTTGTTTGCCTTATACATCAGTGAATATGTAAATATGTTATCTAGCTCAGCATGTCTTGGGATTTTTGTTAAAGCCAATTCACCAAGAATCACAACTGTTATGTTTGCGGACGACTTGGCAAACTGTGCAGAAACCGTAGGGAGACTAGAGACTACGATAAATGAGTTGGAAAAATTCTCAGACCAATGGGGCCTCCAAATTTATATGCAAAAAGCAAAGGTTATAGTCTTTCGTCGCGGTGGAATTGTGAAGAAAAATGGTATTTCAAAGGATAAAGATTGGAAGTAGTATCATCATACAAGTATTTAGGCATAACGTTTACGAGCACACTCTCTTGGTCAGGTGCTGTCAAACCGCTGGCCTCACAGGCAACTAGAGCAATGGCGAAATTTTCGAGCTCGATAAAAACGTGATGCTGCTTTAACACTCTTCGAGAGAATTACTGTACCGATTTTGACATATGGAGCAGAAGTTTGGGGTTTCCAAGTTTATGATGAGATTGAAAAAGTTCAAACAAGATTCTGCAAGAGATTACTTGGGCTACCCAAGCATACATCTGACCAAGCCGCCCTAGGTGAGTGTGGAAGGTTGCCTTTGGCGCGTATTTACTTAACTAAATGTGTGAAATACTGGATTAAAATGGATTAAAATTACTGGATTAAAATGGATTTAAATTCTTAAAATGCCACAAACTCGATACGCTAGGTGTTGCTATGATATGGTGAGGGATTTTGATGAACGTGATAGGCCAACGTGGGCATCTTCTGTAAGAAATCTCCTTGAGAAATCTGACTTCGGTGGTGTGTGGGCAATACAGGAGTTTACTTGCGAAACTGAACGAGAATTTCTGAATGATTTTAACAATAAATTAGCTAACTGTATGACTGACCAGTGGTACGAAACAACCCGAAATCAGAGTCGACTGAGCACCTACACACTGTTTAAATTCGATTTCAATTGTGAAACGTATCTGTCTGCAGTAAATTGTGCCAGAATTAGAAAAGCATTGTCGCGTTTCAGGTGTTCCGCCAATCGTCTTGCAGTAGAGCTCGGAAGAAGAAATGAAACATTATTAGCAGATAGAATCATCACTTATTGTAAACAAATGGATATTGTAGTTCTCGAAGACGAATACCATGCCTTGTCGTGTTGCCCGCGCTATAGAGATATCAGGGAACTATACATCGAAAACACTTTTTGGAACCCACCAAACTTTGAAAACTTTCTCATATTAATGACTTGCACCAATACTAGAAATCAAAGGAATTTGGCTATGTATATTTACACTGTTGAGAAAAGAGGGATATTTTTGATTTTTTTCATTGATTCGTTTATGTTATGTACTTTGGGCCTGATGGCCTTTGAAACAGAAATAAAATCAACCACAACAACAACAACACTCCTGCCGCCCCCCCCCCGCCCCCCACATCGCCGCTCGCCGACCGACGCCCACCAGACTCCAGCACTCCTGGCCCGCCCCCCGCCGTGAATTTATAGAATGATACAATCGAGTTTTCAGCAAATTATGATGTCGCCTAGGCTTAGTTTTGGCGGGAGAGAGCTTGATATGCAACTTTAAACGTACAAAAGAGCACACAGGCCGTATGACGAGGGGGTGCATTAGAGGGAAACGTACCTCCCACCTTCTGTCAGAATAAAAGCTGCCAAAATCCAGGGGAGCCGGTGGAGCATGATGTGTTTATTGCGTATCAACATATATAATTTCGTCAATCGGAGGGGTGTGCTCAACACAAATTTACACATACCGAACCTCTGCCCTCTCCACCCGCGACATGGTACTCCGCTAATTACTGACATTTGTATCCATTCACCAAAGCACTAATTAAACTTCCCTTTTAAAAGGACAGTAAGAAATAGTAAGCGAAGGCGATCTCGATCTCTTCTCTGCTGGCATTCCCTCCAAGGTCGTCTTCCATGATTGTTGTTCTCCGGTTATTCTGTACAGTAAATGCAATCTCTGTCTATTACTTAAGCGATAACATTCATTGACGTGCAGAAAATAATGTTGAAGAAATGTTCACAATCAGGTCTACCAATCTGTCACAAAGCAAAGGCAAGTGAACAAACTACAAGCAATCTGCTTAAAAGACTAAACTAATATTGGGCAATTAAGTCGATATTAAGTCTTATAAAAAGCCGAGTAAGGCTACTAGGGTTAATACATTAAGGAGAATGCCCGTGTAACAGTGAAATTATACAGTTTGGGCCTCGTACATTCCTTTTCACGAATGGATGTGTCTGATGTGCCGTGTCCTGTCGTAATTTGTCCAAAAAGGTATTTGTCTGCAGATTTGTCACTTGGGATATCGTTAATATGTTAGCGCAGATTTCGAGTATTGTCTGCTTTTTGATGCGTCACACTCATTTTCGAGTAAGAGGAGTTTTTAGGTTTTGGGAAAAACTGCACTAAATGACATCTGCCAGTTTTTGTCCCTTTTTGACATAGATAACATCAAGCTATCGTTATGATAAGTCATAGAAGCTATGACTATTAAGTCATAGAAACATTATTAGAGGTGACCTCTATCTAATCTTAGATGTTTCCGATGCGTCAGGTGACGTCACGATGACGTCACTTTTGCTGCATACAAAATAATCGTAAACAATTCAGGAAAAAATTCGGGAAAATGCAACAGGACCGAGATATTGTAGAACGAGGAGTTCTTCGCATAACTGCAAACTAAAAACGAAACGTTCCTATCTTACTTCCGGTTCCAGGGGTGACTGCATTTCTCTATGGGACTTCCCATGTTAAACCCCTCAACCTCTCATCTCTTCGTCAAACTGTACTAGGATTTGCTTAAACATGATACCCAATAGCCACTGAGTTTACCATATGAAATTCGAGCACGAGGCATTTTTTCCAAATTTGACCAATGATGAAAGTTCCAGATTTTTGTTCCTAGTACGGCTCCCATGGGAGTCCTATTCCAGATATCACTCTATGCTTACAGCTTTGGATGGATATTACTGAGCTGAGCCATCAACTTTAAACATGGTGAAATAACTTTATTACTTTGGGACCCTATGGAGATAATCAAACTTCACTCAATATGACGTACTTTTGGTTGGACGATTTTACTTTCCTTTACCATGGTAGGAGATGTTGACGCGTACAAAAGGCTTAGGGCACGCACATGGTGGACGCTTGTCCGTTTCGCTTTCCAATTCATTTTCCATGGCAATGAAACAGTGGCCCAATGATAAAGTATAGCGATTCTGGATAAGTTAGAAAATTCGTCAAAAATCGGAAAAAAACAAGCTAGACCTGAGATCTTTGCGGCTACTAACTAGGAAATAACAACGTAATTTCGTCAATCCATATCTGAAAGGCTGATGCGCATACCGCAGTGCTGGTGTCAACTTTTTGGGGTTGCCGGGCAAAACGTTCGCTTCTTATTATTTTGACTTTGCCGTCATGCCATGACATCATCATGATGTGTTTTACAAAGGCCATTACTCGGCGATGCGTCATAGTGACTTCGGTTTATTTGTACATTGTACATTTTACCCAGCGACGAGTACTGGCATTCGTAAATTTATTTGCGGTCCCTAAACGTGTGCGTCAAAAATGACGTCGTAGTTAAAGTGAGCCGACGTTATTGTGAACTCGTTTCGTGTTCACCTACTTTAGTAATAGTTTCCCTCACTGCCAGTAACGGATGTAAGCCCAATGCTAAAGTATAGAGATTCTTGGTCAAATTGGAAAATGTGTCAAAAATAAGCAAGCTAGAGCTGCGATCTTTGCGACACTTAGTAGGGATCAATCCTCGATAAAAGGGCATTTGCGCAGGACTCAGACAGGGTGCTTCGCGTGGGTACCCGGCCACTACAGAGAGCGGTACCTTCATAGCTCGGTTGCCCATCATAAGTGAGTGGGGAAATCGACTTCGTGCATTGTCTTGGTTAGACGAACCACCGCTCGTGCAGTATTGATGCTAAAGCTTTGCAACTGACAATAGTCGATTTTAGTAGGTTTGTTTGTATGTCCTCCTATGTACATTAGTGTCGGCGCTTAATGTCGGCGTCACAGACGTGTGCGTATACGAGTGTGTGAAAGTGAGTGGGGGGGGGGGTAAAAAACCCTAACCCGCCCTCCCCGTTGTTACTGAAGCGTACCGAGAACCATCGATCATTAGATGTGACGCAAAACGGCCTGACGATAAAAAAAGCTCATGATGTATGTGGCCGTATGTTGGCATATACACCCTGTAACTATTCACATGTTACTGTAATGAAACATCTTCAATTTGAACCAATTGATTTAAGCCAATGAACACTTGCCATGTAACTATGTATTTTATTTGTGCTACAGGGCCCAAACATTTAAATTAATGAATCTGTCGGTACACAGATACGCGCCCTGCGGCTGATTGAACACGACAGAATTGATTCGCCAGTTTGTAAAATAATGCCTTGTAATAATCTAAAGATTTGGTATAGTAGACGAAATGTTTGTGCAAGACTGAAGGTGAAATGTGTATTCTAGGCGACGCAATGTGTCCTTATCTGCCAATTACCCAAATGAGGAGAGTGGAATAAATTTACTGCAAATAGCAGCTGATCTGGGTATCGGTCGGTTATCTGGATAATCGCAAACTACGAGCGGGGGAAGGGGGGGGGGGGGGGTAGGGGGTGCGCGGTAAAGCCCCTCTCTTTTTCACCTCCGAAACCCGCCCGCAATTAGGGGCGTTTCACCCTGAAAATCCGCTCGAAAAGGGTGTTTTACCGTCAAAATGTTGCAGTTCCATGCAGAACCCCTTTTCACGGCAAACCCGCTCTTTGAAAGAACGTTCTTCCCCAACCCCCGGTCGCAAGTTGTAAAATGTTCCATCTATGAGGGTATCGCTGTCACCACAAATGTCAGCTCTGTCCGGCATCAATTGGCACCCGGTGTGGAAGGGGCGGCTGGCTGCTCGTGTTCTTCGGGCAGGCAAACCTAATCTGAGACGGCTTGAGGGCGTCGGCCCGCCGAACACGTGATAAAACATGATACGAGACACGGGATACGTCATACAGACACGTGATACACGATAGAATCATTATGGCGAGACTTGTGAGGGGGATGGGGACAGCCATGACAGAAAAACCTTATGTCCAAATAAGCTGCGTGAGTATGCCTGAAGACTATCTACACCATAGCGACCCTGTAAACGGGTAATATATATTGCTAGTCTTGTTTTTTTATTTGTCTGACTTTGTACTATACATGACTCAGTGTTGTTGAGGACCCGACATGAGAAACTTCATTAGCAGAAAGTGCTTCTGTGGCAGATATCAGCAGGCCGCTTGCGCTGGTATTCAAATCTCGGGACGGGACGTCCATTACCGGCTCGTGGGCTGGGGTGTAGAGTGTGTGTGTAAAGGGGGGGTGGGGCGGCGACAGCACGCATGGCCTAAAGGTTCGCTACATATGCTATTAGCGATAAGGTACCTCTTACCCCCACCTCACCACAATGTTTTTTTTCGGGGGAGGCAGACCGTGACGGCTTGGGGGCGTCGGCCCGCCGAGCTACGCACGTGAAACAGGTCACTGCAGCGATACACGTAATAAATAAAACTCGACTTCAGTTGGGGCCCGCGCGATCGGGGGGGGGGGCGGGGGGTGAGGAAGTCGGCTCTCGGTTCACGGTTAGAGCACCATGCAGCAGGCAGCAAAACGGCGGGCATGGAGAAGGCCGGGTTGGGGGCGGCGGGAGGTGGGGCGGCGGGGGGGGGGGGCGTTAGGAGAACGGGAACGCCGTATAATGTACTATTACAACGATCTTTTCGTCGAGTTACGCAAAAGTCTTTACACGGCGAATTTTAACCATGTTTTTTTCCTGACGGGCAATACAATCCCACAGTGTGCTATACCATTTTGAAGTTTGTATGGTCAATATGGAGGGCACCGTGAATATTTGTTCATGTGAAATTGAAATGGCTAGTTACGTCATAACCGCTGGTTCGATTTTAGTGAAATTTTAAATATAAGATCCTAATTTATGATCCAGTATGTGGTAAGTATCTGAAGGCGATAGTTTAACTATTGAAAATGTCGGGTTCGAACCCCAAACCTCCAGGCGCTCTGACACCGTTACGTTGCTCACTCCTCACTGGTTGCTCACTGCTCACTGGTTCAAGCTGAGATTGGATTTGACATAAACTACATCATTTCTATCCACCAGGGCAAGTTTAGTGATCAGATATTGTCTAGTTTTCGAGCTACAACCGAGCACTCGACATTTACAATAGTCAAGGTCACGTCCTTGAACCTTGATGGTGGGCTCTGAAAGAGGGTCAGTTTTTGAGATATTATGTTGCGTAACCTTTGGGTTAAACATGAGTTGCGTGGCTTATAGGTTTCTAGGTTTTTGGCACATGGTCAATTTCAATTGGGCCATTTTTGTGTTGCCATGGAAACAAAAAGTAACCACTCGGTTGCATTCATCTTACACATACTATATGAGACCGACGCCTAGAAGGCCTGTGCCAAGTAACGTTCAGATACGTGGATTATAACTGCACCCAAAATGGAAAGAAGTAAAATGTGTATCTTTCATAATGGGACTTTCAGTTGCCTTGGAAATTTCATAAGGTCTTCATTTCATCGAAACGTTTCTCGTTAATCTCTAGTTGCATTTTGTTATGGAGAAAATCGCCATCATGTCGGTTAGTTCTCTTGTTATGACGAAAATCGTCATATAGCGGTCCCCTCTGTATGTCTGTGTGTGTGTATTTGTCTGTGCGTGCGATAACTCTCGCAAATGTACAGGTATCGTCGCTGAACTTCGCCGACAGATGCCAGAAGTCAAATGTCAGTTCAAGTTTGTTAACAGGCAAAATAGGTCAAAGGTCGACGTCACGGTGACGTCATACGACCGAAACACATTTTCCGGTCTAACTTGCTTAATACTAGAGCTAGAAGTCCAAACATTTGCGTAAGATCAATAGTTTTTACGCTAAAGGCTTTGAAAATTTCAAAATTGTTCACACCAAATTTTTTGTTCAATCTCAGACCTATTGCTACGAGAACTTTGCAGGCACATTAAGGGTGACTCTCAGGTACCGTATGTTAAAAATCATGGTGATCCCATTAATACTGTTTGTTTCCAAGGCGACGAAAGTCCCCATTATCAGCCAGTGGAATTTGTTGTCCCCCCAATTTCGACAACTCGCCATATAGCTATTTCAACGCCGGACGCGCAGTATTCGTTTCCAAGGCAACTGAAAATCCCATGATGAAAGATAAATTTTTTACTTCTTTCCATTTTTGGAGCAGTTATAGTCAACGTGGCATAACGTTTATTGGTAAAGCCTCCTAGGTGTCGGCTGCATGTACTATGTGCAAGATGCATGTAATTGAGCGATTACTTTTTGTTTCCATGGCAACTCAAAAATGGCCCAATGGTGAAAGGACGTCTTTGCAATTCTCCATTTGCCAATAACATAGAAAGCTATTGGCCACGCAATTCATCTTCGATACAAATATTATTCACGGTAATATCTCAAAAGATATATAGGGTGACTGGCCTTGTTTTGTGCTTCCGTCTGCACCAGATAGTGTACAAAATGTATACACTAGCTTTTGAGCTTCTTGGTTGGTACTTAGTTCTTTATTGACAACTAACTGGAATCACATGTCATAAGCAGTAGCTATATATATATAGCATGTCTCGCCTAAGGTTGATCTACTGTTGAAAATTGTGCAATGAAACCAATATGCATGATACATTCTTCACATTAAAACATATTAATTCCTAACTGACATCACCTGGTACTATGGATATATCTCGTCATTGTATCTCTCGGCCAGGTCAATATATGTGCGTAGATAGATCGGTAGTGTCGTGCTAGACTAAGGGGACACTTGTCAATGGCTGTATTTAACCCGTGACAGCATGCCCCCCCCCACTCCATATGTCCCGTAACCCACCTGGATCAGTAATATAATATTAAACTAAGGGGACACTTGATCATGGACGTACTTAACCCGTGACAGCATGCCCCTCCCCCCCCCGTGACCCTCAACCCACATAGATCGGTAATTCCGTGATAAGGGGACACTTGGTCATGGCTGTATTTAACCCGTGACAGCATTAGGAGCCACCAAGGTGAGGTCGTTTACATAGCAAAAGTCTCCGCAAAATTTATGGACCACTACGCACTTTTGACGAAACAGTATCTCATCAATGTATGGGCAAACAAACAGTATGGGCAAGACGACGCCGCCTTGCTTAACACCGTTGGTCGACAAAAATAAGTTCACATAGTCTGATTCCAGCAAACGTTGAGATGCTGCTTTGTGTACATAAAAGCCAAACATCTAAGATACATGGGGTTCATACCTCTGTCTAGTAAAAGTTGAAATAATTAAACATAACTGACTTTATCGAAAGCTTTGGATGCATCAAGTAGTAGTACGAGTTTTGGTTCTCAAAGAAGCTAACAGTTTCTATGAGAGCATAAGTGCACTTTGTTGTTGAGCTACCAGGTTTAAAGCCAAATTGTAATTTACTAGTCGTTAAAACTGCCTTATTTTTCTTCATAATAATCCGATCAAAGATCTTCGATATTCGACATTCATTTGCCGGTGCATTATTAAAATGGTCAGTAAATAGTACACCACACCCGTATTGTTTTGTATCGGGCTACGTGTTTGATCGCTACACTGATATCATCTGCAGTAATAGTGTCATGATTGTTACAGGTAGTATGTATTGCAGTATCCACCTTGGATAACAGAATTATTCAGGACAGGGAGGACACGGAGTTATACAGTCGTTCGTATTTTATTGCCAACCGATCGGCTATTTCGGTGTCTCCTTTAACACCATCAACCAGATTAGGCACAGACCCGCCCTTCCCTCTGAGCTTGGTAATTTTTTTCCAGAAGTCATTGGTTTTGTTGTTTGCGAGGTTACCAGCTAGCTGCTCTCTTTTTAGAGAGTGCCCTACGCATGACATCAGCTACAGCCGCCTGACGTGGTGAACAACAGTGCCTCCATATTGTAGGGGAACCGTAGTGGGGAGGGCGTAGGGGAGACAGTGCGTGTCTGGTAGCTGTCTAAGGCACCCGCGGGGAGAGGGGTCCAGCAAGAGAGGCCGCGCAGTGCGAGGATCGGGGTGGAGTGAAGTGACCACTGGATGGAGCCAGGGTGGTCCCCGAGCGTGGGATGGGTTAGAGCGGGCCCCAACCACTTGAGAGGGAGACCCCCACAACATCCGCGGGGTAGGGTGGCACATTAACCGGATATGACACCAGGCCAGGGGAGGGGCGGTGCGAACCGGGATGTGGCCAGGGTACTCCCGAGGGGTGGGGGCAGAAGCTCTGCCGGTGCCAGGGTGTCCCAGGGGGTGGGGGGCAGAAGCTCTGCCGGTGCCAGGGTGTCCCAGGGGGTGGGGCGGGCCCTATGCAGGTTAGATAGAGCGGGATGTGGCTAGGGCACTTCCAGGGGGTGGGGCGGGCCCCATGAAGGTTAGATAGAGCGGGATGTGGCTAGGGTACTCCCGAAGGAGGGGGGGCCCAAGGCTTTAGTTATATAAAGAGGGGAAGACCGGTGGGATAGAAAAGAGAGATGATCAGAGACCGACTGTATGCACGGATTTATAAAAAGGAATAAACTCAAGAAAAGAAATACGTTGTTGCATCTCTATGTTAAAGTGGTGTCGCGAACGAAGGTGTCTGGTTGGTTGGTTGGTTATTCAGGACGCTTTAACCACTTTTGGTCATATCGCGTCAATGGGAGAAAGAAGGGAGAGTGAAGCCATGTCCCGGGGGTAACCCCCTACTCTTTACGAATAAAGACATGGGATCTTTATCCTGCGACCACATAGACATGGCCACAGCAGGGCTCGAACCACCGACCCACGTGCCGTTAGGCTCTCAAGTGACCAGAGCACTCAATGCGAGCGCTCTAGCCCACTGAGCTGTCGCGCCGGCCCCACGAAGGTGTCCGGATTAAAGAACCTCACAATATCCTGCGCCAGAAGAACGATGCCTCTCTATACGGCTTCACGATGTCGTTCCCCCCAGCCACGCACTGACGGGTACCGGTCCCTCTAGGGATGTGAAGATCAGAGGCCGTCACACACATCTCCATAAGGGAATCATGAAATAACTGAATATCCCTGCGGTGTACGTAAGCCTTAGCACAATGCAAGTCGTCACACTGAATAGCATGCCAGGGAGATGCCGCATTTGCCGAATAGCATGCCGTCAATTAATCGGTCAACCTCTCCAAGTGTGCCGCATACTGTTCAAGGTCGCCAGGCGTTGCAGCCTGCCATTTTGGCCTAGGATTGACTGAAGGGGATTATACTTCGGAGTAGCTAACAGGAAGTTCAAGACTAAGCACCAGCGGTGAGTGAAACGATACATTCATTCCGTCTTGCAAAGTGTGATATTTTTAAATCGCCTCAAATAAGCTCTCATTCACCCAAAAGTGATCAATAGTATGCGTGTTACTGTTCACTGGACTGGTATAAGTATATGACACAGTCTGTGCCTTGTAGTTAATGCAGGGTATTATGGATTCTCGTTGGCAGAAATATGCCAATTGTCAGTACAGTATCGATCAGACGATGTGTGGATGGGATTGACAGTACAGTTGATAGATTTTTTCCATAGTATCG
This sequence comes from Arenicola marina, assembly GCA_964019135.1. Lineage (NCBI taxonomy): Eukaryota > Metazoa > Annelida > Polychaeta > Arenicolidae > Arenicola > Arenicola marina. The sequence goes on from OZ025259.1 coordinate 31,011,700, forward strand.
AACAACCACCGTAACCACGACCCTGTGAAATCTCAGATTCATCAATGGCTGATATGTTATGCCATCTTACTTTAAAGCTACCATCATTAAGAATGTTCGATATTCTGTGAAACTGCGACTCCCGGATCCAATTTTCCTGGAGAAACACTAAGTCTGAATCCTTTATCAGTTCAGCTACCTATTCTGGTTTACCCGGGCAGTTATATGAAGAGATAGTTAAGTTTGCTGCCATAATCGGGTTAAAGGAATTTTCACATTTGTTCCTCAATAAGGTCTCCCTCGGCCGATATTGTCGCACACAGATACCATCGGGCCAAATGGAAGGAGCAAACGATTTTTTTGGACTCAATGGCAGGTATAGTTAATTTAAAGGAGTTGTTTTGCGCATCTTCGTGCGAGATGCATTCTAACTCAAGAGTTTTAATACCTCTGGCATTAATATAGTCATGTAGGTCCTGGACACCGACATATTTGTCCACACAGGAAATAAATATCTTCTTGGTCCGAGAGGATATCCCGCACTTCACGACACCAGAGATAGCGGCTGATCCCGTTACTTCGTAGCGCTCTATGTTCCGCTCCTGCTTTCGTCTTAAATATCGTGAGATAATAAAGCCGCCTTCTTCAGTGGGTTGACCGGCAAGCCCGGCCTTCTGACTGGACCCAGAGGCGGGCCCGGCCTTCTGACTGGACCCAGAGGCAGGCCCGGCCTTCTGACTGGACCCAGAGGTCGGCCCGGCCTTCTGACTGGACCCAGAGGCAGGCCCGGCCTTCTGACAGGACCCAAGCAGGCCCGATCTCCAGACCAGTCACAGGGGCAGGCCCGGCCGCGGGGGAGGGAGAGGATGGAGAGGTCGTCCTTCTCTTTGGCGGAGTTTTCAGAGAGGCGCAGTTCGGATTAGAGGACCATGCTGCGGTCCTCCAGTGAGGACTGCTTTCTTACTTGCTCCTGGTCCACACGTTGGTGCATCGGCTGTTCTAACATCCCAAGACGTCGCTAGAGACCTCCATTAATTCACCAGGCTGGTACTTGGGTAGCCGGGTGATGTTCTCAGCCCTTAACTTAAAGGTTGGTGTGATCTCGTGTTCAAAAATATGTTGAAGGCCAGTTCGAATGTCATCCACATTGGCGTCAATCGCATTGCGAGCAGCAGTGTCTCGTCGATTAATCATTATATCAAGGGAGAGGGTTTCAGCACAGTGGTTCCAAAGTAATTCTTTAGACCTTACCGCCTCTTCTTTGGTAAAGTGGAGGGCAAAAGCCGACTTTATTTGATTTCGGGGCCATTGGCGAAGATGACCGACAATGTCCGACAACATATAGTCGCATATAGCCGGTGGGTTGTTGGCAGACATCACCGTCGATGCTGGGCGATGGCGGTCCGGCGTCTCACCGTTTTCTTAGGCTCTAGGACATGTCATTTTCCCTGCTGTAACGGCAATCCAATCCGGTTGGTATTTGGTAAACAGACAGTGTTCGTTGTTATTGTGGCCTTGCGTGCACAATCTGTCGTCACAGGCTCTTATGGTGACATCTGATTTAGAGTTTTGGCATCTGACGCATTTCTCTCGCGCCATGGCCTCAGCTCATGCGGGCGGAGAGCTCAGGAGCACGTTATGATATGGTCACTCTTGTGGAACGAATTAACTGTCAACAACAGCTGCTTTGATTGTTCTGCGTTTTGGGCGACGGGCGATAATGAACCAACTTATAAACATGCAAATAATATCATCAAAATAAGCACTTCGACGACCAACAGTGCCTATGCACTACTGCTCCGTAGCTGCCAGGAGACCATACCCAGATGATCGAAGCGATAATATCCTGCTTATCGACTGGTAGGGTCTCGATATTCCAAAATTGACAGAGTTTGTTTTGTTTGGTCAATCGCTCCGTATGGAGCCGTTTGTTTCAATCACCTGCGTTGACAAACACAATCGCTTTTCCGAAGTTAATTTCCTGCCCACTCCTACTTATATAATCAGTAGATGGCTATTATATAATCAGTAGATGGCTGATTACAACAACCAGCTAGCGATAAACAAATCGTCTCTTTCATTTGAATTCGTCGCTGTTAGAAAGCCCCAGGGGGCTATCAGAAGTTTTAGTTATTGATATAATGTTATATTACATAATATAGCCGTAACTAGTAAGGCTGTTGGCTCCCTGTAGGTTATTGAGCCCCGGGCGCTTATTTAGTTTTTGAGTCTCCTTGACAGTTCGCCTCTTCGAACGGTCGCTTATTCTACTAAGGGCGCTTATTCGAGCAACTACGGTATGTGGCGCTCAAATGACAGGCTGTTTGCTGTTTAATTATCACAAGTACGTCACGAATTTGTTGGGGTAATAGCCCCGGGTGGTAAAATAAAAAGTGAAATATTCGTACGCATCTGAACTTCATGGTAAACTGTTATAGATCCGACCCTATTGCTTCCAAGAAGTAGTTGTAATCTTCCTCTGAAACCAAAAGACTGATTGGACAATATAAATGCACTTCCAAGTTACATTGTAAATTTACATATGTGTTACCGCTGCACGTTGCTCCGCCAGAGGGGGCGTCGTTTGCTGTTGACGAAATGGTAACAGAGAAGTCGACTAATTTGGTGAGCCGCTGCCATGCTTGTATCGCCACGAAGTGGCTGAATTTGCAAGCAAAAGATTTGCCCTCGAGTGGAATGCCCGGGGGGGAGGGGGTCACTACATTACTACAGTAGTGGGTATGTGCCACCTATGCCATAGAGAACGTTTGGAGAGCGAGAAAAAAGTGCGCGATTTTGTGGTCAATGAGAGAAAAAAATTGGGCTAAAAGGCATCTTAAAGAGATACTGACAGACAATTTCGGTTCAAAAGCATCTGAATTGACACCGACATTCATGACAAAATGTTTGCAAGTTAATTTTTTTAACATTACCGATATCAACTGGACTATATAGTCAAGAACTGCAATTTTTTCAGTCTCGGATGGGTACATTGAGAGAAGTTGTCGATTTCTGCTTCGAGGATGAGAGAAAAAAGGGTCATTTGGGCGGCACATATGTATATACCTAACTATATGTAGTGCCCCCCTGGGTGGAAAGGGGCGTGTTTAAGCAACGACTGCGCGTTTTGTTTTTGTAACTTTCTTCTGGTGTACTTTTAACCTTGTGTACCTCACAATGTTCCTGATCAAATGTTCCCTCTGCCCCAGTCATCTCCAATAGACCACTCATGTAACAAGGTGAACGGCTACGTACTGGCTTACTCAACCCCAAATTGATGAAACGCTTTCAAATAACACCTGTCTCACTCAGGTGGTGGACCCAACGCTCACCCAGAGTTTCTGAGATTTATCGGGGTTCTCGATGACTGAAGTGCTGCCACCTAGCGGGGTCTCTTGGAGGGTTACCTGAGTATTGTTATGCTTTCAGATTCAGGTTTCCAGGCACAGCCGGCCTCATGCGATGGGCGCCCAATGGTATAGGAGTAGTGCCGCGGCGGCGGCGAGTCGCCGGCAGGAACTTACCTTGCCCAGGAGCTGTAACCTCACGCAGTTCTTAGCCACAATCAATCTCGAGGCACAGTACCCTGTCGTGCCACGCCACCTGTTGGGAAAATGCCGGGGAATCATTTACAACCGGGTCCCCAAGTGTGCCAGTCGTTTCCTCAAGGATTTATTTGAAGAAGTCATCGCCCCTAACAACCAGAGTTTAATCTTTATTGATGGAAAATACCTAGCAAACGAGGTAATGACTACTTTGTATATTAGATTTATCTGGCTTTGTTTTTTATTTTGTTCCTGGAAACGCCATGACTGTGTATTACAGTCCTATGACCCTTAAATTATCGGTTACTATTATCGTGTTACTACTATTACATGTGGACTAAATTGCCACTTTTTCTTCTTGCGGTATATTGTATTGAATTAATCCTGAGTACTATTGGCCCAGAATGTATTACATAACGCAATCAACAGGTCGTAGATTTGCGCCCAGGCACCTGTATATGGGGCATTTTTTATCTCTAATTTAATAATACAAGAATTATAGGGATCTGGAAGGGGGGGTCCAGTGTCTAGTGTCGATTTTTCAAAATTATCGGTGTCGAATGTCGAATTTTCACGACGTTCCGTGTTGCTTTCTGGCTGAAGTCACTGTCGTTTTTTTAACAAATTTATTTTTGAGATCCTCAGTGTCGAAAGTTGGGGTCCTGGTTCGTTCACTGTGAAATATCTCTTATTTAGGTCATTTGTGATTATGCAGGGGTATTACATCTCGAGGATGAGAGCAGCAAAAGGTCAATTCGTACTTGTCAGCCACTTCTACTACGTCAACTTTACAAGGTGGGGTGCTGTTAGCCCCAGTTCTGTTCCCCACATCTGACACGTCTACGGACCCTAGCTGTCCGTTGTGGGTCCTACAGCCACAGAACTGGGGCTAGGGTGCTGTATTGTGCATCCCTTAATGTTGAATACACACCATCCTACCTAACTTACCTGACGAGTGTACAGCCGCGTGTTTCAGGATAATTAGTAGTCCACACGATATCTGCACAATTGATATTAAGGCGGCACCAGTGGGGGGGGGGGAGGTTCTAGGGGATCGAATCCCCGCCCCCCGCTTGAGGAAGCGCCTCTTCAATGCAAAATTGAGGCCATTTGAGGCGCCCCCCCCCCCTGTTTTGAGAAAGAACGCTATCTGAGGCGCCGTAGACCCCCTCCCCTTGGTCGTAAAAAATTGGTGGATGTCCCGGTCGCAAGTTTTAATGGACCTCCATTTTCGTACAGGAACAGAAGATGATTTATTATTCTTTATTACTGTAACAGTGTAGGGCAAATCTTTCGCTGACTATATGTGTTCTCCTTAAGGTCCTACCACGATCCGATCGTCTACATAAACTTGGTGAGAGAACCCATTGAATGGTTCCGATCCCTGTATTTCTTCCATCAATATGGAAGGAATGATCACCCTTTCTTAGTACCTCTCGGGGTCAAATTCCGAAAGGTAAGTGTCTAGCTTTCCTACATGAGCGCAGTGCGGCCCAAACACGTAACCTAAGTACAGCAGTGTATGTGTATATATACCGATATGTGCTTCTAGTTGGACAAATTATACATTCTTTTCATGGAAGTTTTGAATATAGTATCTGGATTTCAGTTTATTCAGAGTTTGCTTTAGGGTTTTACTCCAATTATAACGGATATACCTCAGTTGCCTATTGGTCATAAACCCTTAACTTTTCCTTATATTTCTTATCTTTCCTGACGCCAGGGCTTCTCGTGTACAGGCCAATTACGTAGTTTCGTAATGATTGTTACTTTAGAAGCGGTTTCGTACATTCCTCGTGTATTTCTTTCTATTTCAGCCCTTTGATAAATGCGTTCAAAGTGATGAGTGCTTTCAGCCTATTTACGAAACCTTCAGTCCGCTTAGATTTTTTTGCGGAAAGGCGGCGCATTGCGGGTAAGCAGCTATATCTAGTGCCGTATTGCTAGTAATGTCGTAATTTACCCTTGCAAAATCGTACTTTCGCGACCTCCTAGTAAATTTGTTTTGACGATCGCAAACGGTAAGCGTTCATGTGTTATCGCACCCCCCACCCCCCCGGGATATTTCGTGGAATGCCCCCACCCTTGCCTTGCCCTGCCTTGTCTACCGCCTTCGTGTACACCCATAGCACATCTGTCGTTATTTATAGCAAGGCAAGTGAAGAAGTGTTGCAGAAGGTCAAGGCCACCATTGAGAGACACTACCTGATGGTCGGTGTCTATGAAGATTTGCCCGCCGTCAACATGGTCCTCGAGTATTTACTGCCACAAGTCTTCACCAACCTCACCAATGCCTACATCCCAAAAGGTACTATTTACAAATTACTGTAATAGGGGTCTGGAACGGGTAAATGGCGACTCGCAACCCAGGCATATTTGAAAAATCGACATCGACACAGACTTTGGGAGAAACGGCACGGAACTTTATTACCCAAAACGCGACACGGAACGTCGTGCAAAATCGACATGCGACACTGATAATTTTAAAAAATCGACACTGGACACTGGACCCCTCCTTCCAGGCCCCTTGTAATGACGGCTGCTGATTTATAATTACAAAGAAGATAACTAGTTGATTTTACCATTACATTTGAAATGTAAGACTTCTATTAAATGTGAATCTTTACCTTTCATTTCTCAGTACACTATGCAGAATTGTGGGAAATTGGCGAGGTATACTTGTACATATAACTCTTTAATGTCATGCATATAACATGTAATTAAGTAACGTTTTAGCGTTTTAACGTCTTCATAGAATTATAATGTTGCCTCCCGTTACCCATAATGATAATCCGACACAATGTACGGGGAAGAATTCGGCAAAATGGATCACGTGATCCTGTGGCCTTGACCTTTCTCTTCAGCTGCCGATGAACAGAAGCATAAACGACAGGCCACCATGAAGAAAGATCCGTTAACAGCCGAGGCAGAGAAAACCCTGCGCATACGACTCAAATACGACAACGAGTTATACCAGTTTGTGAAGCAGAGATTCTATAGACTACATAACGCTATTAAGACATTTTGAATGGAATCGAGATGGAATGTTCATATTTTAGCTCTTAGGCTGACCTGACCAAGCACGGCACTCCGCGGAGAAATGACACATTGACACAAAGAGAAGCCGTCTTTGTGAATCCGCTTTGACGATGACGGTGATGCTCAAAGTTCGATGCTGATCCTTTACTCTACATGTAATTAGTAACACTGCATGCTAATAAGACGCTTCTATGCTGATGCTTTTCTCCATATGTAACAGAATATGTTATTAAGACGTTTCTTGGTGCATTATTGTGTGAAAGTGTAGCTATCTCATGTACTACGTCATTATATTTTGGGCGTGGCTGCAGTTTTTGCCTTTTAAAGATGTTGAAAATTAGGTGGGTGGGTGGGTGTGTAGGTGGGTTGGGGGTGGTTGGGTTGGTGGGTGGATGGGGGTCGGGTGGGTGGGTTGGTGGGTGGATGGGTGTCGAGTGGGCGGGTATGGATCGAGTGAGTGGGTGATGGATGGGTGCATGGATGAGTTGATGTCTTTCCCGTATAATACGACACTTGAGAAAGACTAAGGAAGTCCAGTGACATGACAAAAATGTCACGAAGTAGGCCAGCATATTTCCCCTTTTGAACATTTCCCCTTTGAGGTCAACCGTGAGGTAGACGTGGGGCATAGGTGATGTGAGGAACGAGTTCCCTCTACTGGCAAAGTGTGTGTATCCCTGGATTGTACCGTTTTTGTAATACACGGGTTTACACACCCACGGCCAATTTGACCTACTTTTCGATTGTGAGTAAACAAGAGCACGCGTGCAAATGGACCAGTTTAAGGTGACTTACTTATGCACTATTTGAACAATTAGTGCTTAAAATGTTGTGCCAATGGTTTCAGAACAGATATACAACCATCTATTTATTTTTAAGCTTTACTTTTAAGTTATGGGGGCAGTGTTAACCTCGGAGACCCACTCAGGAAACGGTCTCGCGAAGCTATATATCACTGCATGACAAGACGTGTAAGAGACCCTCAGCATCGCTGACGTTACAAGCTGTTAAAGGCATTCCAATATTATACTACTGTATACACTGATATCTATTTCACATAGAGCAAATGAATGTTGTAATGTGAAAGCTATTTTGCAACAAGGTCTAGCCTCGTATACATAATGGTAGCCAAACTTCTTATGCAATCATGTATATTTTTCCCTTTATATATACTAAATCTTTGTTGATTTATTTTTCTAATAGATGCCTTGTTTGCTATCTGAGCTGCACTCCATAGTTCATATGTATGTTTGTATTATGAAATCCGCTCAAGTAACTATCGGTAGAGCTAGGTAGTATATAATGCTAAAGGATAAAATTATCTGTCTTGAATTGTTTATTTGTCTTATGCTACACCTTTACTCTTGCTTATAAATGTGATTTTAAAATAAAACAAATAACATGCATAATGTTTTTGAGCCTTCATTGCTTGGGGAGAGGATATTGCAGCAAACTTTCCAGGTATAGCCCCTTACAATACATAATGTAAATTTGCTTTACAACGCCTGCCTTTGGCCGGCAACTTTGGTGCCTCTAAAGCGGTACAGGCCCTGCATGGTCCAGGATATCGTAAAGGACGCGTTCGGGGGGGGGGGGGGGAGGGGGCGATGAACGATGACGATTTCGTCGAGGGGGGTGGGGGTGACCATTTAATCAAGGCGGGGGTGGAGCAATGCGAAAAATAACCCTTCTGATCAGGTAGACATGCACTTTCCTCAATCTCCCGAGACCCCCTCCCCTTGGAACCCCAGCGCCAGTTTCGGAGCTCTTATCACGCCACTTAATTACTCCCGTAAAGGACCCCCCCCCCCCCCCACGCCTCCCCTCAACCAATCTACTAATGTTGTCTCTAATAGCCTGGCGATTTCGACCATATGCCTCCCTAATGTGATGAAAATATATAACGGGACATTGTGCCATAAACAACTTTTGAATGTGATCAAAGGGTCAAGCATCGTTCTGATTCGGCCGCGCGACTTACTTATAAGGCAAAATATAAACCCGTATATTCACACCCGGTTGGCTGTTCCGGTTCCTCAATTTTGCATATTTTAATTAATCATTAACACTAATTACGTGATATTCATTACGTCGCCGCAGGCAGGAACGTTAGACTAACTTCTCTCCACCAGAAACTGAGTAACAGTGTGGAAACTGGCCACTTCGGAGGAATTATCTGGCCAGCAAAAGGAAAGCCGACAAGGAAAGTGATTCATAGAGTAAAGCTGAAGATGTCAACGAGATTACGTCACTCGTAGGGTGAGAATGATGAAAAATGTAAAATTCGGATTATGTCTTGGGTCTACTACAATGACCTTGACCTTAACCATTGATCTTGACCGTAACCTTTCATCTTGACCTGAACAATTGACATTGACGCCATTCCTGGGACTCTGACCACTCCGTTGACGAACTTGATGGATCCGTGTTGGATAACGGACATCAATGCGTAAATTTATGCGACGAAATGTTGTATTTTGTAGCCTACACAGAGTGCACAGACACACCCTGAGATAAAGATTTGACGCCTCAGATCTGTATTGGGCCCATCAGATCTAGATTCGACTGCGTAGATCCATATTGACACCTCAGATCCAGATACCGGTAAACATATTTGTTTTCCCTGTTCACTTATACGGTATTAAAGCTTCTTATCTACTATGCAATCTAGAAGAAACCACATGTATAACGATCTCGCGTCTATTCCGTTTCCATCGCCAGTAATGGTGTTCCACAAGTTAATGCGGCGTCCGCTTACCATAGCTGTTAGTGGCGCCTCGATTTCAATCTCTGGCTATCGACAAGTTGTTTACATTGTGTTGCTATTGAACGGTCACATTGATAAAAGCTCCTAAGTTAGCAAGTGTCTTGGTCATGTGTTTTATCTTGGTGCGTGATTAAACTGGCGTGGTGGCAGCGGATTACAAACCCATTCTTCGAAGAAGCAAAAGTCTGAATATCATTCGCGCATCTACAGCGACATATATGGGAGCAAAAGTGACAAACAGTTCTCAATCAGCCGGTCAAGCCGATGGAACATCACCTGTAAACGTAGTTGGAGAAACATCAATGGTATTTGTTCGCGATGACAATGAATTTGCTTTTCAAGGGTTGCTTGTGGAAAACCTTGATGTCGAGATTCTAACAAAAACCCCGTTCATGGAAACAAACGACATTTTGACTGACGACAGCGTTCGTCCCGCCAAAAAGCAAGTGATCATAGGCAACGGAACTACATACATCTACGGATCCCCAGAAGACAACCTCAGATATCATACGGTACGACGCGCACATGTTATACGTGCTCCAGCCAAACACACAACAATTTGGCCTGGAGAGTACATAGAGATAGAACTAAAAGAGGATGCGGGTCTCGATATGACATATGCTCTTGAACCGCGCATAGACGCCCCGAGTATTGCCTCATCAACAAGTTCACATTCCTGGCTATGACATGAACTTGTCTCAAGCGTCTCCGGGAAGATTCGTATTCCGAATCTTACCAGGGAACCACAAAGCCTCAAACGTCACGAACAGTTGTGTCAAATCCATTCGATCCTCATCGCCCCTAAATCTATTGCTCTCGAAGATGATATAATAACCATACCGAAACCAACACAACGATGCAAGCATAAATGTCAACCTATGAAGCATTCACAAGCTGTTAGCCTGGATCCAGACAATATCCTGACAAAAGATATCGTACACCAATTCGCATACCTTCATGACGATTATGACGAGGAATTTCACCCCGAGTTTGGAGTATAAAATGGTAAGGCTGGTCGCATTAAAGCCAAAGTGAAGATGGAACCAGTCTTACCACCGAAACAGAAAGGTCGTGTACCACAATACTCAAGTCAAGTCAAGTCAAATATCATTTATTCAAACCAAGTGTACAAAAGAAAAGAAAGAAAAGAAAAAAAACAAAAACAAAAAAAAACGGGATCCTGCATACATCAAGTCAAAAAAAAATATATAATAATAGTAGTAAAACAGGTAAAAGAAGAAAAGCAAAAAAGTATACACTTGGTTGATGAGACTCCAACTAAAACCCTAGCTGGGTTGCTGGCGTTGGAGCCACCCAAATATTAAATAAGAAAAAATCGCTAAGCGGCATATAAACTTGAAAACAAATGATCCAACACGGGCCCACCACCACAATAATGTTGTGCGGTTAAAACAAATGCAGGAGGGTTACAAAATATAATGTCATAGTTATTAATTACAATAAAACACTCAAGTCAGTTGCACGCGGCAGGTATAACAGTGTGGAATATTACAGTTATAAGAATATGTATTAACAATAAGGTGTTTAATATATTTTGAATACCCTTCTAAACTATGCGTATGAACCTTTTGAATAATTTGGCTTGGTTCATTATTGACGACTTCAACCGGACTATATCTAATACATTTCGTAACAAAGTCATGCTGAGCTCTAACGGTGGGAGCATAGTTTCGGTAGCGAGTATAATGAGTATGCACGTCGTCATTTCGGACCATCGACAGTTTATAAAAATAGCCAGGTAATTTTTCATTAGTTAATTTGTGATAAAATTTTAATTTTTGTAAACGATGTATGTCTTCTAATTTTAGCAGATTTAGGCGCTTAAACAATGGTTCTGTATGTGCGCTATACCCACTCAAAGAAACAATGCGTATGGCTTTTTTTTGCAGTTTACATAGTCTGTCTGCTTGATAACCCCAGGCTAGAATACCATAGTTTATATGCGGTAATATTAGAGTGTTATATATAGTCAATAGAATATGCTTAGGCAGAATACAATACTCACGAGACAAACTAGTCGAGCTTCAAGACAAGTTCGACTAATTGGAGAAGCTAGGAGTATTCGTACGTTCAGAAGCTGCAGACATCGCCGTCGAATACTTAAATCCATCCTTATTAATTAAGAAGCAAAGCGGTGGTTTTTGCTTGGATCCTCGGATGCATATGGAGTCAAGGCACAATTAAGGCTAGCCCACACTCTCGCCGTGTTCCGAACCACTCCAAGTATCAGGCCTCCGATCGTTCATTGGCGCATATAAAGTTCTAGCCCGTGTGCTACCAGGATGTGCTTCGATACTATCCCCACTTGACGCCACCGTAGCAGGGCTCCAGTCAAAAGATAAAGTAGAATGGACAGACGAAATGCGAAACGCATTCATAGCCCAGCAAGCATTGGCAGACAACCAAACGATACCTAATCCTGACGACCAATTATGGATTGTGTCCGATGGAGCCGTGAAAAAGCATGGCATCGGCGCTACCCTCTACATCACACGGAAAGGAAAACTCGCGGGTTTCTTCAGCACCAACTTTCGCGGTCGCCAGTTAACGTGGATACCTTGTGAATTTGAAGCCCTATCTATCGCAGTCGCGACCACGCATTTCAGCCCATATATTACAGAATCAAAACACAAAACCTGCATCCTCATCGACAAAAAACCATGTGTATAGGCGTAAGAAAAAAAGTTATGTCGGGGAGAATTATCGGTATACACTCTCACTCTCTCACTCTCTCAAAGGTCAGCAGATATCAGGCGAACGTCCAACACGTGGCTGGGGCAGCTATACTGCCAACTGATTCTGCCAGTCGAAATGCAGCGCTGTGTATGTAGTGACTCCACATGCCAAATATGTATATTTGTAAATATGCTCGAAGATCCCACAGTGCAACGAGTGTCAGCCCACGAGATCCTGGATGGAACAACAAAACTTCCATTCACAAATAGACGAACAGGGACCAACATTCAAACAGTATGTCCTGATTTAAGACGCAGACACGCGCATCTGACCCAGGGAACACGCCCGTCAGGAAAAAGTTACAAACATAAAGGATGTCAAACGCTATCTGAACGTGGCAACCATTGCACGAGATGGCTTAGTTGTGGTGATACAACAAAAACCACCCACCTCAATCAAAGAATGCATTATAGTACCTCGTCAGGTATTAGAAGGCCTTCTGACGTCGTTACACATACAGTTAGACCATCCCACCGCTTACCAATAAAAATTAGTATGCCGTCGCTATTTCTTTGCAATCGACTTAGACAACGCGATCTCACATATTACAGAAAGATGTCACTAGTGCGCAGCACTGAAAAAAACAGTCAATACAGTCATCGAATAAAACACCACAGACCCACCAGAAGCTGTCGCCATAACGTGCGCTGCGGATATCATCAAACGAGAACGTCAATTAACCTTGATCTTGAGAGAGTGTATCACGTCATATACTGTTCCATCCTTAATTGAAAATGAAAGACACGAAACCCTACGAGATGCCATCATAAAACTCATCATAGAGCCCACTGGATGGGCCACATGCTGTGATCCGCACAGATGCAGCACCAGGATTTGTGGCGTTAGCCAATGAAAGTTGTTGCATCGCCACAGAATTACTTTAGAAGTAGGCCGGATCAAAAACCGAAACAGGAAACCAGCAGCAGAAAAGGCTATGCAAGAATTAGAAGAAGAAATATTACGTCAAGACCCCTTTGCATAAGTGTTACTCTACTTACGCTATCCGTAGCAACAGCAAGACTGAACACACGCATCCGCAATCGAGGTATCTCCACTAAAGAGATGATGCTGCAACGAGATCAGTTCACGCACCACCAGATCCCAGTGTCAGATCATGGTCTTATCATTAGACAACACGAACAACGTAGAACAAATCACCCACACAGGGAATTGGCAAAGGCACAGACGGGAAGATCACCCCTCTCAGCACACGTGGACATCGGTGACTTGGTATACAGTGGCGGATCTAGGGGGGGGGGGATTAGGGGGGTTGCAACGCCCCCCCCCCCTTGGGAATCAGAACATACAACATACAACATACAACATACATGCTAACATAATGTTAAATCCTAATTCCTCAGAGAGCAACACCCCCCATTTGGGAACCACACTTAAAGTCGGCTCACCCCCCCCCCCCCACTCCAGTATCCATCTCTAAACCAATCAAATCACGACAAGGAGAGAACGCCCGTAAGCAGAAACGATACGACGATTTTATTATGGACTACTACTGATATGCTAAAAGCTCGCTGTGAGGGTGTGTGAGTGTGACCTATTCCCCGATATAATCCAGTTAATGTTGGCAGATAATATTAATGGAACGGATACAGTCGGTGGTTTACAGGAGCTATTAAATGTTTTTTTCTTCAAAATTTAACAAATGAGGATTTCAAATCATTTTCGATGAGAGTTTATGATGTAAGAATATGGTATATAGAAATGGTGGATCTTTGAGAAGGAATACGAAATGGTGCAGCTGTACGCTGACACCAGGTGTACACTGACACCAGATGTACAGTGACACCAGGTGCATAGCTGTTCACTGACACCAGATGTAAAGTGATACCAGGTGCAAAGCTGTACATTGACACGATATGTACCTTTAAACCCTTGGGGCACGTTCGCCACTTTTACCTTAGTGTCTTTGGTGTTATATTATGGTGTTAATAAATAGCCCACAACTGTACAGTGCCAATTTCTTAGCCGAGATATGTACCTGTTATATCAGATGTAGCATGCCTTCCTAGCTAGGAAATAACGGCCTGCAGATCAAACTGAGTGAAAACTAGCCGAACTAGCCCCATCTTCCCTTACTGCTTAATAGGATCTTACTAAAATTAAAAACGCATGGGCCCTCCGGACTATGCTCATCCAAAAGGTAGTGTATCTGGGCCTCCTTCGCAAGCCACCGCTAGTCGACTAATGGTTGACGATTTGGCTGCTGAACGGTGAATAGTTCGACCATCTAGTCGACCGGAACGAACCATGCCGCCACCCACGGTTCTTCTGGTCGATTGTCGTCCAAGATGGCGGAGAGAAATGAGCTGTATATGGTTTTCGTGTCATCTTTGTGGCGTATACTTGATCTGTAACTTAGTTTGCAAGTTTATATGCATTTAAAGGAATAAAAATATATCATGGTTCATACATAAATGCTTATTTTGCTAATTTATCAACGTTTCGTGCTAAATGTTCACTTGATCGAACTAACTGGACGCTCGTTCACACTACCCTTATCTCTGCCGTTTAAATGGGGGGGGGGGGGGAGAGATCCTTGGTGCTTCTCCGGTCACCAAGCCGATACAAACAGAGTGAGTGGGGCTCTAGGCCCCTTCATCAAGAAAATTAGACCCCAGCTTTATGGCAACACGGGGTAAAATGCTCTCCGTAATACAATTCTTATTTGAGCAAGTGCCGCATCGCTTTCCCTGTCAAATAACTCCCGCAGGAACCCAAAAAATTTTGTTTCCGCCATGAGACAATTCTACCCTCTTCGACTATCCCGTGTTCAGCATAAAGCTGTAATGCGCAGGCGCAATGGCGAAATCTAGGTAAAGAAATAGTCGACTAGCTGTCGCTTGCGAACGAGGCCCTGATTGTATATATTTAGTAGTTGGGGGCGGTCACAGGAAAGAACTTTATGTTAACTGCTCATACAGACATTCTTCACATGAAAATTGTTCTAATTCGTTCAGCTGAACATCAGTTATTGACGTCCTTATTGCATAAGGGCAATGGTATAGCGTTCAGTGGCGGTATTCATAAACCACACGTAGGTTCAATCTCCCGCACGGTGGCGCTCCGCTGTTACCGCTGCTGTCGGCCGGGGGCAATTCTTGAAAAACGGTCAAATCCGCTGTAATTTCTTGCTACATTATAATTTTCAAGAGTAAAACATAAAAATAATTACTCCGTGTATTCAATACAGCAAAAAAACAACATCTTGTACCCTTTCGAAATAGTTATAATTGTGACTAAACTCTTTCTTTTCATCACATGATGCCGTGTGTTATTAGGCTTAGAGTGGGTCCCTGGCGCTACTTTGCAGAAAATGCGCGAATGCGCGGAGCATCTTTCGTATCACCTGCCCTGGTGTGAGAAAATGCATTGAGGAAGCAGGCGACAACATAGATTCAGACTGGAAGAGCTTTCGGCGAAAATGCTGATTTTCTGAATTAAGAGAGTGCTTAAGTTATATTTAAATTAAATAGGATTACCTGATCATGAGCACCACCACAACGAACTGCTTAGACTACTACGAAGTGCAAAAAAAGATAGATACATGTAGGTACTTTCAGGAAGTGGTATAAAATGCTAGCCACCGGCCCCTTGCTGCCGTGCCTAGTGCCTTGCATCTTTGGGGCCAGGCACAAGCCAATGGAAATGTTGGTCATACGAGATTAGTGTCACGTGAGACCTGGTGGATGTGACTACGATGACAAGCGCTCACCTCCGTTGGCCACGATCAGTAGTGTGTCAGCACGGCAGCCACATGTATAATCTACCCAAGAATTAGTATATTATACATAGTATAATTGTGGCCAACGGAGGTGAGTGCGCGTGACTAAGATCACTGTCGATTATAGCATTAAGTGATTACGCAAATGCGGTCAAGATGTTAGAGAACTTTTTTTCGACATCTCGCTACCTCTTGCGTCTGGTAAGAAATATGCTATTAGAGTTTTGCTGGCTGGTGACCAAAACACTGTGTAAATACCCCCATAACAGATATGTTCTACTCAATAGGTTTTGGACACGCCACTTCTAGATACTTAGGTATATCCCAGATATAAGGCTCATATAAGGACAATTTCCGACCGGATAGAGACAGGAGAAAGAAACACTTCAAAATTTCTCCCACTTAAACTATTTGTGCCACGCCATAACAACTTTATTTTATAATAATCTTTGGAGTATATTTGTATCTTTTCGAGGGATGATATTTTCGAAAGACGCTGTGAAAGTATACTCTGAGCCGATTTCATGTCTCAAGCGCAAAATTTTGCCAGTCATTTTCAGCCTGCGTGCGGATCGTATCGCCTCACAACAAATGACGTCATTGAGGCAAACAAACGCACGTGCTCTGCTCCGCTCGCATGCTGCTGTTTTGAAATCGGATTCTTTTGGCCTCTCTTTGTCGTGTAAAATATACCAAAACAGTGTCTTGTTGGATCTTATGGGAATTATCCATCTGCAACAATCAGTTTGTACATATTTCCAAGTGCGGAAACTAACCAGCAGTCACGAATACGATGGATTTGAGCTGTCAAAGTGTTAGTGTCACCTAGCTGTCAGCTCTGTTCGCGGCCCATTTTCAAGACTGACTTTGATTTTGTCTGGAACGCACACGAAAATATGCAGGCTTTTGGATTAATACTCAGATTGAGAATGGAGATGAAGCCTGAAGTTATTCCTACCATTTCGTCTGTTCACATGGCAACTAAACCTAGCTAACAAGGACCAGCGATACAGTCTGACACTGTGAACATCTGGTGACCAAGTCCAGCTGCTACCAGGAATATATTAACTGACACACTGGTAAGTCTAGTGCCGTAGTGATCATTTTTTGTATAGAGAGCTAAAGTACAGGTGAGTGGGGGGGGGGGGGTACAGTATGCTGTAGGATAGGGCAATCAGTACAAAACAGGACAGGTTGGTGGGATATTGCACTATCATGTACATACTATCAGATCATGAAGTACAGGTAGACATACATTCATGACCATACACAAATTAAGCTTGTCTTGACAAGATTGACATTTGTTTTCATTGGGGGTGCGGGGGGGGGGGGCGGGGGCGTGTTCCCAAATCATAAAAAATCAATGTCTTTTTTCCCAGGTCACGATGTGTTAAGTTGAAAATTCCCCATATACAATGGAAGGGTGGATATATATGTGATATAAATCGGTGATATCTCAATTCACGGTTAGATCTATTTAATATTAAGATTCTCAATTCAAGATTAATGAAAATCATTGATCACAAAGCACCAAGCCCATGCAAATTTCATTTAAGTAAAATCTGGAAATTGACGATCGTTGATTTTTTAACTTCCATAAACATGATAAACAAGATAAATACACTTTATTCATATTTATTAAAGAAAGCTATATGTAAGAAATACTTCTATTGAGTCTTTTTCTAAATGACTTTCACTCGAGTCGATGGGGTTGTTCAGTGCCCAATATTTAACTGATACCTTTGCTGTTTCTATATTTACATTACGTCATATTGCTTATAAGCAATGTTATTTATGCCATTTGTTGATTTTTATTTCAAACTTGATGTGACTCTAATGAACTAAAAATACAAGAGGGCGGGGGGGGGGGGCAGATTTATATTTTGTTTGTTTTCAAAATTGTTATGTAATTTATCTGCTGTTGAGTCACTTTCCTAAAGTTTCAACTGTTCAATACATCTAAACTAACTTCTTAAATATTGCCCTCAGTGAGTTTGACTAGTCATTATCTCACAACCTGATTTTCAAGATGCTGTTAATTGAAGGTTACAATTTGTTTTTCTTTCTTATCAATTAATTCATGCATCAGTTTAAATCCTCAAACCAAATACAAAATAACCATATGCATCTCTGGATGGATATGTGTTTCTTTTAAAACGGTCTCATCATGTTTAAATTAAGATATACAGAAAATCTAGTCCAGTATATAGCTCGAGTAAGATTCTTTTGATATGATTTAAGAAAGTGTAAATGTCAAAAATCCTCACATGGAGGCATTGATAAAAGTGTGTAAGATGATATTGTGAAAACTGTGTTAATCCATTCCTTGAATACTCCTTGAATTGAGTCCACTACCACTTATTTGTAGTTTTGTTATAAGACCTTATTAGCTTTCCAGGTTCCAAATGCAAAGGATGAACACAAATCTGTGAACACCATAAAACAATCTGTCTTTACAAATCATGCAGCCAGGAAAGCAAAAGTTACGAGACACGCTCTTTTGACACCCCAACATTTGGTACTTGCCCAAAGCTTATTATAAGCATCCTGTCATTGCATACCTACCGGTACTCTTATGTCATTCGAATCAAATAGCTGTTAGCATTTATTCTCATGCAAAACTGAAATTCATATGTAATAAACATAATATTTTCGTTCAATTTCTCTTGCACTGTGTTTTCCTATTATTTATATGAAATTGTCCCTCCCCCCACTATGGTGGTGGTGGGGGGAGGGAGGGGGGGAGGGGGGGGTGGCAAGCACTGCCGACCGGAGGGAGAACGGACTGCGATTCAAAAGGCGCTGTATTCATGAAAATTGACGACCACGGGAGAGAGGGAGAGGTGCCCCAACAAGTGACGACAGGGCAAAAACTATTTTGACTGAGCTGTCACGAAATGGATATGTAATAAATGCTGAGCGCGAGACCTGCGTGAGTTATGCTGAAAGAGTCGTTCCCGCTGTCATGAGAGATCCACTTATTAACGTTCTACCCCCCCCCCCCCCCACCCTCCCCACCCCCCAAATTCCTAACAGGTCAGCGCCTATGGGGCCTACTACTGGCCTGGCCTTTGACTATCGGGATTGCCTTTAGAGTGCGTGTGTGCCTGTGTACCAACCCCCTGGCACTACCCTGGTACCGACATAGCCCCCTCCCCTCCCCCACTTCGGGTTACCCCAGTCGCATCTGACATCTGTCTCTAGCTGCCCCACTGCCGAGGACCACCCTGGCACCTTGCGGACTCGCACCACCCCTGCCCTGGTCTGGTGTCGTGCCAGGTTAGTTAGGCACGTTAACTACCCACCACGTTTCGCAAAGTTATCCTTAACCCGTGTGTACGTGGATGTCAGTACTGCTTCTTCATGATGCTCCAACGGCTGATCTAGATCTAGTCTGGATACACTTAGGCATTCTTTATGCTGGAGTCTCTCAAAATGGTCCAGGACTCTGGCATGGGGAACTGGGTCGGGTGCCACATTCGCCTGTACATACGGCTCAAACTGGTACAGAGCCGCACCCAGGTCGAGATCGTTATCAATTTGGCTTTCACCCTCACTACTTTCTATAATATTATCAGACACCTCGGTTGCCTTCTCCTCTGATGACTCCATCGCGAATCTGAATAAGAGTCCTGGTTTATTCAAGCGCGGTCTTTACAGTGCTCTACGGTGGGCCCGCGGTGCGCGCGATCGTTGGGTTACTCAATGACGTCACGCACGCTGATGCTCATTCGCGATGCTTTTCAGAAATGGAAAGAAGGTGGTGCTTGTGGAAGAGGTCGTGCGGCATGAGTTTGTGTTTTAAAAATAGCAGCAATGTATCATATTATTTGCGACATATTTATCTTTCATATGCATTGGTCAATCGGATATTTTTTGCTGCGTGACACAAACAATTTAAAGAACGAAGGCACACATTGAATGCAGTCTTAACACGGATCAAGGAAAAGTAAAATCTGATATTTAACGAATGTTTAGAAGACGGAGAGCTATCTAGGTGTCAAAGGTCATCTACTATGTCACTAATTTCTAAGAAACGAAGACCGGGAATATATCAGAGACTACGTACCAATAAGCCTATGCATTGTAGACTCAGACTGGCCAAGACACACTCATGAAAAAGTAGAACACAAGGAGGAATGAAAATAAAGTAAAAGTAGGATAAAAGTAGGATAATTCAAGCAAACAGTAGGACAAACGTTCACAAATACAAGCAACTTACCACGCAAACAGCATATGTAGCATCATTATTTTGGATAAACAAATGACAAAAAATTATTGAAAAAATACTGTTATAGAATATTTTATACGCTGCATAGAAGTTTACCGTAATCCACGACGTTTTGAAATTGCGCCTGGTAAGCAAACAATAAAAAAAATATGAAAACGTAGGAATTTTGAGCAAAAAGTACGAATAATCAGATGGACTGAATATGGTTGATATTGACTGTTACCTGAATTCTTTAAAAACAGCGTGGTATACGCGAATTTTAACCGCAAAAAGCTCTAACTGGGCATTATTGGCATATTGCTAATTTCAATCGAAGTTTAGATAACATTTAACATTGCGAATACTTTAAGGATGAACGATCATATCCCTCATTATCCAAAATGTCCATATTTTAGAGAGAGCTTATTTTAGCCTTTAATCTGTTCCGCAGACACCAGCCAGTAGCAGCAGACAAACCCAAAGCACGTAGTCTGGGGCATTTAATGCCAGCTCTCTCATGGAACCCAGGGGCACCCGCAGAACCCCCTCACATGATTTGCAAAACGGTGCCTGCCCGCCCCCCCCCCTCCCCGCCCGGACTAAAAACAGCGTTCAGAGGTCTGATAAGATGATAAGCTCTTTTCGCTACAAAATAGGCACGTTTTTGCGTATATATCTAGAGACATGTGGTCGAGTCCTACATTGAGAGTAGAACGAGATTACGTCACCCTTAGAGTGAGACGCCGTTAGTTTCATAGCAACCATGTACATTAGTTTCATAGCAACCATGCAACTCAATAATCCCACCACCTCAGCTTGAACCCGCCCGCCCCCATACACACACCGCGGTCCTTGTCACCGCTCACGACCGCCCACCGCCTCGCCGCCTTGTTGCTGTTTCCCTCATTGGCAGATAAGACAGCCGAGCGTGTTTATGTAGAGAAGCCACGCCGTAGTGTGGGGCTGTGACTGTTACCATGCGATAAGTCGACCACCTGTTCTGAAACTCATTGCTTCATAATCCCAATAGTTTAATTATATTAAAATAAATTTAAAACGATTTTCATTACAATGTAAATCCGTAAAACCTTTGCGCGCTTAAGTTGTTAAACTTTACACTCGCTCTCCCCTTACAACATTGCTAAACGAACGGTGAGGGGGGGGGGCGGTCGGTTCACGGTAAGAGTACCATGCAGAAAGCAGCTGACCGGCAGCCAACTGGCCAGCAGTACACAGGGTATGAGTGTGGGGAAGCGTCTGGGTGTGCGTGAGGGGAGGGGAGTGCGCCAGCGAAGAGGTTCACGGTTTGCATGCGAGTGCGTATGGGCCGGCTTAGTCGATTTACGCATAAGGGCCAACACTGTGTGTGTATTGGCGGGCAATGCCAGGGGTGGGGGTTGCGTTAAGGGGGAGGGGGGGGGGGCGTTAGGCGAACGCAAACGCCGTATAGTTTACCATTGCAATGAGCTTTTCGTCCATTTACGCAAAAGTAGCAACTGTTCGGCTAGAATGTTGACCGTTTTATTGGTGTCATGATCTCGGCTTTTATGTCGGGATATCTTGCAAAAAAAATACATGCAGTTATGGATTGGCATTTAGGAGGATGTGGCCCTTTTTTCAAGTATAGGAGAAATCTCCAAAACGCCACCGGCTTGAAGAATAGAAATTTGGCGGAGGGTGCTTGTAGGGGTGGGAGGGGGGGGGGGGGGGTTGGAGGGGGGCGGGGACGATAACGATTCAAGGTTGTCGACTGGCGAGGTATCCCACAAGGGGTGGGATGGGGGGTGTGACGCCGGCGCCGGTAGGCTGGTGATGGGGGCTAGGTCTGGCAGGGGGGCTTCAGTGCGACGAGAGATGGTAGAGCCGAGGCCTGAGAGCGGCACCCCTAAGCGACACTGGTGCGCATCGGTGCTTGCGATGAGAGATGGTAGAGCCGAGGCCTGAGAGGGGCAATGATGCGGCCTTGACATAGCGGCCGGCCCGAAAGGCCCGAAAGGCCGATGAGACGGCCGGTCAAAATGGGGGTAGCTAACCCTGACCCCAACCCAACCCAGAGCCCAATCTACCTCCTATGCCTAAAACCCTAAAGATGGTAATGATAGGGCCTTGACTGAGCGGGTGGCCCTTACCCGAAAAGCAGTTGAGGCGGGGGGGGAGCAAAAGAGGGTACCTAACAAAGACCCTAACCTAACCCTGAGCGAAATTTCCCCCCTATGTCTAAACCCTAAAGATGATACAGATGCGGCCTTGACAGAGCAGGCGGCCCTTATCCTGAAGGCAGGCGAGACGGCGGGTTAAAAATAGGGTAGCTAACCCGGACCCCAACCCAAACCTGAGCGCAATGTACCCCCTATGCCTAAACCCTAAAGATGGTAATGATGTGGCCTTGACAGAGCAGGCGGCCCTTACCCGAAAGGCAGGTGAGACGGCGGGTAAAAAGGAGGGTACCTAACCCTGACCCCAACCCAACGCTGAGCGCAATCTACACCCTATGACTGAACCCTAAAGATGGTAATGATGTGGCCTTGACAGAGTATACGGCCCTTATCCTGAAGGCAGGTGAGGCGGCGGGTTAAAAAGAGGGTAGCTAACCCTGACCCCAACCCAAACCTGAGCGCAATGTACCCCCTATGCCAAAACCCAACTAATGATGTGGCCTTGACAGAGCGGGCGGCCCTTACCCGAAAGGCAGGTGAGGCGTCGGGGGAAAAGAGGGTACCTAACCCTGACCCCAACAGAACCCCGAGCGAGATCTACCCCTCATACCCTAAAGGATCAGCATGGTGAGAGATCGGGATGATTACATATCGGGAAGATGCCAAATCAGATTGAAAAAACATGGATATGATGAGAGATCGAGATGATTACATATCGGGATGATGAGAGATCGGGTTGATTGCATATCAAGATGATGAGGGGTCGGGATTATTCCATATCAAGATGATGACAGATCTGGATGATTATATACCGGGACGATGAGAAATCGAGATGATGAGAGATCGGGGCGATTACATAGGGGGGAGATGAGAGATCAGATTGAATAAACATGGGTATGATGAGAGGTCCTTGCGATTACATATCAGGATGATAAGAGATCAGGATTATTCCATATCAGGATGATGAAAGATCGGGATGATTACATATCGGGATTATTCTATATCGGGAGAATGAGAGATTGAGATGCTTACATGTCGGGATGATGAGAGATCAGGTTGGATACATATCGGAATGATGAGAGATCAGGTTGGATACATATCGGAATGATGGGAGATCGGGAAGATGAGACACCGGGCCGATTACGTATCCGGATGATGAGAGAAAGGGATGATGAGAGATCGGGATGATACGAGATCCGGTTCGATACATATCGGGATGATGGGAGATCGGGAAGATGAGAGACCAGGCCGATTACATATCGGGATGATGAGAGATCAGATTGGATACATATCGGGATGATGGGAGATCGGGAAGACGCGAGATAGTAATTGTGAATGTCTCAGTAGGGGCTCCGTAGTTACGTCCCACAATGAAATAATAAATACTGCTTAATATGTTTTGAAGAAAGGTATCTTTTACCAGGGAGCCAGCCGACCGAGTTCTCAAACAATCGGCATCGGCGGGCGGGAAGAAATGTGCTGTATGAACAAAAGCTACCCTGTTTCTGCGTTGTTTGGATTATAACGCATGCGATAGTGTATATGTACGTGTATATGTGTAAATGCACGTGCTGAAGGGTGGCGCACTCTACCTATCATGCATGCAGGGCCACCGACCCCCCTTCCCCCCCTCGGGATGATTACATATCGGGAATATTCCATATTAGGATGATGAAAGATCGGGATGATAATATATCGGGTTGATGAAAGATCTGGATTATTACATATCGGGATTATTATATATCGGTAGGATGAGAGATTGGGATGATTACATGTCGGGATGATGAGAGATCAGGTTGGATACCGCGCTATCTAACTGGTCACCAGGCGACCCCTCTCCTAACAACTTTTAGATAACACCTTCCTCATTATGCCAATGATTTTGAGCCAGAGGGCTGGCCAGGAAATCTCTGACGTTTTGAAATGTTCTTAGTATTCTGTATTATGCACTGCAGCGACACGCTAATTGTTCTACCTGTTAAAATAGCCCAGCTAATCCCCACTCTAGTACTCCAAGATCGAGGATATAAATATGAGGTCCAAGGTAGATCCTTCAGACAATTTGGCATTCTTTCACATATTTGTATTATTTTATTCCCATTTTGTCATCATTTACTTGCCGCATCATCTGGATTGACCATTCACTTTCTTATCGGATTTCATTTTGGATCATTCATCCTGTTAGATATACGGCCGGCTTATTTCTCTGGATTCTATTACGGTGGATTTTCATTTTATGCGCCGCTGTCCTAGTTTCGCGCAGGTGGGGTCGATGTATGCTGAACATCCTTAAATTTGCATATTTATGGCCCATAAAAACACCTGGCTCTATTTGAGGGTGAGTTTCTTGAGTTTTCCATGTCATCACGCCCAAAATGCATATAGACATAGCAGTACATATTCATAAAGCATGTACAAGTTAAGCTGAGACTTACCGATGAGACTACATTGAGACTAAACAGCATGAACTGCAAGACATTTGAACTCTGAATATTCGCGTTGCGGAGGCTATACGTGGGTAGCTTTACCAATGTCTTCTGGGAGCGGCAACTATACTATGGATAAACTAAAACTACGACATAAAATCCAACGTAGGCCTACTTGAGTTTTTTGGCTAGTTTGAACAAGAGAGCTTCAAGTAGACCAAGTAGCTTTGTCTAGCGGGCCAACATTGCCATTGTTATACCGTCGGCGCATTGGACGCATTGGACCACTGAGTGAAAATAATAAATTAATAGATCTACACATTTGAGCCTTTACATAATATTTTTCAAACAAAATACACCAGATCAGTCAGATTCTTGATGACACCCTCCAAGCATGCCCGCAACAAATGGAAATAGTTCGATGTGACCAATGTCGTTCCATAACGAGTTCAGAGTGTTAACATATTCATGGCAGCAAAAAAGGAACTAAATGCCGAGAATCAGGGCAAAAAAAACCCCAACAATATCGCATATCACAATGACGATAATAAATGTAATGCAAATCACGATCACAAGAGAAACGGAGGTCAGGGATCACGAAAACAATTGTTTCCAATCACACATCACGGATTTGTAGTTTTACCCAAATATTTGATATTTGATATTTGTCAACAACAAAAGACAAAGACTTTGTACTCAATCAAATTAGCTATATATGGGGTCTGATATTTGTTAATTACAACGGACAAAGACTTTTTACTCAATCAAATTAACTCTATATGAGGTTTGATGTTTGCATGTTCACAAAATAATCCAGCATTGCTCCAGTTGTTTACATAACACCAGTCATAACAAGTTAGAAACACCTCAACACTCATTCAAATATATAAGAGGTTTGATATCTATTTATGAAATAATTCAACATTGTTCCATATGTTTACATAATGGCAGTCATAGCAATTTAGAATCAGATTTTGCCCAGTAACTGGCAGAAACGTTGCATAGCTTTCCGGCAGACATAACGCACGTGGAAGACCTTTTGTCGCCACATGATTGGATAACATCAACAGTGACGCCAATGAATGATGATTGACAGTCTGGAACGGTGTATTCACCCCGTTCTCGTTTACCTTCAACAAATAGAATTATTTTCGTAAGTAATTCCGTATATGTTGTGATAGCGCAACAACGGAGCGCCACTCTGTGGCGTCTTCGACAACTAGCGATAAGAAGAGTGATACGCTAGTGCTGTCGGCCGGGGGCAAATTTCAAGATTCTTGAAAAACCGCCAAATCAGCTGTAATTTCTTGCAACATTATAATTTCCAGGAATTACAACATATATAACGGACTCTGCTTATTGAATACAGCAAAGTACATATTGTATCATTTTAAACGTAATAATTGAGAGTGAACTCTTTCTTTTCATCACCTGATACCGTGTGTTATTAGGCTCAGACTGGGTCCCCGGCACTAAATTGTAGACATGCGCGGCGTATTTTTTAGAGAAATTTGCGCAGCGCCGCCTAGCGTGCCAGTGTGCGAGTGCATTGAGGGAGTAGGCGAACACAGATAGCGGAGCGAGTGGAAGGCGTCAAGTGGTACGGCCCAATCACCTTCTCTGTCGTACAGATAGAAGATACATTTATGTTGCACGAAAATCAGTTGAGTACATGATATGTTCGCATTCAAGTTTAAATTCTCTGCAATACAATGATATATGTATAAAATGATGCTTTGATCTCTTGCAATCTGGATAGTTGTATATATATATATAAGCTCACAGCTGTATTACATATACAATGTTAATATGAATAACTTTAGCATGAGCTACTTTGAAATAATGTATAAATCGTCTAAGGGGTGTGCAAGTGGGTGGAGGGGGAGGGGATGGGCGATTCAGAGTGATATCATCTGCCCTTGTGTCGTCATGTAAATATTATCCAGATACCAGTTATTTACGCGTTGTAAAATTATTATACTAACCAAAAACGTCCAACATTCTCTTGCAGGTGATGGCCTTATACCGCAAGAGCATCTTCCTTTTCCTCATCTGTCTGACTGCCTTAGGGATTAAGATGGTAAGTAAATTACCAAGAAATAAATCTACTTTGGTGGTTACTCTGGTTGTGTTAAACATATTTGGATCACCAGGGGCGTAGCTAGAGACTTGAGAAATTGTACGCACCTGCTGCACATGAAATGAAAAACATTACCCCCGAGGAACAGGATTGCACCTACCGGCACAACTCAATGTGTACGCACGTGCGTACGTGCGTAAGCCTGGCTACGCTCCTGATCACTTATGAGGATTTGGAGACTAAGCTGGTACCGTCAGTCATAGTCATGGTAGGGCAGTAGAACCAGGCTAATCTGACACCCCCTACACTACAGTGTAGATTTATATTGTAATTACATCAACTCACATCCGGAATCCTAGATCACGAAGATCAAGAATATATTCTGCTACCACGCTCTGTGTACCGTTGTTAATAGATAAAAACAAGTCAATAGATTGTAGGTAACTAACCAAATATATTATGGACCGTTATGTGCTTAGTTTAACATTATTTATTACATGAGTAGCAGTGAGGGATGTTACATTAATAGGCGTACGAATTGATGATCGTATTTTTGGAATTGTGGAGTGTCATTCATTTTGGTTGGGATATTGTGTCCAATGCACATCCAAGATGGGAGTCTCCTTCACAACCCACCGCCAAGTGGCGCGTTCATGTCGCGTCGGTCTGTAAACAGCCAACATCACCGTCAAGAATTCTGTGCGGCAAGACACGGTCAAACGTGGATATAGACGTGCGGTAGAAAGGCCCTAGTAGAAGAATACCTAATTTGTTACCTCGCGCTGGATCTTGCATAGTCGGCAGTCAGTTGCCAGTTAATTGTAATTATTCTCATGCAATTCAAATTCTTGTGTTTACCAATGGGGGCAAATTTTCTGGCGCAGAGGTAAGTTTCACGATTGTGAACAGAGAGGGGGGGGGCGTTCATCAATGCCGGTGTAACATGACCAGCCTTCCCCCCATGACAGCGTGTCCCCCCTGCAATTCGCGTATATATATGACATATATATATCTATGACCAGGTGTCCCCTTAGCTTAAGCTTAAGCACTTGGGTTCACAGAACTCAGGAGGGTGGGGGACCTGATAAATACATCCATGACCAAGTGTCCCCTTAGTTTAGCATTGGATCACTGATCCACGTGGGTTAAGGCACATGGGGAGGGGGAAACATGTAGTCATAGGCCTCATATCGCTACGACCAGGTGTCCCCTTAGCTTCGCACGAAATTACCGATCTATGTGGGTTAAGGGACATGGAGAGGG
The DNA here is from genome assembly GCA_964019135.1 of Arenicola marina. Taxonomy (NCBI): domain Eukaryota; kingdom Metazoa; phylum Annelida; class Polychaeta; family Arenicolidae; genus Arenicola; species Arenicola marina. The sequence goes on from OZ025259.1 coordinate 31,039,661, forward strand.
GGGGGGGCATGCTGTCACTGGTTGAAATTCAGCCATGACCAAGTGTCCTCTTAGTTTAGCATTGGATCACTGATCCAGGTGGGTTAAGGGACATGGGAAGGTGGGGGTGGGGGGGCATGCTGTCACGGGTTGAATACAGCCATGACCAGGTTACTGTGTGACCATGGGGCAGAAAGATTTTACTGGGTGAATCACAATCAAGCTGATTATTATAGCATTCACATATGGTGAAAAATGAAACGTGGTATGCCATTAGAAGTTTACCATATTACAACATATCAGTCCAGAATTCTCGACCGATCCCGATCTCGACAGGAAGCAAGGAAGCCATATACTGTGGGCCAGTTGACTGGCTGACCCTACAAACCCTACCTAGACTGACTAACCGTACAAACCCCTACCCTTACCTCCCCCCCACCCCCCCGCCGCCAAAAAAATGTATCAAAGTTTTGGAACAGCTATACCGTATTACCGTATGTTTTGGTACACACAGATTTGTACTTAATTTTCGGGTGTTCCAAAACATACGTAAATTACGGTACACTACATAATTTTCAGCATATCTTGACTATTATCATCGAAGTGGATTTTGATATTACTGAAGACTTTGCTTGATATTACTGGTAGTCATATATTATTGCTATTTTGCTTGTACTAGTAGAATCTGTTTATTTGTTTCTTTAATACAAAATTTTTCATTATATGGATATCACCAAATCACAAATAATTGGGGTAAATGGATGTTTTCGTAACGAATGGATATTTGTTTCATGGATGTCATAAAAAACAAATTATTCAAGACCAGTTCACTTTAGCCAATTATAAAGTGACTTAAAACATTATTAGATAAATAAAAATCATTTCACTATTACATGAATATTTACTAACAATATGTAGACTGAACATTAGGATATATACAATGAACACTCATAACAATGGAATTTCATTAATTTATAATAATAAAATGACCTGTCCAATATGTCAAAATGTAAATACATTTTTTAGTGTTATGTGTTTTATGTGAATATTTTACCTACACGTTTTATCGCATACACTGTAAAATATTTTTAATATTATGTCACAGTGTTATTTTGGACTTTTTATCTTGATTGTGATTTACCTGTATATATAATAATCGGGGTAAGGACAAAACCCCCGGCGGACATAACCCCCGGTCACGAAAAACCCGCAGGAAAATAAACTTCCAGGCTCTCTGGCACCGTTACGTTGCGCACTCAGGGTTCGAGCTGAGATTGGATTTGGCATAGGCTACGTCACCCCTATCCAACAGGGCAAGTTTGGAACTCAGATGTCTTTCAGTTTTCGAGCTACAACCGAGCACTTGACATTTACAATAGTCAAGTTCACGACCTTGACCCTTGACCCAGGTTGCTGAAATGTAATCATTATTAAGATACGACCTTAAGTAATCTTTGTGTCGAAGATGAGTTGCGTGGCTTATAGTTTTCTATGTTTTTGGCTCATGGTAAATTTCAAAAATGTCCTATCATTTACCATTGGGCCAGTTTTGCGTTGCTATGGAAACAAATAGTAACCGCCCGATTGCATTCATCTTGCACATAATTCGTAAGGCCGACCCCTAGGAAGCCAGTACCAAGTAGCGTGAAGCTATGTGCATTTTAACTGCACCGAACATGGAAAAAAGTAAATTTTGTATCTTTCATAATGGGATTTTCCGTTGCCTTCGAAACGAATACTACGAGTTCGATCGCCGTAATTTTTGGCAAAATCTATCTAGGTGGCCGACCGAATGTCCCTGTCAAGCGGCGTTGAGATACCTGTATGGCAAGTTGTGAAAATCAGGGAGTCAAACTCCCATTGGCTCACAATGGGGACTTTCGTCGCCTTGGACACCGACAGTATTAATGGGATCACCATAATTGACATACGGTATCTGAGTGGAATGTTCCTGCAAAGTCTCGTGGCAATTGCTTTGACATTTAAGGAAGAACAATTTTTGAAATTTCCAAAGCCTGTCTCGTGACAACTATTGATCGTACGTAAAATTGGATGGCAGCAGCAAAAAAGATATTCAGGAGCTGAGTACATAGACACTAATGTCGTGTTTCTAGCTGTAATATTAAGCGAGTTAGACCGGGAAATGTGTTTTGGACGTATGACGTCACTGTGACATCGACGTCCGACCGATTTTATCTGGCAACGAACTTGACCTGAGATTGGACTTCTTGCATCTGTTGGCGAAGTTCGACAACGATAGCTGTAAGTGTTCGACAGTTATCGCGCGCACAGACAGACAGACAGACAGACACACACAAACATAACTGACCGACATGATGGCGATTTTCGCCATAACAAACAGAACTGACTGACATGATGACGATTTTCGCCATAACAAACAGAACTGCGATTTTTGCCATAACAAACCAACGTAGTGATAGATGCCGTAAAATCGAATAACTACAGGAGGATCTCCGCACTGTCTGCACTCAAGCATACATCTGACTAAGCCGCCCTAGGTGAGTGTGGAAGGTTGCCTTTGGCGCGTATTTACTTAACTAAATGTGTAAAATACTGGATTAAAATTCTTAAAATGCCACAAACTCGATACGCTAGGTGTTGCTATGATATGGTGAGGGATTTTGATGAACATGATAGGCCAACGTGGGCATCTTCTGTAAGAAATCTCCTTGAGAAATATGACTTCGGTGGTGTGTGGGCAATACAGGAGTTTATTTGTGAAACTGAACGAGAATTTCTGAATGATTTTGACAATAAATTAGCTAACTGTATGACTGACCTGTAGTACGAAACAACCCGAAACCAGAGTCGACTGAGCACCTACACACTGTTTAAATTCGATTTCAATTGTGACACGTATCTGTCTGCAGTAAATTGTGCCAGAATTAGAAAAGCATTGTCGCGTTTCAGGTGTTCCGCCCATCGTCATGCAGTAGAGCTCGGAAGAAGAAATGGAACATTATTAGCAGATAGAGTCTGCACTTATTGTAAACAAATGGATATTGTAGTTCTCGAAGACGAATACCATGCCTTGTCGTGTTGCCCGCGCTATAGAGATATCAGGGAACTATACATCGAAAACACTTTTTGGAACCCACCAAACTTTGAAAACTTTCTCATATTAATGACTTGCACCAATACTAGAACTCAAAGGTATTTGGCTATGTATATTTACGCTATTGAGTAAAGAGGGATATTTTTGGTAAATACTTGATAATGTGTTGTGTACGCCCAATTCTTTCATTTTGTATTTCGTTTTCATTGATTCGTTTATATAATGTACTTTAGGCCTGATGGCATTTGAAACAGAAATAAAATTAATCACAACAACAACAACACTCCTGCCACACCCCCCCCTCCACACCCCCCCTCCACCCCCGGCTCGTCCACCGACGTCCACCAGACTCCAGCACTCCTGGCCCGCCCCCCGCCGTGAATTTATAGAATGAAACAATCGAGTTTTCAGCAAATTATGATGTCGCCTAGGCTTAGTTTTGGCGGGAGAGAGCTTGATATGTAACTTTAAACGTACACAAGAGCACACAGGCCGTATGACGAGGGGGTGCATTAGAGGGAAACGTACCTCCCACCTTATGTCAGAATAAAAGCTGCCGCAATCCAGGGGAGCCGGAGGAGCATGATGTGTTTATTGTGTATCAACATATATAATTTCGTCAATCGGAGGGGTGGGCTCACAGATCTTCACACATACCGAACCTCTGCCCTCTCCACCCGCTGCCTACGGACCTGGAATACATTAAAGCGGGTGTCCAACCTAATTTAATCGCGATCTGCACCGAAAGTTTACATGTTAAAATTAAATTGGCGAGTGTTAACGCTTCGTTTCGGCCGACTGGTAAGGAGAAAAAAATTAAGGCAACCCGATCCCAGGAATGTCAAGCAGAGCGCCATTTTGCCGGGAGCAGTGACGCATATTGTGACTATTCATGTGGCACCGCCTTATGTTATCACTCGCGGACAGAGAGATCAGGGCCGCAATTTACAGATGAACGACGGCAGTTCCAAGCCTCGCAGTAGCGCAAGATCTTAGTGTTTCATGGAAAACGATCGTCCAAACAAATTGATATACGTCTTGCGACGATTGACTCTGCAACAGTGCCATGATTGGAGTTAGAATCGCAGCTATTTACATTAGCGATTATCACGCGCTCTTGTTTTGCTCACACAATAGTCGCAATTTCCGGTTTGAATAAATTAGAGTATCGCCTCCTGATTGGTCAATCGCGGACAGGCCTCCAAAAAGGGCTGCCGCCTGGGTCGGCGGCGAAATCATTCCCTCCAAGGTCGTCTTCCATGATTGTTGTTCTCCGGTTATTCTGTACAGTAAATGCAATCTCTGTCTATTACTTAAGCGATAACATGCATTGACGTGCAGAAAATAATGTTGAAGAAATGTTCACAATCAGGTCTACCAATCTGTCACAAAGCAAAGGCAAGTGAACAAACTACAAGCAATCTGCTTAAAAAACTAAACTAATATTGGGCAATTAAGTCGATATTAAGTCTTATAAAAAGCCGAGTAAGGCTACTAGGGTTAATACATTAAGGAGAATGCCCGTGTAACAGTGAGATTATACAGTTTGGGCCTCGTACATTCCTTTTCACGAATGGATGTGTCTGGTGTGCCGTGTCCTGTCGTAATTTGTCAAAAAAGGTATTTGTCTGCAGATATGTCACTTGGGATATCGTTAATATGTTAGCGCAGATTTCGAGTATTGTCTGCTTTTTGATGCGTCACACTCATTTTCGAGTAAGAGGAGTTTTTAGGTTTTGGGAAAAACTGCACTAAATGACATCTGCCAGTTTTTGTCCCTTTTTGACATAGATAACATCAAGCTATCGTTATGATAAGTCATAGAAGCTATGACTATTAAGTCATAGAAACATTATTAGAGGTGACCTCTATCTAATCTTAGATGTTTCCGATGCGTCAGGTGACGTCACGATGACGTCACTTTTGCTGCATACAAAATAATCGTTAACAATTCAGGAAAAAATTCGGGAAAATGCAACAGGACCGAGATATTGTAGAACGAGGAGTTCTTCGCATAACTGCAAACTAAAAACGAAACGTTCCTATCTTACTTCCGGTTCCAGGGGTGACTGCATTTCTCTATGGGACTTCCCATGTTAAACTCCTCAACCTCTCATCTCTTCGTCAAACTGTACTAGGATTTGCTTAAACATGATACCCAATAGCCACTGAGTTTAACATATGAAATTCGAGCACGAGGCATTTTTTCCAAATTTGACCAATGATGAAAGTTCCAGATTTTTGTTCCTAGTACGGCTCCCATGGGAGTCCTATTCCAGATATCACTCTATGCTTGCAGCTTTGGATGGATATTACTGAGCTGAGCCATCAACTTTAAACATGGTGAAATAACCTTATTACTTTGGGACCCTATGGAGATAATCAAACTTCACTCAATATGACGTACTTTTGGTTGGACGATTTCACTTTCCTTTACCATGGTAGGAGATGTTGACGCGTACAAAAGGCTTAGGGCACGCACATGGTGGACGCGTGTCCGTTTCGCTTTCCAATTCATTTTCCATGGCAATGAAACAGTGGCCCAATGATAAAGTATAGCGATTCTGGATAAGTTAGAAAATTCGTCAAAAATCGGAAAAAAACACGCTAGACCTGAGATCTTTGCGGCTACTAACTAGGAAATAACAACGTAATTTCGTCAATCCATATCTGAAAGGCTGATGCGCATACCGCAGTGCTGGTGTCAACTTTTTGGGGTTGCCGGGCAAAACGTTCGCTTCTTATTATTTTGACTTTGCCGTCATGCCATGACATCATCATGATGTGTTTTACAAAGGCCATTACTCGGCGATGCGTCATAGTGATTTCGGTTTATTTGTACATTGTACATTTTACCCAGCGACGAGTACTGGCATTCGTAAATTTATTTGCGGTCCCTAAACGTGTGCGTCAAAAATGACGTCGTAGTTAAAGTGAGCCGACGTTATTGTGAACTCGTTTCGTGTTCACCTACTTTAGTAATAGTTTCCCTCACTGTCAGTAACGGATGTAAGCCCAATGCTAAAATATAGAGATTCTTGGTCAAATTGGAAAATGTGTCAAAAATAAGCAAGCTAGAGCTGCGATCTTTGCGACACTTAGTAGGGATCAATCCTCGATAAAAGGGCATTTGCGCAGGACTCAGACAGGGTGCTTCGCGTAGGTACCCGGCCACTACAGAGAGCGGTACCTTCATAGCTCGGTTGCCCATCATAAGTGAGTGGGGTAATCGACTTAAGGCAAACTTATTAAGGCAACCCGATCCCAGGAATGTCAAGCAGAGCGCCATTTTGCCGGGAGCAGTGACGCATATTGTGACTATTCATGTGGCACCGCCTTATGTTATCACTCGCGGACAGAGAGATCAGGGCCGCAATTTACAGATGAACGACGGCAGTTCCAAGCCTCGCAGTAGCGCAAGATCTTAGTGTTTCATGGAAAACGATCGTCCAAACAAATTGATATACGTCTTGCGACGATTGACTCTGCAACAGTGCCATGATTGGAGTTAGAATCGCAGCTATTTACATTAGCGATTATCACGCGCTCTTGTTTTGCTCACACAATAGTCGCAATTTCCGGTTTGAATAAATTAGAGTATCGCCTCCTGATTGGTCAATCGCGGACAGGCCTCCAAAAAGGGCTGCCGCCACGGTCGGCGGCGAAATCATTCCCTCCAAGGTCGTCTTCCTTGATTGTTGTTCTCCGGTTATTCTGTACAGTAAATGCAATCTCTGTCTATTACTTAAGCGATAACATGCATTGACGTGCAGAAAATAATGTTGAAGAAATGTTCACAATCAGGTCTACCAATCTGTCACAAAGCAAAGGCAAGTGAACAAACTACAAGCAATCTGCTTAAAAAACTGAACTAATATTGGGCAATTAAGTCGATATTAAGTCTTATAAAAAGCCGAGTAAGGCTACTAGGGTTAATACATTAAGGAGAATGCCCGTGTAACAGTGAGATTATACAGTTTGGGCCTCGTACATTCCTTTTCACGAATGGATGTGTCTGGTGTGCCGTGTCCTGTCGTAATTTGTCAAAAAAGGTATTTGTCTGCAGATATGTCACTTGGGATATCGTTAATATGTTAGCGCAGATTTCGAGTATTGTCTGCTTTTTGATGCGTCACACTCATTTTCGAGTAAGAGGAGTTTTTAGGTTTTGGGAAAAACTGCACTAAATGACATCTGCCAGTTTTTGTCCCTTTTTGACATAGATAACATCAAGCTATCGTTATGATAAGTCATAGAAGCTATGACTATTAAGTCATAGAAACATTATTAGAGGTGACCTCTATCTAATCTTAGATGTTTCCGATGCGTCAGGTGACGTCACGATGACGTCACTTTTGCTGCATACAAAATAATCGTTAACAATTCAGGAAAAAATTCGGGAAAATGCAACAGGACCGAGATATTGTAGAACGAGGAGTTCTTCGCATAACTGCAAACTAAAAACGAAACGTTCCTATCTTACTTCCGGTTCCAGGGGTGACTGCATTTCTCTATGGGACTTCCCATGTTAAACTCCTCAACCTCTCATCTCTTCGTCAAACTGTACTAGGATTTGCTTAAACATGATACCCAATAGCCACTGAGTTTAACATATGAAATTCGAGCACGAGGCATTTTTTCCAAATTTGACCAATGATGAAAGTTCCAGATTTTTGTTCCTAGTACGGCTCCCATGGGAGTCCTATTCCAGATATCACTCTATGCTTGCAGCTTTGGATGGATATTACTGAGCTGAGCCATCAACTTTAAACATGGTGAAATAACCTTATTACTTTGGGACCCTATGGAGATAATCAAACTTCACTCAATATGACGTACTTTTGGTTGGACGATTTCACTTTCCTTTACCATGGTAGGAGATGTTGACGCGTACAAAAGGCTTAGGGCACGCACATGGTGGACGCGTGTCCGTTTCGCTTTCCAATTCATTTTCCATGGCAATGAAACAGTGGCCCAATGATAAAGTATAGCGATTCTGGATAAGTTAGAAAATTCGTCAAAAATCGGAAAAAAACACGCTAGACCTGAGATCTTTGCGGCTACTAACTAGGAAATAACAACGTAATTTCGTCAATCCATATCTGAAAGGCTGATGCGCATACCGCAGTGCTGGTGTCAACTTTTTGGGGTTGCCGGGCAAAACGTTCGCTTCTTATTATTTTGACTTTGCCGTCATGCCATGACATCATCATGATGTGTTTTACAAAGGCCATTACTCGGCGATGCGTCATAGTGATTTCGGTTTATTTGTACATTGTACATTTTACCCAGCGACGAGTACTGGCATTCGTAAATTTATTTGCGGTCCCTAAACGTGTGCGTCAAAAATGACGTCGTAGTTAAAGTGAGCCGACGTTATTGTGAACTCGTTTCGTGTTCACCTACTTTAGTAATAGTTTCCCTCACTGTCAGTAACGGATGTAAGCCCAATGCTAAAATATAGAGATTCTTGGTCAAATTGGAAAATGTGTCAAAAATAAGCAAGCTAGAGCTGCGATCTTTGCGACACTTAGTAGGGATCAATCCTCGATAAAAGGGCATTTGCGCAGGACTCAGACAGGGTGCTTCGCGTAGGTACCCGGCCACTACAGAGAGCGGTACCTTCATAGCTCGGTTGCCCATCATAAGTGAGTGGGGTAATCGACTTCGTGCATTGTCTTGGTTAGACGAACCACCGCTCGCGCAGTATTGATGCTAAAGCTTTGCAACTGACAATAGTCGATTTTAGTAGGTTTGTTTGTATGTCCTCCTATGTACATTAGTGTCGGCGCTTAATGTCGGCGCCACAGACGTGTGCGTATACGAGTGTGTGAAAGTGAGTGAGGGGGGGGGGGGGGGTAAAAAACCCTAACCCGCCCTCCCCGTTGTTACTGAAGCGTACCGAGAACCATCGATCATTAGATGTGACGCAAAACGGCCTGACGATAAAAAAAGCTCATGATGTATGTGGCCGTATGTTGGCATATACACCCTGTAACTATTCACATGTTACTGTAATAAAACATCTTCAATTTGAACCAATTGATTTAAGCCAATGAACACTTGCCATGTAACTATGTATTTTATTTGTGCTACAGGGCCCAAACATTTAAATTAATGAATCTGTCGGTACACAGATAAGCGCCCTGCGGCTGATTGAACACGACAGAATTGATTCGCCAGTTTGTAAAATAATGCCTTGTAATAATCTAAAGATTTGGTATAGTAGACGAAATGTTTGTGCAAGACTGAAGGTGAAATGTGTATTCTAGGCGACGCAATGTGTCCTTATCTGCCAATTACCCAAATGAGGAGAGTGGAATAAATTTACTGCAAATAGCAGCTGATCTGGGTATCGGTCGGTTATCTAGATAATCGCAAACTACGAGCGGGGGAAGGGGGGGGGGGTACGGGGTGCGCGGTAAAGCCCCTCTCTTTTTCACCTCCGAAACCCGCCCGCAATTAGGGGCGTTTCACCCTGAAAATCCGCTCGAAAAGGGTGTTTTACCGTCAAAATGTTGTAGTTCCATGCAGAACCCCTTTTCACGGCAAACCCGCTCTTTGAAAGAACGTTCTTCCCCAACCCCCGGTCGCAAGTTGTAAAATGTTCCATCTATGAGGGTATCGCTGTCACCACAAATGTCAGCTCTGTCCGGCATCAATTGGCACCCGGTGTGGAAGAGGCGGCTGGCTGCTCGTGTTCTTCGGGCAGGCAAACCTAATCTGAGACGGCTTGAGGGCGTCGGCCCGCCGAACACGTGATAAAACATGATACGAGACACGGGATACGTCATACAGACACGTGATACACGATAGAATCATTATGGCGAGACTTGTGAGGGGGATGGGGACAGCCATGACAGAAAAACCTTATGTCCAAATAAGCTGCGTGAGTATGCCTGAAGACTATCTACACCATAGCGACCCTGTAAACGGGTAATATATATTGCTAGTCTTGTTTTTTTATTTGTCTGACTTTGTACTATACATGACTCAGTGTTGTTGAGGACCCGACATGAGAAACTTCATACGCAGAAAGTGCTTCTGTGGCAGATATCAGCAGGCCGTTTGCGCTGGTATTCAAATCTCGGGACGGGACGTCCATTACCGGCTCGTGGGCTGGAGTGTAGAGTGTGTGTGTAAGGGGGGGTGGGGCGGCGACAGCACGCATGGCCTAAAGGTTCGCTACATATGCTATTAGCGATAAGGTACCTCTTACCCCCACCTCACCACAATGTTTTTTTTCGGGGGAGGCAGACCGTGACGGCTTGGGGGCGTCGGCCCGCCGAGCTACGCACGTGAAACAGGTCACTGCAGCGATACACGTAATAAATAAAACTCGACTTCAGTTGGGGCCCGCGCGATCGGGGGGGGGGGGAGGAAGTCGGCTCTCGGTTCACGGTTAGAGCACCATGCAGCAGGCAGCAAAACGGCGGGCATGGAGAAGGCCGGGTTGGGGGCGGCGGGAGGTGGGGCGGCGGGGGGGGGGGGGGGGGGGCGCTAGGAGAACGGGAACGCCGTATAATGTACTATTACAACGATCTTTTCGTCGAGTTACGCAAAAGTGTTTACACGGCGAATTTTAACCATGTTTTTTTCCTGACGGGCAATACAATCCCACAGTGTGCTATACCATTTTGAAGTTTGTATGGTCAATATGGAGGGCACCGTGAATATTTGTTCATGTGAAATTGAAATGGCTAGTTACGTCATAACCGCTGGTTCGATTTTAGTGAAATTTTAAATATAAGATCCTAATTTATGATCCAGTATGTGGTAAGTATCTGAAGGCGATAGTTTAACTATTGAAAATGTCGGGTTCGAACCCCAAACCTCCAGGCGCTCTGACACCGTTACGTTGCTCACTCCTCACTGGTTGCTCACTGCTCACTGGTTCAAGCTGAGATTGGATTTGACATAAACTACATCATTTCTATCCACCAGGGCAAGTTTAGTGATCAGATATTGTCTAGTTTTCGAGCTACAACCGAGCACTCGACATTTACAATAGTCAAGGTCACGTCCTTGAACCTTGATGGTGGGCTCTGAAAGAGGGTCAGTTTTTGAGATATTATGTTGCGTAACCTTTGGGTTAAACATGAGTTGCTTGGCTTATAGGTTTCTAGGTTTTTGGCACATGGTCAATTTCAATTGGGCCATTTTTGTGTTGCCATGAAAACAAAAAGTAACCACTCGGTTGCATTCATCTTACACATACTATATGAGACCGACGCCTAGGAGGCCTGTGCCAAGTAACGTTCAGATACGTGGATTATAACTGCACCCAAAATGGAAAGAAGTAAAATGTGTATCTTTCATAATGGGACTTTCAGTTGCCTTGGAAATTTCATAAGGTCTTCATTTCATCGAAACGTTTCTCGTTAATCTCTAGTTGCATTTTGTTCTGGAGAAAATCGCCATCATGTCGGTCCCCTCTGTATGTCTGTGTGTGTGTATTTGTCTGTGCGCGCGATAACTCTCGCAAATGTACAGGTATCGTCGCTGAACTTCGCCGACAGATGCCAGAAGTCAAATGTCAGTTCAAGTTCGTTAACAGGCAAAATAGGTCAAAGGTCGACGTCACGGTGACGTCATACGACCGAAACACATTTTCCGGTCTAACTTGCTTAATACTAGAGCTAGAAGTCCAAACATTTGCGTATAATCAATAGTTTTTACGCTACAGGCTTTGAAAATTTCAAAATTGTTCACACCAAATTTTTTGTTCAATCTCAGACCTATTGCTACGAGAACTTTGCAGGCACATTAAGGGTGACTCTCAGGTACCGTATGTTAAAAATCATGGTGATCCCATTAATACTGTTTGTTTCCAAGGCGACGAAAGTCCCCATTATCAGCCAGTGGAATTTGTTGTCCCCCCAATTTCGACAACTCGCCATATAGCTATTTCAACGCCCGACGCGCAGTATTCGTTTCCAAGGCAACTGAAAATCCCATGATGAAAGATAATTTTTTTACTTCTTTCCATTTTTGGTGCAGTTATAGTCAACGTGGCATAACGTTTATTGGTAACGCCTTCTAGGTGTCGGCTGCATGCACTATGTGCAAGATGCATGTAATCGAGCGATTACTTTTTGTTTCCATGGCAACTCAAAAATGGCCCAATGGTGAAAGGACGTCTTTGCAATTCTCCATTTGCCAATAACATAGAAAGCTATAAGCCACGCCATTCATCTTCGATACAAATATTATTCACGGTAATATCTCAAAAGATATATAGGGTGACTTGCCTTGTTTTGTGCTTCCGTCTGCACCAGATAGTGTACAAAATGTATACACTAGCTTTTGAGCTTCTTGGTTGGTACTTAGTTCTTTATTGACAACTAACTGGAATCACATGTCATAAGCAGTAGCTATATATATATAGCATGTCTCGCCTAAGGTTGATCTACTGTTGAAAATTGTGCAATGAAACCAATATGCATGATACATTCTTCACATTAAAACATATTAATTCCTAACTGACATCACCTGGTACTATGGATATATCTCGTCATTGTATCTCTCGGCCAGGTCAATATATGTGCGTAGATAGATCGGTAGTGTCGTGCTAGACTAAGGGGACACTTGTCAATGGCTGTATTTAACCCGTGACAGCATGCCCCCCCCCCCCCACTCCATATGTCCCGTAACCCACCTGGATCAGTAATATAATATTAAACTAAGGGGACACTTGATCATGGACGTACTTAACCCGTGACAGCATGCCCCTCCCCCCCCCCCCCCCCGTGACCCTTAACCCACATAGATCGGTAATTCCGTGATAAGGGGACACTTGGTCATGGCTGTATTTAACCCGTGACAGCATTAGGAGCCACCAAGGTGAGGTCGTTTACATAGCAAAAGTCTCCGCAAAATTTATGGACCACTACGCACTTCTGACGAAACAGTATCTCATCAATGTATGGGCAAACAAACAGTATGGGCAAGACGACGCCGCCTTGCTTAACACCGTTGGTCGACAAAAATAAGTTCACATAGTCTGATTCCAGCAAACGTTGAGATGCTGCTTTGTGTACATAAAAGCCAAACATCTAAGATACATGGGGTTCATACCTCTGTCTAGTAAAAGTTGAAATAATTAAACATAACTGACTTTATCGAAAGCTTTGGATGCATCAAGTAGTAGTACGAGTTTTGGTTCTCAAAGAAGCTAACAGTTTCTATGAGAGCATAAGTGCACTTTGTTGTTGAGCTACCAGGTTTAAAGCCAAATTGTAATTTACTAGTCGTTAAAACTGCCTTATTTTTCTTCATAATAATCCGATCAAAGATCTTCGATATTCGACATTCATTTGCCGGTGCATTATTAAAATGGTCAGTAAATAGTACACCACACCCGTCTTGTTTTGTATCGGGCTACGTGTTTGATCGCTACACTGATATCATCTGCAGTAATAGTGTCATGATTGTTACAGGTAGTATGTATTGCAGTATCCACCTTGGATAACAGAATTATTCAGGACAGGGAGGACACGGAGTTATACAGTCGTTCGTATTTCATTGCCAACCGATCGGCTATTTCGGTGTCTCCTTTAACACCATCAACCAGATTAGGCACAGACCCGCCCTTCCCTCTGAGCTTGGTAATTTCTTTCCAGAAGTCATTGGTTTTGTTGTTTGCGAGGTTACCAGCTAGCTGCTCTCTTTTTAGAGAGTACCCTACGCATGACATCAGCTACAGCCGCCTGACGTGGTGAACAACAGTGCCTCCATATTGTAAGGGAACCGTAGTGGGGAGGGCGTAGGGGAGACAGTGCGTGTCTGGTAGCTGTCTAAGGCACCCGCGGGGAGAGGGGTCCAGCAAGAGAGGCCGCGCAGTGCGAGGATCGGGGTGGGGTGAAGTGACCACTGGATGGAGCCAGGGTGGTCCCCGAGCGTGGGATGGGTTAGAGCGGGCCCCAACCACTTGAGAGGGAGACCCCCACAACATCCGCGGGGTAGGGTGGCACATTAACCGGATATGACACCAGGCCAGGGGAGGGGCGGTGCGAACCGGGATGTGGCCAGGGTACTCCCGAGGGGTGGGGGCAGAAGCTCTGCCGGTGCCAGGGTGTCCCAGGGGGTGGGGGGCAGAAGCTCTGCCGGTGCCAGGGTGTCCCAGGGGGTGGGGCGGGCCCTATGCAGGTTAGATAGAGCGGGATGTGGCTAGGGCACTCCCAGGGGGTGGGGCGGGCCCTATGAAGGTTAGATAGAGCGGGATGTGGCTAGGGTACTCCCGAAGGAGGGGGGACCCAAGGCTTTAGTTATATAAAGAGGGGAAGACCGGTGGGATAGAAAAGAGAGATGATCAGAGACCGACTGTATGCACGGATTTATAAAAAGGAACAAGAACTCAGTGGGACACTGATGATGACGAAAATTGACTTTAGGTCAAAGAGCGTGTTTTTCTGAACATGTTGATCGAAACCGCGACCGTCCACGATGAATATCAAGGGAATGTGGGCCATTTCAAAAAAAATCCAGTACATTGAGTACATATGCTCGGTCCCCTGGCTTGAACTTTACATTGACTATGATAGCGTGGTTTTGAGGTCAAGACGGGGCCTCGGAATTTGGTCAGCGGCTTGAGTGAGGCAGGGGGGCCAGTCACTTGAGCTTTGATCTTAAGATGACGTCGGCCATACTTTTAGCAGATCTTGTATTTTCGCCAGCAAAACACGTCCCCCATGAAGTAACAGACATTCTCACGCTTTTCCTGACTCTAACCCGCTTACAAAGTTATCAATTTGTAAATGTGTAACAACCGCCTTCCCACTCATTCTGCCAACATGGATCACCCTAAGCGTGTCTCCGTAGTTTCACTTTGTGCTTCCATACATAAGCGGGTCAGTTCACGGGCAAGGGAAATTTGTGTTATGCCTTTTGATTGCTAGGTATAAATAATGTATTTGGCATTGGAAATTTATGTGGCATCAGTAATTTATCTGACATACAGTGCTTAACATGTGAACAATATTTTTCATTAGTTTGAACATATATAAAAACAAAGTTCACATATGACTCACGCCTGCCATTTCCTAGAATAATCCATTTCGTTGGCACGAGTTGGGCATAAAAAGTGGCTTTAGAACATGCATATTATTGTATAAAAATATGTGTATCCTTATCACTAAGAACATATACACCTTATTTCAAATATTGTTTAAGTTTCGGGAAGATTAAGTTTAAGGGAAGATATTGCTCTATGAGTAAGTTTAAAGGGAATCGTTGTTTCAAATAGGGCTCGCGTCCATTAGTGCAGTGCAATTGATTTTGTTGGTTCCTACCCCCCCCCCCCCACTTCCCGGGGGGCAATAACTGTGATTGTCGATTTCGCGACTACCAACAGAGAAGAAATTTTGTTTCACGGCACTCACTTAGTCTCAATTTCTCAGCTCGCCGTAACAGTGCATTCTTGACATTACTGTACCGATTACATTACAGCATGATAGTAGTTTAATGTCCCTTGAAGCAGGTATCCTGCTACTCGGCGACTGTTTGCTAACACTTGTGCATAATAACGTAGGTTTGTCGGCGGGGTGGGTGCAAGGTGGCGGCAGACAAGCATCCAGGAAGGTTAGGACAGGCCCAGAACATTGCCGCTGGTGAAAGGAGCACAGGTGCCCGGTCCGAAGTGGGTGGTACGTGACCGGCATCGACATTAGGTGGGAGATTCGAGAGCAAACTGATGAGGTAGAGCGCGTCTGACCATGACTCCCACTTAACATTGTCTTATTATTGACTTATTACGACGTATTTAAAGTATCCAACTTAGGTCAGTAAATCTCTTGAAGCAGCCATCAGGAACGCGAACTGCATCCGGCGGTCGTTCGTTAACTGTTAACCGCGAACATACTTGCATGAAAAACGTGTGGATCGGGTGGGCGTAGCTCTAGTTCTAAGCGATTAGGATAACAGTCACACACAAGGGTCGCCAGGCATTAAGTTGAGGGGCTGCGGTAGACATCTTCGTGGCCAAGATAAATCAGAAGTCAAGTTTCGTTTGACCCGACGCGACGACGCTCCAGTATCAAGCGTTCTATGTGACTGATTAAAGTACTCTGAAGATGCTTATTGGCAACTAGTTGGCGAAAAGATTGCAATTTTAGCATTTTTATCTAAGAACCGGAAGTAAGATAGGAACGTATCGTTTTTACTTCGCAGCTATACGAGGAACCACTTTCTCTACAAAAGACGCTACTCGTGTATTTTTATGATTTTTTCCGATTTTTGACGAGTTTTGGTAAGTACCAAAAGTGACGTCATCGTGACGTCACGTGACGTATCAAAACACTCTAAGATTCGACACAAATCATCTCAGTTCATATTTCTATGACATATTAGAACGTTATAGCGATAACTTGAAGGTAAATGGGTCATCAGGCGAAAACACTGACAGAGGTCATTTAGTGCGTTTTCCTCAAAACTTATGAGCTCATATTACTCAAAAATGAATATACGCATCAAAAAGTGAACAATACATGAAAACTGCGCCCTAATTAATAGCATATTCTGAAACTGACCAGAGATCTTTAGCTTTAATATTAACGGAGATATAAGCGTGTTCAATGATTTTTGTCAAAACATCGCTGTGACCTTGACCTTTGACCTTTCGATCTGCGTGACGAGTATATCGTAGCCCTATCGCCAAGCTATCAGGCACAAACTACTGCGAAATAATGTATACGGTTGTTAGGACGCAATGAGACTTGCAGTTCTCGAGTGAGACAGACATACACGCCTTTTGGACGGGAAGACCGAAAAAGAACCTAGACCGTCAAGCACAGCTTGAGAAGGCAGACGAAAATTGTGGTTATGGGACCAATTCGACTATGTTAAGACCCATCGCCGCTCGCTCATGGGTTGTTCAGCCTGGCCTTGGAGACCATATCGCCCCCTTAAAGCTGTAGTACTGAGGCCAAATTGCTGGCTGAAAGCGCAAATTAGCCCAAAATGGATCGTGATGTACTGGACGAGCGCCATCTAACGGCTGCTGTTGAACGCGGGCTATTTTTCCAGGTCGAGGCCTTCGTTTAGAGTGAATACGTTCAAATCACGACTTTCTACGCGTCCTTGGTCGCGCCCTAATCGCTCTTCTCGGACTCGTCATCGGTGAATTACGGAGCCCCCTAGCGGCGGAACTAAGCGTGATAAGCTAAAAGCGAATGCGGATTCCATACCCAAGTCGACGTTTGCCCGTCTTTTGCAACCGGTCCCGACTCTCTAGCGTCGCTATTAAGCGAACGGCGGCCATCGCAACCCCGAAAGAGTGCCGGTCCATATCGCCGTTGACTCGTAATGGGAGCGTCGGCATGGAGGGGGGTGCACCTCTTGCGAGCGCTCTAGCGGCCAAACTAAGCGTCCTAGAGCAATTCTGAGGTGGTTTCGATCAGCCTAGGTCACATTTTTCTCTCCATTCATGCCAAATCTGGGCTCCCTAGCTCAAATATTGACCGAGTTATGGCCTTGCAAAGTTCAAAACGCCACTTGACACGTACGCTGAATATTGATTGGCCGATTACTCGAAAATCGTTCAGTGCCCGGAAAAATCTGAGCGAGTAGTTCGTCACCGCCTCTCCCCGACGAATACTCTCAACCAAACAGCGAATCTCTAGACCCGATATGAACGGAGTACCGCGGGATAATCTGTTTCGTGACCTTGACCTTGCTGTGACCTTGGCCTTGGAAGCGTGACCTTGACCAATATAGTTATTCGTGCCCAATTACTGATGTCATGTATCACGCCCGGTGACGTTTGTCTCACTTGTAACCTTCACGGAGAAATTGAGATCATGTTCCCGCCAAAATGCTGCCATAGGGTCCCATGTTAAACTTTGGGAATTTTTTGCGGAAGAACTATTCGGACGATTTTCAAAATTAAAACACTGTATACAAGGTACTTACGAGCCTAATACGTGAATTAATTCTGAGCGTCATTAAGCAAAAACTCGGAACGCTATAGCGATTTTGCCGATTTTTGGTCCTATCTATCAATGGTTAAGCGAATTTCGAAAAATTCCTGTGACCTTCACCTCTGACCTACATGGCCCATCTACGAACTTAGCCTGACGGTGGGCCGTGGCATTGTCTGTGCAGAAGGAGGAGTCGATATCTCAAACTCTTTAAAAAAAAAAAAAAAATCCAAAATTTCGAATTTTCAGCTGCCTGTGGCGCGAAAACTTTTTATCCTACGTCAAATCTGATGTCAGTAACGCGAAAGATTTTGAGGAGCTGAGTATTTTGACACTAATTGCGGCTCTCTAGCTGCAATATTAAGTGAGCTAGAGCGGAAAATGTGTTTTGGACGTATGACGTCATCGTGACGTTGACGTTTGAGGTACGTTGCCCATCTTCGAACTCAGCCTGAGATTGGCACTTCCGCATCTTTTTGTGAATTTGGAAGTCGATATGTTAAGGCATTCGAGAGATAATGCGTGACAAGACAGACGGACAGACAGACACACAGACAGACTAACCGAACACACTGACATAAGACGAAAATTGAAAATTTTCGTCTTAACAAGAACTCAGTGGGACACTGATGATGACGAAAATCGACTTTAGGTCAAGGAGCGTGTCTATCTGAACATGTTGATCGAAACCGCGACCGTCCACGATGAGTATTAAGGGAATTATGGACACATCTAGATTCCAGTACATTGAGTACATATGCTCGGTCCCCTGGCTTGAACTTTACATTGAATATGATAGCGTGGTTTTGAGGTCAAGACGGGGCCTCGGAATTAGGTCAGCGGCTTGAGTGAATGGTATTACAAATGCTCGTGCCGACCTAGTGTGGAAAAAAAAAAGTAAAAAGTTAGTGGCCCAAATGGTGTGTATTGTTGCCCAAGGTCGTCTCTCACATTGCCGCTGCATGACATTTTTGTGAAATTTTCCCCAAATTTTGTTTCCGGATTTCCTGGGGGGGGGGGGGGGGGGGGGTGGGGGTGTTGGGATGACAGCACCGTGGCCACTGGTCATTCATTAGAGGACTAAACAAAATCACCCTGAAGTGATCAGGCGTGTATCGATGATGCCTTGGGTTGTCCTCCGCAAGTGGCGGTCCGCAGGGTCTTCGAATAGGGATGCTAATCAGGATTCGGGGGACCAATAGGGATCTGATAGGTCGATTAGGGTTGTGTGGGACAAATCGAGATGTGCAGGGTCGAAGTCGACGGTTCGAAACGGGATCCGTGGGACACATTGGTATACGACGGGTCAAAGCTGGTTTCGTTGGGTTCAATCTGGATT
This sequence comes from Arenicola marina, assembly GCA_964019135.1. NCBI lineage: Eukaryota > Metazoa > Annelida > Polychaeta > Arenicolidae > Arenicola > Arenicola marina. The sequence continues at coordinate 31,058,970 of OZ025259.1, forward strand.
ATCAATGTTCAATCAGGATCACCAAGGTCGAATCGGGATCTGAAGGTCAAATAGGGATGCGACGGGTCAATCTGCATCCTAGTTGTCAAATCTCTATCTGGCGGCTTCCATCAGGTTCTGAGGGAGTCAATAAAAATCATAGTCCAATCTGGATCCGACAGATTAAATCTGGGTCTGACGGGTGGGGATGCCAGATGACTACTCGGGATCTGAGAGGGCAAATGTGGATGTCCAGGTCGAATGGGGAGCTGAAAAGGTCAATATGGATCTGAGAGGCAAAATAGGCGTCTGTGAATGATATCTGGATCTGAGGGATCAATATGGATCTGAGAGGTCAAGTCTGGATCTGATACGTCAAATCTGGATCTGAAGGATCACTCTGGATCTGAATGGTCAATCAGGATCTGAGAGGTCAAATCTAGATCTGAGAGGTCAAATCTGGGTCTGAGAGGTCCAATCTGGATCTGAAGGATCAAATCTGGATCTGAGGGATCAAATCTGGATCTGAGGGTCAAATCTGGATCTGAGGGGTCAAATCTGGATCTGAAGGGTCAAATCTTGATCTGAGGGTCAACTCTCGATCTGAGGGGTCAATCTGGATCTGAGGGATCAAATCTGGATCTGAGGGATCAAATCTGGATCTGAAGGGTCAAATCTTGATCTGAGGGTCAACTCTCGATCTGAGGGGTCAATCTGGATCTGAGGGATCAAATCTGGATCTGAGGGATCAAATCTGGATCTGAAGGGTCAAATCTGGATCTGAGGATCAAATCTGGATCTGAGGGGTCAATCTGGATCTGAGAGGTCAAATCTGGATCTGAGAGGTCAAATCTGGATCTGAGAGGACAAATATGGATCTGAGAGGTCAAATCTGGATCTGAGGGATCAAATCTGGATTTGAAGGGTCAAATCTGGATCTGAGGGGTCAATCTGGATCTGAGGGTCAACTCTCGATCTGAGGGGTCAATCTGGATCTGAGGGATCAAATCTGGATGTGAAGGGTCAAATATGGATCTGAGGATCAAATCTGGATCTGAGGATCAAATCTGGATCTGAGGGGTCGATCTGGATCTGAGAGGTCAAATCTGGATCTGAGAGGTCAAATCTTGATCTGAGAGGTCAAATCTGGATCTGAGGGATCAAATCTGGATCTTAGGGATCAAATCTGGATCTAAAGGATCAAATCTGGATCTGAGGGTCAAATCTGGATCTGAGGGGTCAATCTGGATCTGAGAGGACAAATATGGATCTGAGAGGTCAAATCTGGATCTAAGGGATCAAATCTGGATTTGAAGGGTCAAATCTGGATCTGAGGGGTCAATCTGGATCTGAGGTGTCAATCTAGATCTGAGAGGTCAAATCTGGATCTGAGGGGTCAATCTGGATCTGAGAGGTCAAATCTGGATCTGAGGGGTCAAATCGGGCTCTGAGGGGTCAATTAGTGCCTTCACTTGACAATTTGGATCAAATAGAGGTTTCAGCGGGCAAAATAGAGTTTTAGTGATTAAAATGACCCAGTAGGCCATTACACATACAATTTGGCCCAAATAGAGCTTTTAAGGTACAATCTGGGGTAAATAGTGCTTTTGCTGGGCCAAATATGACCTTCAGAGAGCAATTGAGCATAGATATCGGCGTGGGATAGCAACTTATTCCAAATATAGCTTTCTGTTTACTAAATAGCGCTTTCTGTTTACAAAATCGAGCTTTTTGTTGACAACATGGAGCTTTTGGTTCGCAAAATAGAGCTTCCTGTTGGCAAAATGGAGCTTTTGGTTCGCAAACTAGAGCTTTCAGCATGCAATTTGAGCTAAATATCGCACATACCTGGCAATTTGGGCTAAATAGCAAGTATAACAGGACATTCTAGGTACACTGGGCATCTAAGGGGCAATTTAGGGTAAACAGCGCGTATAACGAGCAATTTGGGCTCAATTGCGCATGTAGCGGGTAATTGTCAGTTAAAAAGCGCATGTAACGCTCAATTTATGCTAAATAGCGAATATACCGGGCTTTTTGAGCTGAACAGCGCATATAGCGGGCAATTTTGGATAAACAGCGCGTATACGGGGACAATTCGGGCTAAACAGCGCGCATAACGGGAAATTTGAGCCAAATAGCGCATTCATCCGACAACGTGCGCACCGCAGGCTCTATTTTGAGCAATGTGCAATGAGCAATTAACCCATATTAACAAAATTACAGGTAACACCGTCGTTTGTGCCGATGACGTGAGGATCGCGTCGTGTAACGCATCTTCCGCCCGCCAATTTAATGCCATATTAGAGTTTAAGTGAACATGATTTTTTTTTCTCAAGAGGGATTGCTTGACTCATTATGAATGGCGCTACGAATTTTACTTTTTATCTAATAATACGTCATCGTGACGCGACATGACGTCATTTGACGTTTGCAAAAATGCTTAAGATGGCTTCTATTTCTTTAATATACCTACGTATCAACTCGGGCTATGACAGCTATTGCCAAAGTGGCTGAAAATGAAGCAAATCCAACATGTCGTAGGAGCACGTTAGCTATGACGTCATTTTTGACGCATCCCCTGCGCCAAAAAAGTTACACAGGGCATAAACTGTCCCTGAACACGACCTGCAACGTCAAGTAACCCGAAAGTCGCCATACCTTGTAATAGCTGAGTAATAGCCTACTTAAGATATGTGACGTCATGACGTCATGGTGACGTTATGACGTGACGCACGACAACGTCCAAGCGGCAATATGCCAAGCTTTACTGCCACAACTTATTCGATTAAAGAGCTAGCCGATAGTAAGATTAGTCCTTCAGCTATGGCTTGGCGAAATGGTCAAAAATTGCATTAGCTTATCATTGCGGAAACACGGAGACCGACGACAAGAACAAAGAACACTGTAAGCGAAGTGATATAGCAACTAATTTGTTTCTTTCACTATTTTTCTGACAATCAATGTTCCCTACCATTTGACGCAAACGTCACAGCTCTAGCTTGTTTTTCTGATTTTTGACGATTTTTTCAAGATGGACGCAATCTACATTCACTCATCATTGGAGGCCCCGCAAAGGTGTCGTCCCACTTCGAAGCGCTCTAGCACCATAACTAGACAACCTCCGCCTAATTAAAGCACTAAGTGATCTGAAGATGCTTATTGGCAACTAGTTGGCGAAAAAAATGCAATTTTAGCATTTGTATTTGATTTCTGACGATTTTTCTTTAAATGGCCAGAATCTGTATGTTTATCATTAGGCCAGTGGCTTCGTTGCCATGGAAACAAAAAGTAATACAGAGATCGCCGTGTTTTTCTTATAACTTGCTTTAAGGTGATATTACCTCACTGTGTGGCGAAGGAGATTGAAATAGCTTGAGCGGAAGTAGGTCATATTCGGCCAAGTTCATTTTTCCCCATAGGATCCAATGTTAAACGATTTCGACTATATACCAAAAAGTAATAATGCTATGTCACCATGTTCACAGATTATGACTCAGCTTAGCATTATCCATCCACAGCTGCAAGTATTGAGCGATGGCTTGAATAGGACGCCCGTGGGAGCCGCTGCCAGTGCCAAAAAGCCGTATCTTTCACCATTGGCCAAATTTCGAAAAATCCTGTGACGTCACTTTCATCTCCAATTGCATATGATAAGCACTGTTGCTACTAGGTATCATGTTTAACTAAGACACAAATCCCCGTGTTGTTTGCTGGAGGCACTTGCGACATACGCGACAAAACATTTTTTCCCAGCCTAAAGATACAGCCCTTTTAACATGGGAAGTCCCATAAAGAAATTCCCCCGGCCCTGGAACCGGAAGTAAGATAGGAAGGTATTGTTTTTAGTTTGTAGCAATACGAGGAACTACTTTTCCTACAATATAATGCTACTTTCGCATTTTTGTGATTTTTTTCAGATTTTTGATGATTTTTTGTAGATACCGAAAGTGACGTCAACGTGACGTCACGTGACGTATGAGAAAACTCTAAGATTCAACACAAGTCATCACAATTCATATTTCTATGACATATTTAAACATAATAGCGATAGCTTGATGGCAAATGTGCCAAAAAGCGAAAAAACTGACAGAGGTCATTTAGTGCGTTTTCCGCAAAACCTATGATCTCGTTTTCCTCGAAAATGAGTATTACGCATCAAAAAGTGAACAATACCCAAAAACTGCACCTAAAAGAGGGGCACATTCTGAAACTAATTCGAGATCTCTAGCTTTAATATTAACGGAGATATAAGCGTTTTTAGTTATTTTTTAAAAAAATCGCTGTGACCTTGACCTTTGACCTTTTAACCTGCGTGACGAGAATGTTGTAGCCCTATTAGCTGCCTATAAGATGTTAAAGATTGCGAAACGATACATGCAGCAGTTAGGCCACAAAGAGACTTCCCGTTTTCGAGTGGGACAGACATACATACACACATACATACACACAAACACGACCAACCGACATATTCCGAAAATTGAAATTTCAATTTTCGTCATAACAAACATACAAACACGACCGACCGACATATGACGAAAAGTGAAAATTTTCGTCCTAATAAACTCAAGAAAAGAAATACGTTGTTGCATCTCTATGTTAAAGTGGTGTCGCGAACGAAGGTGTCTGGTTGGTTGGTTGGTTATTCAGGACGCTTTAACCACTTTTGGTCATATCGCGTCAATGGGAGAAGGAAGGGAGAGTGAAGCCATGTCCCGGGGGTAACCCCCTACTCTTTACGAATAAAGACATGGGATCTTTATCCTGCGACCACATAGACATGGCCACAGCAGGGCTCGAACCACCGACCCACGTGCCGTTAGGCTCTCAAGTGACCAGAGCACTCAATGCGAGCGCTCTAACCCACTGAGCTGTCGCGCCGGCCCCACGAAGGTGTCCGGATTAAAGAACCTCACAATATCCTGTGCCAGAAGAACGATGCCTCTCTATACGGCTTCACGATGTCGTTCCCCCCAGCCACGCACTGACGGGTACCGGTCCCTCTAGGGGTGTGAAGATCAGAGGCCGTCACACACATCTCCATAAGGGAATCATGAAATAACTGAATATCCCTGCTGTGTACGTCAGCCTTAGCACGATGCAAGTCGTCATACTGAATAGCATGCCAGGGAGATGCCGCATTTGCCGAATAGCATGCCGTCAATTCATCGGTCAACCTCTCCAAGTGTGCCGCATACTGTTCAAGATCGCCCGGCGTTGCAGCCTGCCATTTTGGCCTAGAATTGACTGAAGGGGACTTTACTTCGGAGTAGCTAACAGGAAGTTCAAGACTAAGCACCAGCGGTGAGTGAAACGATACATTCATTCCGACTTGCAAAGTGTGATATTTTCAAATCGCCTCAAATAAGCTCTCATTCACCCAAAAGTGATCAATAGTATGCGTGTTACTGTTCACTGGACTGGTATAAGTATATGACACAGTCTGTGCCTTGTAGTTAATGCAGGGTATTATGGATTCTCTTTGGCAGAAATATTCCAATTGTCAGTACAGTATCGATCAGACGATGTGTGGATGGGATTGACAGTACAGTTGATAGATTTTTTCCATAGTATCGAACAACCACCGTAACCACGACCCTGTGAAATCTCAGATTCATCAATGGCTGATATGTTATGCCATCTTACTTTAAAGCTACCATCATTAAGAATGTTCGATATTCTGTGAAACTGCGACTCCCGGATCCAATTTTCCTGGAGAAACACTAGGTCTGAATCCTTTATCAGTTCAGCTACCTATTCTGGTTTACCCGGGCAGTTATAGGAAGAGATAGTTAAGTTTGCTGCCATAATCGGGTTAAAGGAATTTTCACATTTGTTCCTCAGTGAGGTTTCCCTCGGCCGATATTGTCGCACACAGATACCATCGGGCCAAATGGAAGGAGCAAACGATTTTTTTGGGCTCAATGGCAGGTATAGTTAATTTAAAGGAGTTGTTTTTCGCATCTTCGTGCGAGATGCATTCTAACTCAAGAGTTTTAATACCTCTGGCATTAATATAGTCATGTAGATCCTGGACACCGACATATTTGTCCACACAGGAAATAAATATCTTCTTGGTCCGAGAGGATATCCCGCACTTCACGACACCAGAGATAGCGGCTGATCCCGTTACTTCGTAGCGCTCTATGTTCCGCTCCTGCTTTCGTCTTAAATATCGTGAGATGATAAAGCCGCCTTCTTCAGTGGGTTGACCGGCAGGCCCGGCCTTCTGACTGGACCCAGAGGCAGGCCCGGCCGTCTGACTGGACCCAGAGGCAGGCCCGGCCGTCTGACTGGACCCAGAGGAAGACAAGGCCTTCTCACTGGACCCAGAGACAGGCCCGGGCTTCTGACTGGACCCAGAGGTCGGCTCGGCCTTCTGACTGGACCCAAGCAGGCCCGATCTCCAGATCGGAGAGCTCAGGAGCACGTTATGATATGGTCACTCTTGCGGAACGAATTAACTGTCAACAACAGCTGCTTTGATTGTTCTGCGTTTTGGGCGACGGGCGATAATGAACCAACTTATAAACATGCAAATAATATCATCAAAATAAGCACTTCGACGACCAACAGTGCCTATGCACTACTGCTCCGTAGCTGCCAGGAGACCATACCCAGATGATCGAAGCGATAATATCCTGCTTATCGACTGGTGTGGTCTCGATATTCCAAAATTGACAGAGTTTGTTTTGTTTGGTCAATCGCTCCACGTATGGAGCCGTTTGTTTCAATCACCTTCGTTGACAAACACAATCGCCTTTCCGAAGTTAACTTCCTGCCCACCCCTACTTATATAATCAGTAGATGGCTATTACTGATTACAACAACCAGCTAGCGATAAACAAATCGTCTCCTTCATTTGAATTCGTCGCTGTTAGAAAGCCCCAGGGGGCTATCAGAATTTTTAGTTATTGATATAATGCTATATTACATAATATAGCCGTAACTAGTAAGGCTGTTGGCTCCCTGTATGTTATTGAGCCCCGGGCGCTTATTTAGTCTTTGAGTCTCCTTGACAGTTCGCCTCTTCGAACGGTCGCTTATTCTACTAAGGGCGCTTATTCGAGCAACTACGGTATGTGGCGCTCAAATGACAGGCTGTTTGCTGTTTAATTATCACAAGTACGTCACGAATTTGTTGGGGTAAAAGCCCCGGGTGGTAAAATAAAAAGTGAAATATTCGTACGCATCTGAACTTCATGGTAAACTGTTATAGATCCGACCCTATTGCTTCCAAGAAGTAGTTGTAACCGGCCTCTGAAACCAAAAGACAATATAAATGCACTTACAAGTTACATTGTAAATTTACATATGTGTTACCGCTGCACGTTGCTCCGCCAGAAGGGTCGTTTGCTGTTGACGAAATCGTAACAGAGAAGTCGACTAAATTGGTGAGCCGCTGCCATGCTTGTATCGCCATGTAGTGACTGAATTTGCAAGCAAAAGATTTGCCCTCGAGTGGAATGCCCGGGGGGGCGGGCACTACATTATTACAGTAGTGGGCATGTGCCACCCATGCCATAGAGAACGTTTGGAGAGCGAGAATAAAGTGCGCGATTTTGTGGCCAATGAGAGAAAAAAGTTGGGCTAAAAGGCATCTTAAAGAGATACTGACAGACAATTTCGGTTCAAAAGCATCTGAATTGACACCGACATTCATGACAAAATGTTTGGAAGTTAATTTTTTTAACATTACCGATATCAACTGGACTATATAGTCAAGAACTGCAATTTTTTCAGTCTCGGATGGGTACATTGAGAGAAGTTGTCGATTTCTGCTTCGAGGATGAGAGAAAAAAGGGTCATTTGGGCGGCACATATGTATATACCTAACTATATGTAGTGCCCCCCTGGGTGGAAAGGGCGTGTTTAAGCAACGACTGCGCGTTTTGTTTTTGTAACTTTTTTCTGGTGTACTTTTAACCTTGTGTACCTCACAATGTTCCTGATCAAATGTTCCCTCTGCCCCAGTCATCTCCAATAGACCACTCATGTAACAAGGTGAACGGCTACGTACTGGCTTACTCAACCCCAATTTGATGAAACGCTTTCGAATAACACCTACCTTACTCAGGCGGTGGACCCAACGCTCACCCAGAGTTTCTGAGATTTATCGGGGTTCTCGATGACTGAAGTGCTGCCACCTAGCGGGGTCTCTTGGAGGGTTACCTGAGTATTGTTATGCTTTCAGATTCAGTTTTCCAGGCACAGCCGGCCCCATGCGATGGGCGCCCAATGGTATAGGAGTAGTGCCGCGGCGGCGGCGAGACGCCGGCAGGAACTTACCTTGCCCAGGAGCTGTAACCTCACGCAGTTCTTAGCCACAATCAATCTCGAGGCACAGCCCCCTGTCGTGCCACGCCACCTGTTGGGAAAATGCCGGGGAATCATTTACAACCGGGTCCCCAAGTGTGCCGGTCGTTTCCTCAAGGATTTATTTGAAGAAGTCATCGCCCCTAACAACCAGAGTTTAATCTTTATTGATGGAAAATTGGAAATTTCATCAGTGCTCGTAGAGCACGACATGAAATTAAGATTTCATGAATAAACCAAAATAGATCTGATAATGCATTCTCCGTACTTTAGGTACTTTCGGTAGCCTTTAAAAGTCAAAACGAGGCTGACCTCGACCTTCCTGCGTAGGCTTGGCTTTTGATAATGAAGTAACAAACTCACCTCCGCAGGCCTTATCCGCCCTTCCTCTACCCTCTGGCCAGTTGGAAGATGAGATGAAGATGAAATAATGATGAAATCCTTTCCAGACTTGCAGGACTTCTGTTAACAGTGTTCAAGTCCACGAACTAAACACTCGACTGAGTACACCGTCCCTGAACCAAATTCCATCCAGGACAGAGAGTTATTGTCACAAAACCACAACAAAAACCACTTCTTTCCTTCATCCGGTTGAAAACCAACGTAAAACTTGCACTGAGTTGAACTAAAAGTCCATCCAGGAGCAAATGAGTGCCCAATTGGGTGACAAACTTGGAACTTAACCCCATCTAGGGGAAGAAGAAGCAGGTGGAATCCCGTCAGTATCCCTTATCTGCAAGCAATCAAGACAAGAAAGTCAGAATGAACAATAATAATAACCCTATATATAGTCCCAACAACTAATACAAAGGGAAGGGATATGGGTGGGAGTATCAGATCTATTTTGGTTTATTCATGAAATCTTAATTTCATGTCGTGCTCTACTAGCACTGATGAAATTTCCAATTTCATCTCATAAACCGAAAATAGATCTGATAATGCATGTTCAAAGTTTAGGTAAAGCAAAGAACTATTTCTTGAAATGTGTTCTGCTCTGCCTTCTCTGCAATTTCTTTATGGTAGAAATTGTAGAAAGTTGAAGCATTTGACCAGTTGGCTGCTTCCAAGATTTGTTCTGTTTTCATGCCTTGATGCTTTGGCCTTGAGGTACTTGCAGCTCGCGTTGAATGAGCCTTGTATTTACTTGTGTCAATCCCTGCTTGGGCCATTAGCATTTTAAGCCATCTTGCAACGGAGCATTTCGCCACTGTGTTATGTGGCTTGATGAAACTTGTAAGCATTTGGGCTTTCTGAGCTTCACTTTCCCGGAGTGGAGCTGTCCGTTGGATGTATTTATGTACGCATTGTACTGGGTCAAGCAGCCCATCAGATCAGTAGTGCGATACAGATACCTTACTGTGAGGTTTACCAGGTCTCTTTGTCTTTGTGAGACCAGGGATATAGAATTCCATGTCCTCCCCCTTCATCCTCATGTATTTCAGGTTCAGCTGTTGCAACTCAGAGCCTCTGCTTGCGCTGCATAAAGCTAACAACATGGTCACCTTAAGCGTGAGTGTTTTGAGGTTTAGGTTCCCATTGTCTCCCAGGGAACGAATGTGTCTGAGCACCATATCCACATCGCACGTGTCCACATATCTTGGTTTAGGGGGCCTCATGTTGAACATCCCTTGTAGCAAAGTTTTGATCACTGAATGTTGCCCCACCGGATATCCTTCTATCTGGGGGTGAAAAGCCGAGAGAGCTGATCTGTACCCATTCATGGTTGTATACTCCATTCTCTTGTCAAACACATCAGCCAAGAAATCTGCTATATTTCCCAGAGTGGCTTGAAATGGAGCGATTTTCCGTCCACCACACCAGCTAACCCACTTATTCCAGGAGCAACTGTAAGCGGATTTAGTTCCCTCTCTGCGGGCTCGCAAGAAAATCTCGGCAGCCCGGCTTGAAAGACCTCTTGCAAGTGTGCGTTCCCTGAGACCTTCCAAGCCGCTAATTTCAGATCTCCTCTCACGATCAGCGGATGCGGGTCGCCTTTTGGTGACGTCAGTAACCTCTGTAGCGGAGGTAACAGTACAGGTTGATCCACTAGCATTCCCAGAATGACTGGGAACCACGGCTGCGTCTGCCAAGTGGGAGTAATCAGAATGACAGTGGCCTGTTCTTTCTGGATTTTTGCCGGACACTTGTTTATCAGGCAAAAAGGAGGAAACGCATAGCTCCCCTGACATGCCCAAGGGATGCTGAATGCATCGGTTGTCTGTGCAAATGGGTCTGGTTTCCAACTCACATAATTTTGTGTCTGGGCGTTGGTTCTGTCTGCAAACAGGTCTGTTTGAATGGGACCCCACTTCTGTGCTACTGCCTTGAATATCCCCGAGTCCAACTTCCAGTTGCTGCCATCGGTGTAGATTCTGGATTCCTGGTCTGCAACTGTGTTCCTGGCAGATGCTCCGCAGTAAGCATGATCTTTTTCGACAGACATAAAGTGCCAAAGCTCTTTTGTCAATTTCAACAGGTTCCTTGACCTTGTGCCCCCCATCCGGTTGACCTGAGCCACTGTGGCACTGTTGTCCACTCGCAGGTGTACATGCTGGACCGATCGGTCTCGTGTGAAGGCTCGCACTGCGAAAGTTGCTGCCAGCAGTTCCAGGCAGTTTATGTGTAATTTCCTTTCGTCTGCACTCCAGAGACCCTGGGTGGTCACTCCTTCGCACACCGCACCCCATCCCTTCATTGAGGAGTCCGAAGTGATGACTAGGTCTGGTATGACTGAAATCAACGTTCTGCCATTCCACATGTCCAGATTTTTGATCCACCATTGCAATTCCTCCTTGCTCTCTGGTGATAAAGTCAAATGAGCTGCATAATTCTGGTTGTTCGCCAGTAAAGCTTTCGATTTCTGCATCTGTAGGAGGCGATAATTCAGCGGTGCTGGTACCACAGCCAAAAACGTTGCTGTTAACTTGCCTATCAGTTTTGCAAGAGCTCTGACAGAAGTTCTGTTTCTCTGGCACAATTCCTGGCATTCTAACTGAATCGTTTGCACCTTCTCTAATGGCAAAGCCACCGTCATTTTGATCGAATCCAACAAGAAACCCAGAAACTCGAGGGTTTGTGTGGGAACTGTCACTGATTTGGGTCTGTTGATCGAGAAACTCAGAGCCTCCAGCAGCCACTGTGCTGTGTTGATGTCCAACACCAACCCCTCTCTGTTCCTGTTCAAAAAGAGCATGTCGTCTAGGTAGATGACCACTCTGATCCCCATTCGTCGAAGGAGGGCAATCACTGGTTTCATTAGTTTGGTAAACGAGCGGGGAGCTGATGCTAGCCCGAAGGGCAAGACCTTGAACTGGTATATTTTCCCTGCCCACACAAACTTCAGATACTTTCTGACATTCTGGGCCATCGGAATGCAGAAATATGCATCCTTTAAGTCGAGTTTCCCCATCCAGTCCCCCGCCTGAATCAGGTTGAAAGCTGAAACCATCCCTTCCATCTTGAAGTGTTCGTATCTTACATAAGCATTCAGCTGTTTCAGATTGAACACTGGCCGCTGGGACCCGTCTTTCCTTGGTCGCAGAAACAGATGGCTCATGAACTGATCCGGTGTGTTCATGGTTCGCTCGATGGCATTTTTTGAGTACAACTCTTGTACCTGTTCTGAGATTTTTGTATGTTCTTCTCTTGAGAGAACTGGGGAAGAGCAATTGAGTTTTGGTGGAGGAGTGGTCACAAAGTCTATGTGACACCCGTTTACCATGTTCAAAATCTTTGGATCTTTTGTGATCTTTCCCCAATTGTTGGCAAAATGCTTGATTCTCCCTCCCACAGGCCATTGGGTTATCCCTGGAGAGGACAAGTTCAACCCTACTATGCTGCTGTGCATTGTTATGGGGGGATCCTGACTTACTGGTGATACCAGAAGACTTTGAGACTGAGGTAAAGGATACACACCGTGAGGCCTTCCCCCCTCTGGGCTGTTGGCCTTGTCGGGAAAACCGTGGTTTCCCCTCCCACTTCGGTTTTGGTAGACCTTTTGGTCTCGTGGGAGGGGTCCTCTGAAAGGGCTTGCGCTCAACATGTTGTCTCTTGGGTGGAAACGAAGTGGCTCCCAGGGACTGTCTGATCTGGCGCGAACGTTTCGATTCCTTCGCCTTATGATATAGAGCGCGATAGAATTTTCCACCAAACAGTTCTTTCCCGTTAGCATTCAGCAAAGCTTCCTTTTGGCGGAGCAAATGGCTGGCTTTCTTGTGATCACGGAGGAACTTGCATAGTACATTCCACCTCCTGTTGTAGTTTGTGAGCACATTCGTCTGGCCTATCAGGACAATGCTTTTTTCCACCAGCAGTAGGAGTTCTCTGAGGTCACAGGACCTGTCCTTAGCATTTTTTGCTGAGAAAAGCAGCTTCCACAGTTTGGACAAGGGCCCCATGGTGTCAAGCAGTTTAGATTGAATCTTGACAAAACTGCCATCTATCAACCTGGCAGCTGGTTGTTGCCCCTTGTCCAACAACTCCACAATGTCATCATCCAGCTTGTGTGGCTCCAACGAATCATGTTTTGGGAGAGGGTTATCAGCCAAAACCGTGTTCTTGGCTACCTCCTCCCCAAGCCACTCAGTGAAATATTTCCTTATGAAACCGTCCTGTTCAGGGTCCAATTTCCAGTCTTTTGCCTTTTTCTGGCCTAATGGATCGAACATGTCGAGCCCTGGACCTGAAGCGACCTCACTGACCGGGGGGTCCGACACACACGAACGAGCGGGAGAGGAGCTGTCTCCCTCGTCTGACGATGACGCTTGTCCTTCGGATTCCGAGGACGATAAACTGACGTCCGTAAGGCCCTGCACCTCCGGTACGTCAATTTTGCGTTTCTTAGGGATCTTGTAAGTCCCCAAGTCCAGCCGGCCGGTCGCCAGGCCCGTGGCACTTGTTTCCACCAACCCCAGAGAGGAGGCGGCTTTCACGGCCCCAACGGGGTCCGAAACGGTATTGTCGGTGGCCAAACAGGCCCCCGACGGTCCAGGAGGTGAACCAGCACTCACATCCTCCATAATACCCTTCGATGCCCCCAAGTGGGCGGCGATGTCGCACGATAAAAAACTTCCGACGGAAGCACACGTCTATCTTCTTCAAAAGCCAAGATGGAGAAGGAAGGTCGAGGTCAGCCTCGTTTTGACTTTTAAAGGCTACCGGAAGTACCTAAAGTACGGAGAATGCATTATCAGATCTATTTTCGGTTTATGAGATGAAATACCTAGCAAACGAGGTAATGACTACTTTGTATATTAGATTTATCTGGCTTTGTTTTTTATTTTGTTCCTGGAAACGCCATGACTGTGTATTACAGTCCTATGACCCTTAAATTATCGGTTACTATTATCGTGTTACTATTATTACATGTGGACTAAATTGCCACTTTTTCTTCTTGCGGTATATTGTATTGAATTAATCCTGAGTACTATGGTCCCAGAATGTATTACATAACGCAATCAACAGGTCGTAGATTTGCGCCCAGGCACCTGTATATGGGGCATTTTTTATCCCTTTATCCCTGTCTAGTGTCGATTTTTCAAAATTATCGGTGTCGAATGTCGAATTTTCACGACGTTCCGTGTTGCTTTCTGGCTGAAGTCACTGTCGTTTTTTTAATAAATTTATTTTTGAGATCCTCAGTGTCGAAATTTGGGGTCCTGGTTCGTTCACTGTGAAATATCTCTTATTTAGGTCATTTGTGATTATGCAGGGGTATTACATCTCGAGGATGAGAGCAGCAAAAGGTCAATTCGTACTTGTCAGCCACTTCTACTACGTCAACTTTACAAGGTGGGGTTCTGTTAGCCCCAGTTCTGTTCCCCACATCTGACACGTCTACGGACCTTAGCTGTCCGTTGTGTGTCCTACAGCCACAGAACTGGGGCTAGGGTGCTGTATTGTGCACTCCTTAATGTTGAATACACACCATCCTACCTAACTTACCTGACGAGTGTACAGCCGCGTGTTTCAGGATAATTAGTAGTCCACACGATATCTGCACAATTGATATTAAGGCAGCACCAGGGGGGGGGGGGGGTTCTAGGGGATCGAATCCCCGCCCCCCGCTTGAGGAAGCGCCTCTTCAATGCAAAATTGAGGCCATTTGAGGCGGCCTCCCCCCTGTTTTGAGAAAGAACGCTATCTGAGGCGCCGTAGACCCCCTCCCTTTGGTCGTAAAAAATTGGTGGATGTCCCGGTCGCAAGTTTCAATGGACCTCCATTTTCGTACAGGAACAGAAGATGATTTATTATTCTTTATTACTGTAACATTGTAGGGCAAATCTTTCGCTGACTATCTGTGTTCTCCTTTAGGTCCTACCACGATCCGATCGTCTACATAAACTTGGTGCGAGAACCCATTGAATGGTTCCGATCCCTGTATTTCTTCCATCAATATGGAGGGAATGATCACCCTTTCTTAGTACCTCTGGGGGTCAAATTCCGGAAGGTAAGTGTCTAGCTTTCCAACGTGAGCGCAGTGCAGTCCAAACACGTAACCTAAGTACAGCAGTGTATGTGTATATATACCGATATGTGCTTCTAGATGGACTAATTATGCATTCGTTTCATGGAAGTTTTTGAATATAGTATCTGGATTTCAGTTTATTCAGAGTTTGCTTTAGGGTTTTACTCTATTATAACGGATATACCTCAGTTGCCTATTGGTCATGAACCCTTAACTTTTCCTTATATTTCTTATCTTTCCTGACGCCAGGGCTTCTCGTGTACAGGCCAATTACGTAGTTTCGTAATGATTGTTACTTTAGAAGCGGTTTCGTACATTCCTCGTGTATTTCTTTCTATTTCAGCCCTTTGATAAATGCGTTCAAAGTGATGAATGCTTTCAGCCTATTTACGAGACCTTCAGTCCGCTTAGATTTTTTTGCGGAAAGGCGGCGCATTGCGGGTAAGCAGCTATATCTAGTGCCGTATTGCTAGTAACGTCGTAACTTACCCTTGCAAAATCGTACTTTCGCGACCTCCTAGTAAATTTGTGTTGACGATCGCAAACGGTAAACGTTCATGTGTTATCGCCCCCCCCCCCCCAGCCCCCCCCCCCCCCGGGATATTTCGTGGAATGGCCCCACCCTTGCCTTGCCCTGCCTTACCTACCGCCTTCATGTACACCCATAGCACATCTGTCGTTATTTATAGCAAGGCAAGTGAAGAAGTGTTGCAGAAGGTCAAGGCCACCATTGAGAGACACTACCTGATGGTCGGTGTCTATGAAGATTTGCCCGCCGTCAACATGGTCCTCGAGTATTTACTGCCACAAGTCTTCACCAACCTCACCAATGTCTACATCCCAAAAGGTACTATTTACAAATTACTGTAATAGGGGTCTGGAACGGGTAAATGGCGACTCGCAACACAGGCATATTTGAAAAATCGACATCGACACAGACTTTGAGAGAAACGACACGGAACTTTATTACCCAAAACGCGACACGGAACGTCGTGCAAAATCGACATGCGACACTGATAATTTTGAAAAATCGACACTGGACACTAGACCGCTCCTTCCAGGCCCCTTGTGATGACGGCTGCTGATTTATAATTACAAAGAAGATAACTAGTTGATTTTACCATTACATTTGAAATATAACACTTCTATTAAATGTGAATCTTTACCTTTCATTTCTCAGTACACTATGCAGAATTGTGGGAAATTGGCGAGGTATATTTGTACATATAACTCTTTAATGTCATGCATATAACATGTAAGTAAAGTTTTAACGTTTTAACGTCTTCATAGAATTATAATGTTGCCTCCCGTTACCCATCATGATAATCTGACACAATGTACGGGGAAGAATTCGGCAAAATAGATCACGTGATCCTGTGGCCTTGACCTTTCTCTTCAGCTGCCGATGAACAGAAGCATAAACGACAGGCCACCATGAAGAAAGATCCGTTAACAGCCGAGGCAGAGAAAACCCTGCGCATACGACTCAAATACGACATCGAGTTATACCAGTTTGTGAAGCAGAGATTCTATAGACTACATAACGCTATTAAGACATTTTGAATGGAATCGAGATGGAATGTTCATATTTTAGCTCTTAGGCTGACCTGACCAAGCACGGCACTCCGCGGGGAAATGACACATTGACACAAAGAGAAGCCGTCTTTGTGAATCCGCTTTGACGATGACGGTGATGCTCAAAGGTCGATGCTGATCCTTTACTCTACATGTAACACTGCATGATATTAAGACACTTCTATGCTGATGCTTTTCTCCACATGTAACAGGATATGTTATTAAGACGTTTCTTGGTGCATCTTTGTGTGAAAGTGTAGCTATCTCATGTACTACGTCATTATATTTTGGGCGTGGCTGCAGTTTTTGCCTTTTAAAGATGTTGAAAATTAGGTGGGTGGGTGGGTGTGTAGGTGGGGGTGGTTGGGTTGGTGGGTGGATGGGGGTCGGGTGAGTCGGATGAGTTGATGTCTTTCCCGTATAATACGACACTTGAGAAAGACTAAGGAAGTCCAGTGACATGACAAAAATAATGTCACGAAGTAGGCCAGCATATTTCCCCTTTTGAACATTTCCCCTTTGAGGTCAACCGTGAGGTAGACGTGGGGCATAGGTGATGTGAGGAACGAGTTCCCTCTACTGGCAAAGTGTGTGTATCCCTGGATTGTACCGTTTTTGTAATACACGGGTTTACACACCCACGGCCAATTTGACCTACTTTTCGATTGTGAGTAAACAAGAGCACGCGTGCCATTGACCGTCAGCTTGAAGTGAGTGAGCTTCGAAGCGTTTCTGCAAGTGGACCAGTTTAAGGTGACTTACTTATGCACTATTTGAACAATTAGTGCTTAAAATGTTGTGCCAATGGTTTCAGAACAGATATACAACCATCTATTTATTTTTAAGCTTTACTTTTAAGTTATGGGGGCAGTGTTAACCTCGGGAGACCCACTCAGGAAACGGTCTCGCGAAGCTATATATCACTGCATGACAAGAAGTGTAAGAGACCCTCAGAATCGCTGACGTTACAAGCTGTTAAAGGCATTCCAATATTATACTACTGTATACACTGATATCTATTTCACATAGAGCAAATGAATGTTGTAATGTGAAAGCTATCTTGCAACAAGGTCTAGCCTCGTATACATAATGGTAGCCAAACTTCTTATGCAATCATGTATATTTTTCTCTTTATATATACTAAATCTTTGTTGATTTATTTTTCTAATAGATGCCTTGTTTGCTATCTGAGCTGCACTCCATAAGTTCATATGTATGTTTGTATTATGAAATCCGCTTAAGTAACTACCGGTAGAGCTAGGTAGACCTTGGAACCCCAGCGCCAGTTTCGGAGCTCTTATCACGCCACTTAATTACTCCCGTAAAGGACCCCCCCCCCTCCCCTCAACCAATCTACTATGTATGTTTGTATTATGAAATCCGCTTAAGTAACTACCGGTAGAGCTAGGTAGTATATAATGCTAAAGGATAAAATTATCTGTCTTGAATTGTTTATTTGTCTTATGCTACACCTTTACTCTTGCTTATAAATGTGATTTTAAAATAAAACAAATAACATGCATAATGTTTTTGAGCCTTCATTGCTTGGGGAGAGGATATTGCAGCAAACTTTCCAGGTATAGCCCCTTACAATACATAGTGTAAATTTGCTTTACAACGCCTGCCTTTGGCCGGCAACTTTGGTGCCTCTAAAGCGGTACAGGCCCTGCATGGTCCAGGATATCGTCAAGGACGCGTTGGGGGGGGGGGGGGGGGCGATGAACGATGACGATTTCGTCGAGGGGGGTGGGGGTGACCATTCAATCAAGGCGGGGGTGGAGCAATGCGAAAAATAACCCTTCTGATCAGGTAGACATGCACTTTCCTCAATCTCCCGAGACCCCCTCCCCTTGGAACCCCAGCGCCAGTTTCGGAGCTCTTATCACGCCACTTAATTACTCCCGTAAAGGACCCCCCCCCCCCCCCACGCCTCCCCTCAACCAATCTACTAATGTTGTCTCTAATAGCCTGGCGATTTCGACCATATGCCTCCCTAATGTGATGAAAATATATAACGGGACATTGTGCCATAAACAACTTTTGAATGTGATCAAAGGGTCAAGCATCGTTCTGATTCGGCCGCGCGACTTACTTATAAGGCAAAATATAAACCCGTATATTCACACCCGGTTGGCTGTTCCGGTTCCTCAATTTTGCATATTTTAATTAATCATTAACACTGATTACGTGATATTCATTACGTCGCCGCAGGCAGGAACGTTAGGCTAACTTCTCTCCACCAGAAACTGAGTAACAGTGTGGAAACTGGCCACTTCGGAGGAATTATCTGGCCAGCAAATGGAAAGCCGACAAGGAAAGTGATTCATAGAGTAAAGCTGAAGATGTCAACGAGATTACGTCACTCGTAGGGTGAGAATGATGAAAAATGTAAAATTCGGATTATGTCTTGGGTCTACTACAATGACCTTGACCTTAACCATTGATCTTGACCGTAACCTTTCATCTTGACCTGAACAATTGACATTGACGCCATTCCTGGGACTCTGACCACTCCGTTAACGAACTTGATGGATCCGTGTTGGATAACGGACATCAATGCGTAAATTTATGCGACGAAATGTTGTATTTTGTAGCCTACACAGAGTGCACAGACACACCCTGAGATAAAGATTTGACCCCTCAGATCTGTATTGGGCCCATCAGATCTAGATTCGACTGCGTAGATCCATAGTGACACCTCAGATCCAGATACCGGTAAACATATTTGTTTTCCCTGTTCACTTATACGGTATTAAAGCTTCTTATCTACTATGCAATCCAGAAGAAACCACATGTATAACGATCTCGCGTCTATTCCGTTTCCATCGCCAGTAAAGGTGTTCCACAAGTTAATGCGGCATCCGCTTACCATAGCTGTTAGTGGCGCCTCGATGTCAATCTCTGGCTATCGACAAGTTGTTTACATTGTGTTGCTATTGAACGGTCACATTGATAAAAGCTCCTAAGTTAGCAAGTGTCTTGGTCATGTGTTTTATCTTGGTGCGTGATTAAACTGGCGTGGTGGCAGCGGATTACAAACCCATTCTTCGAAGAAGCAAAAGTCTGAATATCATTCGCGCATCAACAGCGACATATATGGGAGCAAAAGTGACAAACAATTCTCAATCAGCCGGTCAAGCCGATGGAACATCACCTGTAAACGTAGTTGGAGAAACATCAATGGTATTTGTTCGCGATGACAATGAATTTGCTTTTCAAGGGTTGCTTGTGGAAAACCTTGATGTCGAGATTCTAACAAAAACCCCGTTCATGGAAACAAACGACATTTTGACTGACGACAGCGTTCGTCCCGCCAAAAAGCAAGTGATCATAGGCAACGGAACTACATACATCTACGGATCCCCAGAAGACAACCTTAGATATCATACGGTACGACGCGCACATGTTATACGTGCTCCAGCCAAACACACAACAATTTGGCCTGGAGAGTACATAGAGATAGAACTAAAAGAGGATGCGGGTCTCGATATGACATATGCTCTTGAACCGCGCATAGACGCCCCGAGTATTGCCTCATCAACAAGTTCACATTCCTGGCTATGACATGAACTTGTCTCAAGCGTCTCCGGGAAGATTCGTATTCCGAATCTTACCAGGGAACCACAAAGCCTCAAACGTCACGAACAGTTGTGTCAAATCCCATCGATCCTCATCGCCCCTAAATCTATTGCTCTCGAAGATGATATAATAACCATACCGAAACCAACACAACGATGCAAGCATAAATGTCAACCTATGAAGCATTCACAAACTGTTAACCTGGATCCAGACAATATCCTGACAAAAGATATCGTACACCAATTCGCATACCTTCATGACGATTATGACGAGGAATTTCACCCCGAGTTTGGAGTATAAAATGGTAAGGCTGGTCACATTAAAGCCAAAGTGAAGATGGAACCAGTCTTACCACCGAAACGGAAAGGTCGTGTACCACAATACTCAAGTCAAGTCAAGTCAAATATCATTTATTCAAACCAAGTGTACAAAAGAAAAGAAAGAAAAGAAAAAAAACAAAAACAAAAAAAAACGGGATCCTGCATACATCAAGTCAAAAAAAAAATATAATAATAGTAGTAAAACAGGTAAAAGAAGAAAAGCAAAAAAGTATACACTTGGTTGGGGAGACTCCAACTAAAACCCTAGCTGGGTTGCTGGCGTTGGAGCCACCCAAATATTAAATAAGAAAAAATCGCTAAGCGGCATATAAACTTGAAAACAAATGATCCAACACGGGCCCACCACCACAATAATGTTGTGCGGTTAAAACAAATGCAGGAGGGTTACAAAATATAATGTCATAGTTATTAATTACAATAAAACACTCAAGTCAGTTGCACGCGGCAGGTATAACAGTGTGGAATATTACAGTTATAAGAATATGTATTAACAATAAGGTGTTTAATTTATTTTGAATACCCTTCTAAACTATGCGTATGAACCTTTTGAATAATTTGGCTTGGTTCATTATTGACGACTTCAACCGGACTATATCTAATACATTTCGTAACAAAGTCATGCTGAGCTCTAACGGTGGGAGCATAGTTTCGGTAGCGAGTATAATGAGTATGCACGTCGTCATTTCGGACCATGGACAGTTTATAAAAATAGCCAGGTAATTTTTCATTAGTTAATTTGTGATAAAATTCTAATTTTTGTAAACGATGTATGTCTTCTAATTTTAGTAGATTTAGGCGCTTAAACAATGGTTCTGTATGTGCGCTATACCCACTCAAAGAAACAATGCGTATGGCTTTTTTTTGCAGTTTACATAGTCTGTCTGCTTGATAACCCCAGGCTAGAATACCATAGTTTAAGTGCGGTAATATTAGAGTGTTATATATAGTCAATAGAATATGCTTAGGCAGAATACAATACTCACGAGACAAACTAGTCAAGCTTCAAGACAAGTTCGACCAATTGGAGAAGCTAGGAGTATTCGTACGTTCAGAAGCTGCAGACATCGCCGTCGAATACTTAAATCCATCCTTATTAATTAAGAAGCAAAGCGGTGGTTTTTGCTTGGATCCTCGGATGCATATGGAGTCAAGGCACAATTAAGGCTAGCCCACACTCTCGCCGTGTTCCGAACCACTCCAAGTATCAGGCCTCCGATCGTTCATTGGCGCATATAAAGTTCTAGCCCGTGTGCTACCAGGATGTGCTTCGATACTATCCCCACTTGACGCCACCGTAGCAGGGCTCCAGTCAAAAGATAAAGTAGAATGGACAGACGAAATGCGAAACGCATTCATAGCCCAGCAAGCATTGGCAGACAACCAAACGATACCTAATCCTGACGACCAATTATGGGTTGTGTCCGATGGAGCCGTGAAAAAGCATGGCATCGGCGCTACCCTCTACATCACACGGAAAGGAAAACTGCTGATCGCGGGTTTCTTCAGCACCAACTTTCGCGGTCGCCAGTTAACGTGGATACCTTGTGAATTTGAAGCCCTATCTATCGCAGTCGCGACCACGCATTTCAGCCCATATATTACAGAATCAAAACACAAAACCTGCATCCTCACCGACAAAAAACCATGTGTATAGGCGTAAGAAAAAAATTTATGTCGGGGAGAATTATCGGTATACACTCTCACTCTCTCACTCTCTCAAAGGTCAGCAGATATCCGGCGAACGTCCAACACGTGGCTGGGGCAGCTATACTGCCAACTGATTCTGCCAGTCGAAATGCAGCGCTGTGTATGTAGTGACTCCACATGCCAAATATGTATATTTGTAAATAAGCTCGAAGATTCCACAGTGCAACGAGTGTCAGCCCACGAGATCCTGGATGGAACAACAAAACTTCCATTCACAAATAGACGAAAAGGGACCAACATTCAAACAGTATGTCCTGATTTAAGACGCAGACACGCGCATCTGACCCAGGGAACACGCCCGTCACAGAAAAGTTACAAACATAAAGGATGTCAAATGCTACCTGAACGTGGCAACCATTGCACGAGATGGCTTAGTTGTGGTAAAACAACAAGAACCACTCACCTCAATCAAAGAATGCATTATAGTACCTCGTCAGGTATTAGAAGGCCTTCTGACGTCGCTACACATACAGTTAGACCATCCCACCGCTTACCAATAAAAATTAGCATGCCGTCGCTATTTCTTTGCAATCGACTTAGACAACGCGACCTCACATATTACAGAGAGATGTCACTAGTGCGCCGCACTGGAAAAGCAGTCAATACAGTCATCGAATAAAACACCACAGACCCACCAGAAGCTGTCGCCATAACGTGCGCTGCGGATATCATCAAACGAGAACGTCAATTAATCTTGATCTTGAGAGAGTGTATCACGTCATAAACTGTTACATCCTTAATTGAAAATGAAAGACACGAAACCCTACGAAATGCCATCATCAAACTCATCATAGAGATGTGCCCACTGGATGGGCCACATGCTGTGATCCGCACAGATGCAGCAGCAGGATTTGTGGCGTTAGCCAATGAAAGTTGCTGCATCGCCACAGAATTACTTTAGAAACAGGCCGGTGTAACATGACCAGCTGTCCCCCCATGACAGCGTGTCCCCCCTGCAGTTCGGGTATACGCGCGGAGGAGGTCACTAGTTATGAGAGGGACACATTGTCATGGGCTGAATATACCTTGAGCGGACATCGGGGTGGGGGTGGGGGTGGGCATGTTGTCATGGGTTGAATATAGCTATGACCAGAGCCTTTAGCCTAGCATGAGATCACCCATTTACGCCCCCCTCCCCATGTATCTTAAGATATATTCAGCCCATGACAATGTGTCCCCCCATAACTAGTGCCCTAATATGCGCGCATACATAAAAATTGCAGGGGGGACACGCTGTCATGGGGGGACGCCTGTTCATGTTACACCGTGACAGCATGTCCACCCCCCTCTGCCCATGTCCCTTAACCCACTTAGATGGGTAATTTCGTGCTAGAATAAGGGAACATATGGTCATCGCTATAATCAACCCATGACGACACGTCCCCCCCCCCGCCTTTCGGGGTCCCTTAACCCACCGGGATGTGTGGTCCAATGCTAAACTAAGGGGACATTTGGTCATGGCTGTATATTAACCCGTGACAGGATGTCCCCCCCCCTCCCCATGTCCCTTAACCCACATATATCGGTAAGCCCGTGCTAAGCTAAGGGGACATCTGGTCATAGCTATAATTAACCCATGACAACATGTCCCCCCCTCTCTCTATCCCTTAACCCACCTGGATCAGTGATCCAATGCTAAACTAAGGGGACACCTGGTCATGGCTGTATTTTAACCCGTGACAGCATGTCCCTCCCCCCGCTCCCTATGTCCCTTAACCCACGTAAATGGGTGATCTCATGCTAGGCTAAAGGCCCTGGTCATAGCTATATTCAACCCATGACAACATGCCCACCCCCACCCCCACCCCCATGTCGGCTCAAGGTATATTCAGCCCATGACAATGTGTCCCTCTCATAACTAGTGACCTCCTCCGCGCGTATTCCCGAACTGCAGGGGGGACACGGTGTCATGGGGGGACAGCTGGTCATGTTACACCGGATCAAAAACCGAAACAGGAAACCAGTAGCAGAATAGGCTATGCAAGAATTAGAAGAAGAAATATTACGTCAAGACCCCTTTGCAGGAGTGTTACTCCACTTACACTATCCGTAGCAACAGCAAGACTGAACACACGCATCCGCAATCGAGGTATCTCCACCAAAGAGATGATACTGCAACGAGATCAGTTCACGCACCACCAAATCCCAGTGTCAGATCATGGTCTTATCATTAGACAACACGAACAACGTAGAACAAATCACCCACACAGCGAATCGGCAAATGCACAGACGGGAAGATCACCCCTCTCAGCACACGTGGAGATCGGTGACTTGGTGTACAGTGGCGGATCTAGGGGGGGGGGATTAGGGGGGTTGCAACGCCCCCCACCCCTAGGGAATCAGAACATACAACATACATGTTAACTTACGTGTTAAATCCTAATTCTTCAGAGAGCAACACCCACCTTGGGAACCACAGTTAAAGTCGGCTCCCCCCCCCCCCTCCAGTATCTGAACCAATGAAATCACGACAAGGAGAGAACGCCTGTAAGCAGAAACGATACGACGATTTTATTATGGACTACTACTGATATGCTAAGAGCTCGCTGTGAGGGTGTGTGAGTGTGACCTCTTCCCCGATATAATCCAGTTAATGTTGGCAGATAATATTAATGGAACGGACACAGTCGGTGGTTTACAGGAGCTATTAAATGTTTCTTTCTTCAAAATTTAACAAATGAGGATTGCAAATAATTTTCGATGAGAGTTTATGATGTAAGAATATGGTATTTAGAAATGGTGGATCCCTGAGAAGGAATAAGAAATGGTACAGCTGTACACTGACACCAGGTGTACACTGACACCAGATGTACAGTGACACCAGGTGCATAGCTGTTCACTGACACCTGATGTAAAGTGATACCAGGTGCAAAGCTGTACATTGACACGATATGTACCTTTAAACCCTCGGGGCACGTTCGCCACTTTTACCTTAGTGTCTTTGGTGTTATATTATGGTGTTAATAAATAGCCCACAACTGTACAGCAGTGCCAATTTCTTAGCCGAGATATGTACCTGTTATATCAGATGTAGCATGCCTTCCTAGCTAGAAAATAACGGCCTGCCGATCAAACTGAGTGAAAACTGGCCGAACTAGCCCCATCTTCCCTTACTGCTTAACAGGATCTTACTAAAATTAAAAACGAATGGGCCCTCCGGACTATGCCATTCTGTACGGTTGGCCTTCTTTCGCGGATCTGTTATCGGACAGGTATCACTCTCTATCTTCCGTATAGGCTACTGAGCGCCACCTAGCGAACGGAAGCTTCCACCAAACAGTCGCATGGCATATCTTATATAATCGAGAGGCATTAAAATTACCACGTTAGTAGCGACAGTCAGATACAGAAGCTCATCCAAAGGGGAGTGTATCTGGGCCTCCTTCGCAAGCGACCGCTGGTCGATTAATAGTTGACGATTTGGCTGCCGAACGGTGAATAGTTCGACCATCTAGTCGACCGGAACGAACCATGCCGCCACCCACGGTTCTTCTGGTCGATTGTCGTCCAAGATGGCGGAGGAAAATGAGCTGTAAATGGTTTTCGTGTCATATTGGTGGCGTATGCTTGATCTGTAACTTAGTTTGCAAGTTTACATACATTTAAACGAATTAAAATATATCATGGTTCATACATAAATGCTTATTTTGCAACGTTATCAACGTTTCGTGCTAAATGTTCACTTGATCGAACTAACTGTACGCTCGTTCACACTACCCTTATCTCTGCTGTTTAAATTGGGGGGGGGGGGGGGGGGATCCTTGGTGCTTCTCCGGTCACCAAGCCGATACAAACAGAGTGAGTGGGGCTCTAGGCCCCTTCATAAAGAAAATTAGACCCTAGCTTTATGGCCACATGGGGTAAAATGTTCTCCGTAATACAATTTCCCTGTCAAATAATTCCCGCAGGAACCCAAAAGTTTTTGTTTCCGCCCTGAGACAAATCTACCCTCTTCGACTATCCCGTGTTCAGCATAAAGCTGTAATGCGCAGACGCAATGGCGAAATCTAGGTGAAGAAATAGTCGACTAGCTGTCGCTTGCGAACGAGGCCCTGATTGTGTATATTTAGTAGTTGAGGGTGGTCAAAAGAAAGAACTGTTAACTACTCATACAGACATTTTTCACGTGAAAATTGTTCTAATTCGTTCAGCTGGACATCAGTTATTGACGTCCTTATTGCATAAGGGCAATGGTATAGCGTTCAGTGGCGGTATTCATAAACCACACGTAGGTTCAATCTACCGCACGGTGGCGCTCCGCTGTTACCGCTGTTGTCGGCCGGGGCCAATTCTTGAAAAACGGTCAAATCCGCTGTAATTTCTTGCTACATTATAATTTTCAAGAGTAAAACATAAAATTAACGAGCTCTGTGTATCCAATACAGCAAAAAAAACATCTTGTACCCTTTCGAAATAGTTATAATTGTGACTAAACTCTTTCTGTTCATCACATGATGCCGTGTGTTATTAGGCTTAGGGTGGGTCCCTGGCGCTACTTTGTAGAAAATGCGCGAATGCGCGGAGCATCTTTCGTAACACCTGCCCTGGTGTGAGAAAATGCATTGAGGAAGCAGGCGACAACATAGATTCAAATTGGAAGAGCTTTCGGCCAAAATGCTGATTTTCTAAATTAAGAGAGTGCTTAAGTTATATTTAAATTAAATAGGATTACTTGATCATGACCACCACCACAACGAACTGGTTAGACTACTACGAAGTGCAAAGAAAGATAGGTACATGTAGGTACTTTCAGGAAGTGGTACAAAATGCTAGCCACCGGCCCCTTGCTGCCGTGCCTAGTGCCTTGCATCTTTGGGGCCAGGCACAAGCCAATTGAAATGTCGGTCATACGAGATTAGTGTCACATGAGACCTGGTGGATGTGACTACGATGACAAGCGCTCACCTCCGTTGGCCACGATCAGTAGTGTTCATTAGGCGCACGGCAGCCACATGTATAATATACCCAAGAATTGGTATATTATACATAGTATAATTGTGGCCAACGGAGGTAAGTGCGCGTGAACAAGATCACTGTCGATTATAGCATCAAGTGATTACGCAAATGCGGTCAAGATGTTAGAGGATTTTTTTCGACATCGCGCTACCTCTTGCGTCTGGTAAGAAATATGCTATTAGAGTTTTGCTGGCTGGTGAGCAAAACACTGTGTACCTACCCCCATAACCAGGTCGAGGACCACCGTCGTTCGTAGTACGACCGTCAAACGAAGTACGTACTTCCTTCGCAGTATGCGTGAACCTAAATCGAGGTACAGCCACTTTGTAACAACATACATGTGTTCATAGTATGCAAACATAGATTTACGCTGGATTCCTATTGATCTAACCATGGGAATCCCTTCACAATGAGCAACTCTATATTTAGAAACCATGACATTGTATCCTGTTGGGCGGGGAATTCCAAATTATTGACTGAACGAGCACTGAGAGACACCAATTTTCCCTAAAAAATTACCTGGCACATCACATGGAAACCTTTCCAAGCTGAACCCTCATTATATTTTAGAAGACTAGCATCTGTAGATATGTTATGAACCGATTTGGTAAAAATTCTATGGCATATTTGTCTGATTAGGCTAAAACACTGTCAATGGTATGGTAAAGCATAGCAGCCGCCCTTCGATGGAAGGACGACCAACTGGCGTACTACGAATGAAGTACGGGATGCTCAGAGCCCAGGTACTGCAAGGGCGGGTCGGTTTGGGACCCTAATGTCGTTGCAGAACATATCTATTTAGCACAGTATTGTTGACACAGTTAATGTTGACACAGTTGTTATGAATTCTGATAGTTTCGCATCGTCATTCAGACAAAACAAGATTTTTTTTTCGGAGCAGCCTTGGTCAGGCGAGTTGCGCGTCCGTTGATCTAGGGACGCAATTTTGTTCGTGACAACAGGTGCCCTTTCCATCCATTATCTGACAAATATGCCATGGAATATTTTGTAAATGACGATAAAACGAAACTAGAGATGCAAAGCTATCAAAATACTTACATGGCAGGTCTTGCAAAAGGCCTTCAATGCCTTTGTACACTTTTAAGAGTTTGTAGAGCCTCCGCGTCGGACATGTTTACATGTCTGGAACGCTCCCATAATTCACTCTCGGGTTAATTATGATCTCACAACGAGGTTTAGACCCTAATAATGGACTTCCCTCATATCATCCAATCCAATGAAGCTGAACAAGGGTAATATATGCAGAAACAAATATGCATAAGTAAATCAACATGTCAAAACCATCCGTCCTTGGAACGAAGTGCACACGAACCTTATTGGAAGTACGTACTACGAAGGACGTTCGTCCGTCGAACGACGGTCAGTCCTCGACCTGATAACAGATATGTTCTACTCAATAGGTTTTGGACACGCCACTTCTAGATACTTAGGTATATCCCAAACTTGCCCTGACTAAACAGCGCGCGCCAGCAGTAAACACTCAAACTATAAAAATCCACGGAGGGAGCTGGGGTTTGATGGGGCGTTTCCTGGTTACGTGATCACTGGACGCAAGCGGCAGCCCGTAACTTACGAATATGTTACTCATAAAAGGGCAAAATCCGAGCGGATAGAGACAGGAGAAAGAAACACTTCAACATTTCTCCCATTTAAACTATTTGTGCCACGCCATAACAACTTTATTTTATAATAACCTTTGGAGTATATTTGTATCTTATCGAGGGATGATATTTTCGAAAGACGCTGTGAAAGTATACTCTGAGCCGATTTCATGTCTCCAGGGCATAATTTTGCCAGTCATTTTCAGCCTGCGTGCGGATCGTATCGGCTCACAACAAATGACGTCATTGAGGCAAACAAACGCACGTGGTCTGCTCCGCTCGCATGCTGCTGATTTGAAATCGGATTGTTTTGGCTTATTTTTGTCGTGTAAAATATACCAACACAGTGTCTTGTTGGATTTTATGGGAATTATCCATTGGCAGCAATCAGTTTGTACATAGATCCAACCAGCAGTCACGAATACGATGGATTTGAGCTGTCAAAGTGTTACAGTGTCACCTAGCTGTCAGCTCTGTTCGCGGCCCATTTTCAAGACTGACTTTGATTTTGTCTGGAACGCACACGAAAATATACAGGCTTTTGGATTAACACTCAGATTGAGAATGGAGATGAAGCCTGAAGTTATTCCTACCATTTGGTCTGTTCACATGGCCACTAAACCTAGCTAACAAGGACAAGCGAAACAGTCTGACACTGTGAACATCTGGTGACCAAGTCCAGCTGCTACCAGGAATATATTAACTGACACACTGGTAAGTCTAGTGCCGTAGTGATTATTTCTTGTATGGAGAGCTAACGTACAGTTGAGGGGAGGGGGGGGGCGGGGTAGGGTACAGTATGCTGTAGGATAGGGCAATCAGTACAAAACAGGACAGATTGGTGGGATATTGCAGTATCATGTACATACTATCAGATCATGAAGTACAGGTAGATCTTGACAGTATTGACACTTGTTTTCATTTGGCGTGGGGGGGGGGGGGGGGCTATTCCCAAATCATAAAAAATCAATGTCTTTTTTCCCAGGTCACGATGCGTTAAATTGAAAAGTCCCCATATACAATGGAAGGGTGGATATATATGTGATATAAATCGGTGATATCTCAATTCACGGTTAGATCTATTTAATATTAAGATTCTCAATTCAAGATTAATGAAAATCATTGATCACAAAGCACAAAGCCCATGCAAATTTCATTTAAATAAAATCTGGGAATTGACTTGACTTGGAATTGAGATAAATACACTTTATTCATATTTATTAAAGAAAGCTTTATTTAAGAAATACTTCTATTGAGTCTTTTTCTAAATGACTTTCACTCGAGTTGATGGATTTGTTCAGTGCCCGATATTTAACTGATACCTTTGCTGTTGCTATATTTACATGACGTCATATTGCTTATAAGCAATGTCATTTATGCCATTTGTTGATTGTAAGATTTTTTATTTCAAACCTGATGTGACTCTAATGAACTAAAAATACAAGAGGGGGGGGGGGCCAGATTGATATTTTGTTTGTTCAAAATAGATATGTAAGTTATCGGCTGTTCAGTCACTTTCCTAAAGCTTCAACTGTTAAATACATCTAAACTAACTTCTTAGATATTGCCCTCAGTGAGTTTGACTAGTGATTATCTCACAACCTTATTTTCAAGATGCTGGGTATCCAGGTTTTATGATGGCTTCTTCAGTTAACATAATATTGCAATATTGCCCTAAAACTATTTTCATGGTGCCAGTTAATTGAAGGTTACAATTTGTTTTTCTTTTTTATAAATTAATTCATGCATCAGTTGAAATCCTCAAACCAAATACAAAATAACCATATGCATCTCTGGATGGATATGTGTTTCTTTTAAAACTGTCTCATCATGTTTAAATTAAGATATACAGAAAATCTAGTCCAGTATATAGCTTGAGTAAGATTCTTTTGATATGATTTAAGAAAGTGTAAATGTCAAACATCCTCACATGGAAGCAATGATAAAAGTGTGTAAGATGACATTGTGAAAACTGTGTTCTATTCCTTGAATACTCCTTGAATTGAGTCCACTACCACTTATTTGTAGTTTTGATATATTACCTTATTAGCTTTCCAGGTTCCAAATGCAAAGGATGAACACAAATCTGTGAACACCATAAAAAAATCTTTACAAATCATGGAGCCAGGAAAGCAAAAGTTACGAGACACGCTCTTTTGACTCCCCCAACATTTGGTACTTGCCCAAAGCCTATTATAAGCATCTTGTCATTGTATACCTACCGGTACTCTTATGTCATTCGAATCAAATAGCTGTTAGCATTTATTCTCATGCGAAACTGAAATTCATATGTAATAAACATAATATTTTCGTTCAATTTCTCTTGCATTGTTTTTTCCTATAATTTATATGAAATTTGCATGGTGGTGGTAGCGGGAGGGAGGGGGGGGGGGGGGGGATGGCAAGCACTGCCGACCGGAGGGAGAACGGACTGCGATTCAAAAGGCGCTGTATTCATGAAAATTGACGACCACGGGAGAGAGGGAGGGGGGCCCCAACAAGTGACGAGAGGACATAAACTATTTTGACTGAGCTGTCACGAAATGGATATGTAATAAATGCTGAGCGCGAGACCTGCGTGAGCTATGCTGAAAGAGTCGTTCCCGCTGTCATGAGAGATCCACTTTTTAACGTTCTACCCCCCCCCCCCTCCCCCCCCCCCCCAAAAAAAATCCTAAAAGTTCAGCGCCTATGGGGCCTACTACTGGCCTGGCTTTTGACTATCGGGATTGCCTTTGGAGTGCGTGTGTGCCTGTGTACCAACCCTCTGGCACTACCCTGGCACCGACATAACCCCCTCCCCCCCCCCCCCCCACTTCGGGTTACCCCGGTCGCATCTGACATGTGGATCTAGCTGCCCCACTGCCGAGGACCACCCTGGCACCTTGCGGACTCGCACCACCCCTGCCCTGGTCTGGTGTCATGCCAGGTTAGTTAGGCACGTTAACTACCCACCACGTTTCGCAAAGTTATCATTAACCCGTGTGTACGTGGATGTCAGTACTGCTTCTTCATGATGCTCCAACGGCTGATCTAGATCTAGTCTGGATACACTTAGGCATTCTTTATGCTGGAATCTCTCAAAATGGTCCAGGACTCTGGCATGGGAAGCTGGGTCGGGTGCCACATTCGCTTGTACATACGGCTCAAACTGGTACAGAGCCGCACCCAGGTCAATATCGTTATCAATTTGGCTTTCACCCTCACTACTTTCTACAATATTATCGGACACCTCGCTTGCCTCCTCCTCCGATGACTCCATCGCGAATCTGAATAAGAGTCCCGCTCTATTCAAGCGCGGTCTTTACAGTGCTCTACAGTGGGCCCGCGGTGCGCGCGATCGTTGGGTTAATCAATGACGTCACGCACGCTGATGCTCATTCGCGATGCTTTTCAGAAATGGAAAGAAGGTGGTGCTTGTTGAAGAGGTCGTGCGGCATGAGTTTGTGTTTTAAAAATAGCAGCAATGTATCATATTATTTGCAACATATTTATCTTTCATATGCATTGGACAATCGGATATTTTTTGCTGCGTGGCACAAACACTTTAAAGAACGAAGGCACACATTGAATGCAGTCTTAACACTGATCAAGGAAAAGTAATATCTGATATTTAACGAATGTTTATAAGACGGACAGCTATCTAGGTCTCAAAGGTCATCTACTATGTCCCTAATTTCTAAGAAACGGAGACCGGGAATATATCAGAGACTACATACCAATAAGCCTATGCATTGTAGACTCAGGCTGGCCAAGACACACTCATGAAAAAGTAGAACACAAGGAGGAATGAAAATAAAGTAAAAGGAGGATAAAAGTAGGATAATACAAGCAAACAGTACGACAAACGTTCACAAATACAAGCAAAACTTACCCCACAAACAGCATGTGTAGCAACATAATTTTGGATAAACAAATTTTGGATAAACAATTTTGAAAAAATACTGTTTTAGAATATTTTTATACGCTGCATAGAAGTTTACCGTAATCTACGACATTTTGAAACTGCGCCTGGTAAGCAAACAATAAAAAAATATGAAAACGTAGGAATTTCGAGCAAAAAGTACGAATAATCAGATGGACTGAATATGGTTGATATTGACTGTTACCTGAATTCTTTAAAAACAGCGTGGTATACGCAAATTTTAACCGCAAAAAGCTCTAACTGGGCATTTTTGGCATATTGCTAATTTCAATCGATAAGTTTAGATAACATTTAACATTGCAAATACTTTAAGGATGAACGATCATATCCCTCATTATCCAAAATGTCCATATTTTAGAGAGAGCTTATCTTAGCCTTTAATCTGTTCCGCAGACACCAGCCAGTAGCAGCAGACAAACCCCAAGCACGTAGTCTGGGGCATTTAATGCCAGCTCTCTCAGGAACCCAAGGGCACCCGCAGAACCGCCTCACCTGATTTGCATAACGGTGCCTGCCCCCCCCCCCCCTCCCCGCCCGGGCTAAAAACAGCGTTCAGAGGTCTGATAAGATGATAAGCTCTTTTCGCTACAAAATAGGCACGTTTTTGCGTATATATCAAGAGACATGTGGTCGAGTCCTACATTGAGAGTAGAACGAGATTACGTCACCCTTAGAGTGAGACGAGGTAAAATGTCGAATCCGAATTATGTCTTCTGTCTACTACAATGACCTTGACTTTAACAATTGATTTGACTGTGACTGAGCTGAGATCTACATACCTCGTTAACGAGCTTGATCGATCCACCTCGCACAACGGATATCGATGAGTAAATTTATACTACGAAGTGTTACGTTTTGTGGCATACAAGTGCACAGTGCACAGTGCACAGACACACCCTGATACCCAGATTTGCCCCCTCAGATCCGTATTTAGCTCCTCAGATCCAGATTTGATACCTCAGATCCATATTGACCCTTCAGATCTGGCAGCGTCAAAACTGTCGCTATAGTGAGCATCCTTTCAATTGTTAGCCCCATCCCTAAAGTAGAATTCACTCTTAAGTTCTGCCCCCAGGCTCAATGATCTCACTCGGTGGACAGCTACAACCAAACTGGGCGTTTATTGAGTTTCGGTCTACATTTGTAGTTTCTACATCCCTACCATGTACATTAGTTTCATAGCAACCAGGCAACTCAATAATTCCACCACCTCAGCTTGAACCCGCCGGCCCCCATACACACACCGCGGCCCTTGTCACCGCTCACGACCGCCCACCGCCTCGCCGCCTTGGTTCTGTTTCCCTCATTGGCAGATAAGACAGCCGAGCGTGTTTATGTAGAGATGATAAGCCACGCCCGTAGTGTGGGGCTGTGACTTTTACCACGCAATAAGTCGACCACCTGTTCTGAGACGCATTGCTTCATAATCCCAATAGTTTAGTTATATTAAAATAAATTTAAAACGATTTTCATTACAATGTAAATCCCTAAAACCTTTGCGCGCTTAAGTTGTTAAACTTTACACTCGCCCTCCCCTTACAACATTGCTAAACGAAGGGTGGGGGGGGGGGGCGCTCGGTTCACGGTAAGAGCACCGTGCAGAAAGCAGCTGACAGTACACAGTGTAGGAGTGTGGGGAAGCGTCTGGGTGTGCGTAAGGGGAGGGGAGTGCGCCAGCGAAGAGGTTCACGGTTTGCATGCGAGTGCGTATGGGCCGGCTTAGTCGATTTACACATAAGGGCCAACACTGTGTGTGTATTGGCGGGCAAGGCCAGGGGTGTGGGTTGCGTAAAGGGGGAGGGGGGGGGCGTTAGGCGAACGAAAACGCCGTATAGTTTACCATTGCAATGAACTTTTCGTCGATTTACGCAAAAGTGCTAACACAGCGAAGTTTAACTATATTTTTCCCTAACGGACAACACAATTCCACATTGTCCTATACAATTATGGAGTCTCTACGGTCAATATTGAAGGCATCGTAAATGTCGTAAATGTTAAATTGAGATGACTCGTTACGTCATAACCGATTTTACTGAAATTTTAAATATACGATTTTAATTTATGCCCCAGTCTGTGATACATATTTGAGAGCGATAGCCCGGGTTTGTACTCCCAACTTTCAGGCGCTCTGACACCGCTACGTTGCGCACTCCGGTTCCAGATGAGATTAGATTCGGTATAAGCTTGATCACTTCTATCCAGCAGGACAGATGTATTTTAGTTTTCGAGCTACAACCGAGCACTCGACCTTGACCCTTGACCGAGGGCGCTGAAAGACGGTCAGTTTTGACATAATATCTTACGTAATCTTCGTGTCAAACATGAATTGCGTGGATTGAAGGCTTCCATGTTTTTTGGCAATACGTTCATTTAAAAATTGTCATCTTTTACCATTGGGTCGTTTTTGCGTTGCCATGGCAATTAGGCCATTAATCATCTGTTGCTTAATGGCTAGGGGCATTTGTTGGCAGTGCTGTAGCAACTGTTCGGCTAGAATGTTGACCGTTTTATTGGTGTCATTATCTCGCCTTTTATGTCGGGATATCTTGCATAAAAAAAACATATAGTTATGGATTGGCCTTTTGGCGGATGTGGCCCATGTTAAAGTATAGGAGAAATCTCGAAAACGCCACCGGCTTGAAGAATAGAAATTTGGCGGAGGGTGCTTGTAGGGGTGGGAGGGGGGGGAGGGGGGCGGAGGCGATAACGATTCAAGGTTGTCGACTGGCGACGTAACCCACAAGGGGTGGGATGGGGGTGACGCCGGCGCCGGTAGGCTGGTGATGGGGGCTAGGTCTGGCAGGGGGGCTTCAGTGCGACGCGAGATGGTAGAGCCGAGGCCTGAGAGGGGCACCCCTAAGCGACACTGGCGGGCACCGGCTCCTGCGACGAGAGATGGTAGAGCCGAGGCCTGAGAGGGGCACCCCCAAGCGACACTGGTGCGCATCGGTGCCTGCGATGAGAGATGGTAGAGCCGAGGCCTGAGAGGGGCAATGATGCGGCCTTGAAATAGCGGCCGGCCCGAAAGGCCCGAAAGGCCGATGAGACGGCCGGTCAAAATGGGAATAGCTAACCCTGCCCCCTACCCAACCCTAAGTACAATCTACCACCTATACCTAAACGCTAAAAATGGTGCTGATGTGGCCTTGACAGAGCCGGCGGCCCTTACCCGAAAGGCAGGTGAGGCGGCGGGGGAAAAAGAGGGTACCTAACCCTGACCCCAACCCAACCCAGAGCGCAATCTACCGCCTATGCCTAAAACCCTAAAGATGACAATGATGCGGCCTTGACAGAGCGGGCGGCCCTTATCCTGAAGGCAGGCGAGACGGCGGGTTAAAAAGAGGGTAGCTAACCCGGACCCCAACCCAAACCTGAGCGCAATGTACCCCCTATGCCTAAACCCTAAAGATGGTAATGATGTGGCCTTGACAGAGCAGGCGGCCCTTACCCGAAAGGCAGGTGAGAGGGCGGGTAAAAAGGAGGGTACCTAACCCTGACCCCAACTCAACGCTGAGCGCAATCTACACCCTATGACTGAACCCTAAAGATGGTATTGATGTGGCCTTGACAGAGTCTGCGGCCCTTATCCTGAAGGTAGGTGAGGCGGCGGGTTAAAAAGAGGGTAGCTAACCCTGACCCCAACCCAAACCTGAGCGCAATGTACCCCCTATGCCAAAACTCAAGTAATGATGTGGCCTTGACAGAGCGGGTGGCCCTTACCCGAAAGGCAGGTTAGGCGGCGGGGGAAAAGAGGGTACCTAACCCTGACCCCAACAGAACCCCGGGCGAAATCAACCCCTCATACCCTAAAGGATCAGCATGGTGAGAGATCGGGATGATTACATAGCGGGATGATGAAAAATCGATATGATTACATCTCGGGAGGATGAGAGATCGGGATGATTACATATCGAGAAGATGAGAAATCAGATTGAATATACATGGATAAGATGAGAGATCGGGATGATTGCATGTCGGAATGATGAGAGATCGAGATGATTACATATCGGGATGATGAGGGATCGGGTTGATTGCATATCAAGATGACGGGGGATCGGGATTATTCCATATCAGGATGCTGACAGATCTGGATGATTATATATCGGGACGATGAGAAATCGAGATGATGAGAGATCGGGACGTGGAGAGATCGGGGCGATTACATAAGGGGGGAATGAGAGATCAGATTGAATAACCATGCGTATGATGAGAGGTCCTTGCGATTACATATCAGGATGATAAGAGATCGGGATTATCCCATATCAGGATGAAGAAAGATCAGGATGATAATATATCGGGTTGATGAAAGATCGGGATTATTACATATCGGGATTATTCCATATCGGGAGAATGAGAGATTGAGATGATTACATGTCGGGATGATGAGAGATCAGGTTGGATACATATCGGGATGATGGGAGATCGGGAAGATGAGACACCGGGCCGATTACATATCGGGATGATGAGAGAAAGGGATGATGAGAGATCCGGTTCGATACATATCGGGATGATGGGAGATCGGAAAGATGAGAGACCGGGTCGAGTACATATCGGGATGATGAGAGGTCAGATTGGATACATATCGGGATGATGGGAGATCGGGAAGATGCGAGATAGTAATTGTGAAGGTCTCAGAAGGGGCTCCGTAGTTACGTCCCACAATGAAATAATAAATACTGCTTAATATGTTTTGAGGAAAGGTATCTTTTACCAGGGAGCCAGCCGACCGAGTCCTCAAACAATCGGCATCGGCGGGCGGGAAGAAATGTGCTGTATGAACAACAGCTGCCCCCTTTCTGCGTTGTTTGGATTATAACGCGTGCGATAGTGTATATGTACGTGTATATGTGTATATGCATGTGCTGAAGGGTGGTGCGCTCTATCTATCACGCATGCAGGGCCGCCGACCCCTCTTCCCCTCTCGGGATGATTACATATCGGGAATATTCCATATTAGGATGATGAAAGGTCGGGATGATAATATATCGGGTTGATAAAAGATCGGGATTATTACATATCGGGATTATTATATATCGGGAGGATGAGAGATTGGGATCATTACATGTCGGGATGATGAGAGATCAGGTTGGATACCGCGCTATCTAACAGGTCACCAGGTGACCCCTCTCCTAACAAATTTTAGATAACACCTTCCTCATTATGCCAATGATTTTGGGCCAGAGGGCTGGCCAGGAAATCTCTGTCGTTTTGAAATTTTCTTAATATTCTGTATTACGCACTGCAGCGACACGCTAATTGTTCTACCTGTTAAAATAGCCCAGCTAATCCCCACTCTATTACTCCAAGATCGAGGATATAAATATGAGGTCCAAGGTAGACCCTTCAGACAATTTGGCATTCGTTTACATATTTGTATTATTTTATTCCCATTTTGTCATCATTTACTTGCCGCATCATCTGGATTGACCATTCACTTTCTCATCGGATTTTATTTTGGATCATTCATCCTGTTAGATATACGGCTTATTTCTCTGGATTCCATTACGGTGGATTTTCATTTCATGCGCCGCTGTCCTAGTTTCGCTCAGGTGGGGCCGATGTATGCTGAACATCCTTAAATTTGCATATTTATGG
Organism: Arenicola marina; assembly: GCA_964019135.1. Classification (NCBI taxonomy): domain Eukaryota; kingdom Metazoa; phylum Annelida; class Polychaeta; family Arenicolidae; genus Arenicola; species Arenicola marina. The sequence continues at coordinate 31,097,031 of OZ025259.1, forward strand.
CCCAGAAAAACACCTGGCTCTATTTGAGGGTAAATTTCTTGAGTTTTCCATGTCATCACGCCCAAAATGCATATTGACATAGCAGTACATGTTCATAAAGCATGTACAAGTTAAGCTGAGACTTACCGATGAGACTACATTGAGACTAAACAGCATGAACTGCAAGACATTTGAACTCTGAATATTCGCGTTGCGGAGGCTATACGTGGGTAGCTTTACCAATGTCTTCTGGGAGCGGCAACTATACTATGGATATACTGAAACTACGACATAAAATCCAACGTAGGCCTACTTGAGTTTTTTGGCTAGTTTGAACAAGAGAGCTTCAAGTAGACCAAGTAGTTTTGTCTAGCCGGCCAACATTGCCATTGTTATACCGTCGGCGCATTGGACGCATTGGACCACTGAGTGAAAATAATAAATGAATAGATCTACACATTTGAGCCTTTACATAGCATTGTTTAAACAAAATACACCAGATCAGTCAGATTCTTGATGACACCCTCCAAGCATGCCCGCAACAAATGGAAATAGTTCGATGTGACCAATGTCGTTCCATAACGAGTTCAGAGTGTTAAAATATTTATGGCAGCAAAAAAGGAACTAAATGCCGAGAATCAGGGCAAAAAAAACCCCAACAATGTCGCATATCATAATGACGATAATAAATGTAGTTACGATCACAAGAGAAACGGAGGTCAGGAATCACGAAAACAATTGTTTCCAATCACACATCACGGATTTGTAGTTTTACCCAAATATTTGATATTTGATATTTGTCAATAACAAAAGACAAAGACTTTGTACTCAATCAAATTAGCTATATATGGGGTCTGATATTTGTTAATTACAACGGACAAAGACTTTTTACTCAATCAAATTAACTCTATATGAGGTTTGATGTTTGCATGTTCACAAAATAATCCAGCATTGCTCCAGTTGTTTACATAACACCAGTCATAACAAGTTAGAAACACCCCAACACTCATTCAAATATATAAGAGGTTTGATATCTATTTATGAAATAATTCAATATTGTTCCATATGTTTACATAATGGCAGTCATAGCAATTTAGAATCAGATTTTGCCCAGTAACTGGCAGAAACGTTGCATAGCTTTCCGGCAGACATAACGCACGTGGAAGACCTTTTGTCGCCACATGATTGGATAACATCAACAGTGACGCCAATGAATGATGATTGACAGTCTGGAACGGTGTATTCACCCCGTTCTCGTTTACCTTCAACAAATAGAATTATTTTCGTAAGTAATTCCGTATATGTTGTGATAGCGCAACAGCGGAGCGCCACTCTGTGGCGTCACCGACAACTAGCGATAAGAAGAGTGATACGCTAGTGCTGTCGGCCGGGGGCAAATTTCAAGATTCTTGAAAAACCGCCAAATCAGCTGTAATTTCTTGCAACATTATAATTTCCAGGAATTACAACATAAATATAACGGACTCTGCTTATTGAATACAGCAAAGTACATATTGTATCATTTTAAACGTAATAATTGAGAGTGAACTCTTTCTTTTCATCACCTGATACCGTGTGTTATTAGGCTCAGACTGGGTCCCCGGCACTAAATTGTAGACATGCGCGGCGTATTTTTTAGATAAATTTGCGCAGCGCCGCCTAGCGTGCCAGTGTGCGAGTGCATTGAGGGAGTAGGCGAACACAGATAGCGGAGCGAGTGGAAGGCGTTAAGTGGTACGGCCCAATCACCTTCTTTGTCGTACAGATAGAAGATACATTTATGTTGCACGAAAATCAGTTGAGTACATGATATGTTCGCATTCAAGTTTAAATTCTCTGCAATACAATGATATATGTATAAAATGATGCTTTGATCTCTTGCAATCTGGATAGTTGTATATATATATATAAGCTCACAGCTGTATTACATATACAATGTTAATATGAATAACTTTAGCATGAGCTACTTTGAAATAATGTATAAATCGTCTAAGGGGTGTGCAAGTGGGTGGAGGGGGAGGGGATGGGCGATTCAGAGTGATATCATCTGCCCTTGTGTCGTCATGTAAATATTATCCAGATACCAGTTATTTACGCGTTGTAAAATTATTATACTAACCAAAAACGTCCAACATTCTCTTGCAGGTGATGGCCTTATACCGCAAGAGCATCTTCCTTTTCCTCATCTGTCTGACTGCCTTAGGGATTAAGATGGTAAGTAAATTACCAAGAAATAAATCTACTTTGGTGGTTACTCTGGTTGTGTTAAACATATTTGGATCACCAGGGGCGTAGCTAGAGACTTGAGAAATTGTACGCACCTGCTGCACATGAAATGAAAAACATTACCCCCGAGGAACAGGATTGCACCTACCGGCACAACTCAATGTGTACGCACGTGCGTACGTGCGTAAGCCTGGCTACGCTCCTGATCACATATGAGGATTTGGAGACTAAGCTGGTACCGCCAGTCATAGTCATGGTAGGGCAGTAGAACCAGGCTAATCTGACACCCCCTACACTACAGTGTAGATTTATATTGTAATTACATCAACTCACATCCGGAATCCTAGATCACGAAGATCAAGAATATATTCTGCTACCACGCTCTGTGTACCGTTGTTAATAGATAAAAACAAGTCAATGGATTGTAGGTAACTAACCAAATATATTATGGACCGTTATGTGCTTAGTTTAACATTATTTATTACATGAGTAGCAGTGAGGGATGTTACATTAATAGGCGTACGAATTGATGATCATATTTTTGGAATTGTGGAGTGTCATTCATTATGGTTGGGATATTGTGTCTAATGCACATCCAAGATGGGAGTCTCCTTCACAACCCACCGCCAAGTGGCGCGTTCATGTCGCGTCGGTCTGTAAACAGCCAACATTACCGTCAAGAATTCTGTGCGGCAAGAGGCGGTCAAACGTGGATATAGACGTGCGGTAGAAAGGCCCTAGTAGAAGAATACTTAATTTGTTACCTCGCGCTGGATCTTGCATAGTCGGCAGTCAGTTGCCAGTTAATTGTAATTATTCTCATGCAATTCAAATTCTTGTGTTTACCAATGGGGGCAAATTTTCTGGCGCAGAGGTAAGTTTCACGATTGTGAACAGAGAGGGGGGGGGCGTTCATCAATGCCGGTGTAACATGACCAGCCTTCCCCCCATGACAGCGTGTCCCCCCTGCAATTCGCGTATATATATGACATATATATATCTATGACCAGGTGTCCCCTTAGCTTAAGCTTAAGCACTTGGGTTCACAGAACTCAGGAGGGTGGGGGACCTGATAAATACATCCATGACCAAGTGTCCCCTTAGTTTAGCATTGGATCACTGATCCACGTGGGTTAAGGCACATGGGGAGGGGGAAACATGTAGTCATGGTCCTCATATCGCTACGACCAGGTGTCCCCTTAGCTTCGCACGAAATTACCGATCTATGTGGGTTAGAGGGACATGGAGAGGGGGGGGGGGGCATGCTGTCACTGGTTGAAATTCAGCCATGACCAAGTGTCCTCTTAGTTTAGCATTGGATCACTGATCCAGGTTGGTTAAGGGACATGGGAAGGTGGGGGTGGGGGGGCATGCTGTCACGGGTTGAATACAGCCATGACCAGGTTACTGTGTGACCATGGGGCAGAAAGATTTTACTGGGTGAATCACAATCAAGCTGATTATTATAGCATTCACATATGGTGAAAAATGAAACGTGGTATGCCATTAGAAGTTTACCATATTACAACATATCAGTCCAGAATTCTCGACCGATCCCGATCTCGACAGGAAGCAAGGAAGCCATATACTGTGGGCCAGTTGACTGGCTGACCCTACAAACCCTACCTGGACTGACTAACCGTACAAACCCCTACCCTTTCCTCCCCCCCCCCCCCCCGCCGCCAAAAAAATGTATCAAAGTTTTGGAACAGCTATACCGTATTACCGTATGTTTTGGTACACACAGATTTGTACTTAATTTTCGGGTGTTCCAAAACATACGTAAATTACGGTACACTACATAATTTTCAGCATTTCTTGACTATTATCATCGAAGTGGATTTTGATATTACTGAAGACTTTGCTTGATATTACTGGTAGTCATATATTATTGCTATTTTGCTTGTACTAGTAAAATCTGTTTATTTGTTTCTTTAATACAAAATTTTTCATTATATGGATATCACCAAATCACAAATAATTGGGGTAAATGGATGTTTTCGTAACGAATGGATATTTGTTTCATGGATGTCATAAAAAACAAATTATTCAAGACCAGTTCACTTTAGCCAATTATAAAGTGACTTAAAGCATTATTAGATAAATAAAAATCATTTCACTATTACATGAATATTTACTAACAATATGTAGACTGAACATTAGGATATATACAATGAACACTCATAACAATGGAATTTCATTAATTTATAATAATAAAATGACCTGTCCAATATGTCAAAATGTAAATACATTTTTTAGTGTTATGTGTTTTATGTGAATATTTTACCTACACGTTTTATCGCATACACTGTAAAATATTTTTAATATTATGTCACAGTGTTATTTTGGACTTTTTATCTTGATTGTGATTTACCTGTATATATAATAATCGGGGTAAGGACAAAACCCCCGGCGGACATAACCCCCGGTCACGAAAAACCCGCAGGAAAATAAACTTCCAGGCTCTCTGGCACCGTTACGTTGCGCACTCAGGGTTCGAGCTGAGATTGGATTTGGCATAGGCTACGTCACCCCTACAGGGCAAGTTTGGAACTCAGATGTCTTTCAGTTTTCGAGCACTTGACATTTACAATAGTCAAGGTCACGACCTTGACCCTTGATCCAGGTTGCTGAAATGTAATCATTATTAAGATACGACCTTAAGTAATCTTTGTGTCGAAGATGAGTTGCGTGGCTTATAGTTTTCTATGTTTTTGGCTCATGGTAAATTTCAAAAATGTCCTATCATTTACCATTGGGCCAGTTTTGCGTTGCTATGGAAACAAATAGTAACCGCCCGATTGCATTCATCTTGCACATAATTCGTAAGGCCGACCCATAGGAAGCCAGTACCAAGTAGCGTGAAGCTATGTGCATTTTAACTGCACCGAACATGGAAAAAAGTAAAATTTGTATCTTTCATAATGGGATTTTCCGTTGCCTTCGAAACGAATACTACGAGTTCGATCGCCGTAATTTTTGGCAAAATCTATCTAGGTGGCCGACCGAATGTCCCTGTCAAGCGGCGTTGAGATACCTGTATGGCAAGTTGTGAAAATCAGGGAGTCAAACTCCCATTGGCTCACAATGGGGACTTTCGTCGCCTTGGACACCGACAGTATTAATGGGATCACCATAATTGACATACGGTATCTGAGTGGAACCTTTAATGTTCCTGCAAAGTCTCGTGGCAATTGCTTTGACATTTAAGGAAGAACAATTTTTGAAATTTCCAAAGCCTGTCTCGTGACAACTATTGATCGTACGTAAAATTGGATGGCAGCAGCAAAAAAGATATTCAGGAGCTGAGTACATAGACACTAATGTCGTGTTTCTAGCTGTAATATTAAGCGAGTTAGACCGGGAAATGTGTTTTGGACGTATGACGTCACTGTGACATCGACGTCCGACCGATTTTATCTGGCTACGAACTTGACCTGAGATTGGACTTCTTGCATCTGTTGGCGAAGTTCGACAACGATAGCTGTAAGTGTTCGACAGTTATCGCGCGCACAGACAGACAGACAGACAGACACACACAAACATAACTGACCGACATGATGGCGATTTTCGCCATAACAAACAGAACTGACTGACATGATGACGATTTTCGCCATAACAAACAGAACTGCGATTTTTGCCATAACAAACCAACGTAGTGATAGATGCCGTAAAATCGAATAACTACAGGAGGATCTCCGCACTGTCTGCACTCAAGCATACATCTGACTAAGCCGCCCTAGGTGAGTGTGGAAGGTTGCCTTTGGCGCGTATTTACTTAACTAAATGTGTAAAATACTGGATTAAAATTCTTAAAATGCCACAAACTCGATACGCTAGGTGTTGCTATGATATGGTGAGGGATTTTGATGAACATGATAGGCCAACGTGGGCATCTTCTGTAAGAAATCTCCTTGAGAAATATGACTTCGGTGGTGTGTGGGCAATACAGGAGTTTATTTGTGAAACTGAACGAGAATTTCTGAATGATTTTGACAATAAATTAGCTAACTGTATGACTGACCTGTGGTACGAAACAACCCGCAACCAGAGTCGACTGAGCACCTACACACTGTTTAAATTCGATTTCAATTGTGACACGTATCTGTCTGCAGTAAATTGTGCCAGAATAAAAAAGCATTGTCGCGTTTCAGGTGTTCCGCCCATCGTCATGCAGTAGAGCTCGGAAGAAGAAATGGAACCTTATTAGCAGATAGAGTCTGCACTTATTGTAAACAAATGGATATTGTAGTTCTCGAAGACGAATACCATGCCTTGTCGTGTTGCCCGCGCTATAGAGATATCAGGGAACTATACATCGAAAACACTTTTTGGAACCCACCAAACTTTGAAAACGTTCTCATATTAATGACTTGCACCAATACTAGAACTCAAAGGTATTTGGCTATGTATATTTACGCTATTGAGTAAAGAGGGATATTTTTGGTAAATACTTGATAATGTATTGTGTACGCCCAATTCTTTCATTTTGTATTTCGTTTTCATTGATTCGTTTATATAATGTACTTTAGGCCTGATGGCATTTGAAACAGAAATAAAATTAATCACAACAACAACAACACTCCTGCCACACCCCCCCTCCACACCCCCCCTCCACCCCCGGCTCGTCCACCGACGTCCACCAGACTCCAGCACTCCTGGCCCGCCCCCCGCCGTGAATTTATAGAATGAAACAATCGAGTTTTCAGCAAATTATGATGTCGCCTAGGCTTAGTTTTGGCGGGGGAGAGCTTGATATGTAACTTTAAACGTACACAAGAGCACACAGGCCGTATGACGAGGGGGTGCATTAGAGGGAAACGTACCTCCCACCTTATGTCAGAATAAAAGCTGCCGCAATCCAGGGGAGCCGGAGGAGCATGATGTGTTTATTGTGTATCAACATATATAATTTCGTCAATCGGAGGGGTGGGCTCACAGATCTTCACACATACCGAACCTCTGCCCTCTCCACCCGCTGCCTACGGACCTGGAATACATTAAAGCGGGTGTCCAACCTAATTTAATCGCGATCTGCACCGAAAGTTTACATGTTAAAATTAAATTGGCGAGTGTTAACGCTTCGTTTCGGCCGACTGGTAAGGAGAAAAAAATTAAGGCAACCCGATCCCAGGAATGTCAAGCAGAGCGCCATTTTGCCGGGAGCAGTGACGCATATTGTGACTATTCATGTGGCACCGCCTTATGTTATCACTCGCGGACAGAGAGATCAGGGCCGCAATTTACAGATGAACGACGGCAGTTCCAAGCCTCGCAGTAGCGCAAGATCTTAGTGTTTCATGGAAAACGATCTTCCAAACAAATTGATATACGTCTTGCGACGATTGACTCTGCAACAGTGCCATGATTGGAGTTAGAATCGCAGCTATTTACATTAGCGATTATCACGCGCTCTTGTTTTGCTCACACAATAGTCGCAATTTCCGGTTTGAATAAATTAGAGTATCGCCTCCTGATTGGTCAATCGCGGACAGGCCTCCAAAAAGGGCTGCCGCCTGGGTCGGCGGCGAAATCATTCCCTCCAAGGTCGTCTTCCATGATTGTTGTTCTCCGGTTATTCTGTACAGTAAATGCAATCTCTGTCTATTACTTAAGCGATAACATGCATTGACGTGCAGAAAATAATGTTGAAGAAATGTTCACAATCAGGTCTACCAATCTGTCACAAAGCAAAGGCAAGTGAACAAACTACAAGCAATCTGCTTAAAAAACTAAACTAATATTGGGCAATTAAGTCGATATTAAGTCTTATAAAAAGCCGAGTAAGGCTACTAGGGTTAATACATTAAGGAGAATGCCCGTGTAACAGTGAACAGTGAGATTATACAGTTTGGGCCTCGTACATTCCTTTTCACGAATGGATGTGTCTGGTGTGCCGTGTCCTGTCGTAATTTGTCCAAAAAGGTATTTGTCTGCAGATATGTCACTTGGGATATCGTTAATATGTTAGCGCAGATTTCGAGTATTGTCTGCTTTTTGATGCGTCACACTCATTTTCGAGTAAGAGGAGTTTTTAGGTTTTGGGAAAAACTGCACTAAATGACATCTGCCAGTTTTTGTCCCTTTTTGACATAGATAACATCAAGCTATCGTTATGATAAGTCATAGAAGCTATGACTATTAAGTCATAGAAACATTATTAGAGGTGACCTCTATCTAATCTTAGATGTTTCCGATGCGTCAGGTGACGTCACGATGACGTCACTTTTGCTGCATACAAAATAATCGTTAACAATTCAGGAAAAAATTCGGGAAAATGCAACAGGACCGAGATATTGTAGAACGAGGAGTTCTTCGCATAACTGCAAACTAAAAACGAAACGTTCCTATCTTACTTCCGGTTCCAGGGGTGACTGCATTTCTCTATGGGACTTCCCATGTTAAACTCCTCAACCTCTCATCTCTTCGTCAAACTGTACTAGGATTTGCTTAAACATGATACCCAATAGCCACTGAGTTTACCATATGAAATTCGAGCACGAGGCATTTTTTCCAAATTTGACCAATGATGAAAGTTCCAGATTTTTGTTCCTAGTACGGCTCCCATGGGAGTCCTATTCCAGATATCACTCTATGCTTGCAGCTTTGGATGGATATTACTGAGCTGAGCCATCAACTTTAAACATGGTGAAATAACCTTATTACTTTGGGACCCTATGGAGATAATCAAACTTCACTCAATATGACGTACTTTTGGTTGGACGATTTCACTTTCCTTTACCATGGTAGGATGTTGACGCGTACAAAAGGCTTAGGGCACGCACATGGTGGACGCGTGTCCGTTTCGCTTTCCAATTCATTTTCCATGGCAATGAAACAGTGGCCCAATGATAAAGTATAGCGATTCTGGATAAGTTAGAAAATTCGTCAAAAATCGGAAAAAACAAGCTAGACCTGAGATCTTTGCGGCTACTAACTAGGAAATAACAACGTAATTTCGTCAATCCATATCTGAAAGGCTGATGCGCATACCGCAGTGCTGGTGTCAACTTTTTGGGGTTGCCGGGCAAAACGTTCGCTTCTTATTATTTTGACTTTGCCGTCATGCCATGACATCATCATGATGTGTTTTACAAAGGCCATTACTCGGCGATGCGTCATAGTGATTTCGGTTTATTTGTACATTGTACATTTTACCCAGCGACGAGTACTGGCATTCGTAAATTTATTTGCGGTCCCTAAACGTGTGCGTCAAAAATGACGTCGTAGTTAAAGTGAGCCGACGTTATTGTGAACTCGTTTCGTGTTCACCTACTTTAGTAATAGTTTCCCTCACTGTCACTGCGCAGTATTGATGCTAAAGCTTTGCAACTGACAATAGTCGATTTTAGTAGGTTTGTTTGTATGTCCTCCTATGTACATTAGTGTCGGCGCTTAATGTCGGCGCCACAGACGTGTGCGTATACGAGTGTGAGAAAGTGAGTGGGGGGGGGGGGTAAAAAACCCTAACCCGCCCTCCCCGTTGTTACTGAAGCGTACCGAGAACCATCGATCATTAGATGTGACGCAAAACGGCCTGACGATAAAAAAAGCTCATGATGTATGTGGCCGTATGTTGGCATATACACCCTGTAACTATTCACATGTTACTGTAATAAAACATCTTCAATTTGAACCAATTGATTTAAGCCAATGAACACTTGCCATGTAACTATGTATTTTATTTGTGCTACAGGGCCCAAACATTTAAATTAATGAATCTGTCGGTACACAGATAAGCGCCCTGCGGCTGATTGAACACGACAGAATTGATTCGCCAGTTTGTAAAATAATGCCTTGTAATAATCTAAAGATTTGGTATAGTAGACGAAATGTTTGTGCAAGACTGAAGGTGAAATGTGTATTCTAGGCGACGCAATGTGTCCTTATCTGCCAATTACCCAAATGAGGAGAGTGGAATAAATTTACTGCAAATAGCAGCTGATCTGGGTATCGGTCGGTTATCTAGATAATCGCAAACTACGAGCGGGGGAAGGGGGGGGGGGGTACGGGGTGCGCGGTAAAGCCCCTCTCTTTTTCACCTCCGAAACCCGCCCGCAATTAGGGGCGTTTCACCCTGAAAATCCGCTCGAAAAGGGTGTTTTACCGTCAAAATGTTGCAGTTCCATGCAGAACCCCTTTTCACGGCAAACCCGCTCTTTGAAAGAACGTTCTTCCCCAACCCCCGGTCGCAAGTTGTAAAATGTTCCATCTATGAGGGTATCGCTGTCACCACAAATGTCAGCTCTGTCCGGCATCAATTGGCACCCGGTGTGGAAGAGGCGGCTGGCTGCTCGTGTTCTTCGGGCAGGCAAACCTAATCTGAGACGGCTTGAGGGCGTCGGCCCGCCGAACACGTGATAAAACATGATACGAGACACGGGATACGTCATACAGACACGTGATACACGATAGAATCATTATGGCGAGACTTGTGAGGGGGATGGGGACAGCCATGACAGAAAAACCTTATGTCCAAATAAGCTGCGTGAGTATGCCTGAAGACTATCTACACCATAGCGACCCTGTAAACGGGTAATATATATTGCTAGTCTTGTTTTTTTATTTGTCTGACTTTGTACTATACATGACTCAGTGTTGTTGAGGACCCGACATGAGAAACTTCATACGCAGAAAGTGCTTCTGTGGCAGATATCAGCAGGCCGTTTGCGCTGGTATTCAAATATCGGGACGGGACGTCCATTACCGGCTCGTGGGCTGGGGTGTAGAGTGTGTGTGTAAGGGGGGGTGGGGCGGCGACAGCACGCATGGCCTAAAGGTTCGCTACATATGCTATTAGCGATAAGGTACCTCTTACCCCCACCTCACCACAATGTTTTTTTCGGGGGAGGCAGACCGTGACGGCTTGGGGGCGTCGGCCCGCCGAGCTACGCACGTGAAACAGGTCACTGCAGCGATACACGTAATAAATAAAACTCGACTTCAGTTGGGGCCCGCGCGATCGGGGGGGGGGGGAGGAAGTCGGCTCTCGGTTCACGGTTAGAGCACCATGCAGCAGGCAGCAAAACGGCGGGCATGGAGAAGGCCGGGTTGGGGGCGGCGGGAGGTGGGGCGGCGGGGGGGGGGGGGGGGCGCTAGGAGAACGGGAACGCCGTATAATGTACTATTACAACGATCTTTTCGTCGAGTTACGCAAAAGTGTTTACACGGCGAATTTTAACCATGTTTTTTTTTCTGACGGGCAATACAATCCCACAGTGTGCTATACCATTTTGAAGTTTGTATGGTCAATATGGAGGGCACCGTGAATATTTGTTCATGTGAAATTGAAATGGCTAGTTACGTCATAACCGCTGGTTCGATTTTAGTGAAATTTTAAATATAAGATCCTAATTTATGATCCAGTATGTGGTAAGTATCTGAAGGCGATAGTTTAACTATTGAAAATGTCGGGTTCGAACCCCAAACCTCCAGGCGCTCTGACACCGTTACGTTGCTCACTCCTCACTAATTGCTCACTGCTCACTGGTTCAAGCTGAGATTGGATTTGACATAAACTACATCATTTCTATCCACCAGGGCAAGTTTAGTGATCAGATATTGTCTAGTTTTCGAGCTACAACCGAGCACTCGACATTTACAATAGTCAAGGTCACGTCCTTGAACCTTGATGGTGGGCTCTGAAAGAGGGTCAGTTTTTGAGATATTATGTTGCGTAACCTTTGGGTTAAACATGAGTTGCGTGGCTTATAGGTTTCTAGGTTTTTGGCACATGGTCAATTTCAATTGGGCCATTTTTGTGTTGCCATGAAAACAAAAAGTAACCACTCGGTTGCATTCGTCTTACACATACTATATGAGACCGACGCCTAGGAGGCCTGTGCCAAGTAACGTTCAGATACGTGGATTATAACTGCACCCAAAATGGAAAGAAGTAAAATGTGTATCTTTCATAATGGGACTTTCAGTTGCCTTGGAAATTTCATAAGGTCTTCATTTCATCGAAACGTTTCTCGTTAATCTCTAGTTGCATTTTGTTCTGGAGAAAATCGCCATCATGTCGGTCCCCTCTGTATGTCTGTGTGTGTGTATTTGTCTGTGCGCGCGATAACTCTCGCAAATGTACAGGTATCGTCGCTGAACTTCGCCGACAGATGCCAGAAGTCAAATGTCAGTTCAAGTTCGTTAACAGGCAAAATAGGTCAAAGGTCGACGTCACGGTGACGTCATACGACCGAAACACATTTTCCGGTCTAACTTGCTTAATACTAGAGCTAGAAGTCCAAACCTTTGCGTATAATCAATAGTTTTTACGCTACAGGCTTTGAAAATTTCAAAATTGTTCACACCAATTTTTTTGTTCAATCTCAGACCTATTGCTACGAGAACTTTGCAGGCACATTAAGGGTGACTCTCAGGTACCGTATGTTAAAAATCATGGTGATCCCATTAATACTGTTTGTTTCCAAGGCGACGAAAGTCCCCATTATCAGCCAGTGGAATTTGTTGTCCCCCCAATTTCGACAACTCGCCATATAGCTATTTCAACGCCCGACGCGCAGTATTCGTTTCCAAGGCAACTGAAAATCCCATGATGAAAGATAATTTTTTTACTTCTTTCCATTTTTGGTGCAGTTATAGTCAACGTGGCATAACGTTTATTGGTAACGCCTTCTAGGTGTCGGCTGCATGCACTATGTGCAAGATGCATGTAATCGAGCGATTACTTTTTGTTTCCATGGCAACTCAAAAATGGCCCAATGGTGAAAGGACGTCTTTGCAATTCTCCATTTGCCAATAACATAGAAAGCTATAAGCCACGCCATTCATCTTCGATACAAATATTATTCACGGTAATATCTCAAAAGATATATAGGGTGACTTGCCTTGTTTTGTGCTTCCGTCTGCACCAGATAGTGTACAAAATGTATACACTAGCTTTTGAGCTTCTTGGTTGGTACTTAGTTCTTTATTGACAACTAACTGGAATCACATGTCATAAGCAGTAGCTATATATATATAGCATGTCTCGCCTAAGGTTGATCTACTGTTGAAAATTGTGCAATGAAACCAATATGCATGATACATTCTTCACATTAAAACATATTAATTCCTAACTGACATCACCTGGTACTATGGATATATCTCGTCATTGTATCTCTCGGCCAGGTCAATATATGTGCGTAGATAGATCGGTAGTGTCGTGCTAGACTAAGGGGACACTTGTCAATGGCTGTATTTAACCCGTGACAGCATGCCCCCCCCCCCCCCTACTCCATATGTCCCGTAACCCACCTGGATCAGTAATATAATATTAAACTAAGGGGACACTTGATCATGGACGTACTTAACCCGTGACAGCATGCCCCTCCCCCCCCCCCGTGACCCTTAACCCACATAGATCGGTAATTCCGTGATAAGGGGACACTTGGTCATGGCTGTATTTAACCCGTGACAGCATTAGGAGCCACCAAGGTGAGGTCGTTTACATAGCAAAAGTCTCCGCAAAATTTATGGACCACTTCGCACTTCTGACGAAACAGTACCTCATCAATGTATGGGCAAACAAACAGTATGGGCAAGACGACGCCGCCTTGCTTAACACCGTTGGTCGACAAAAATAAGTTCACATAGTCTGATTCCAGCAAACGTTGAGATGCTGTTTTGTGTACATAAAAGCCAAACATCTAAGATACATGGGGTTCATACCTCTGTCTAGTAAAAGTTGAAATAATTAAACATAACTGACTTTATCGAAAGCTTTGGATGCATCAAGTAGTAGTACGAGTTTTGGTTCTCAAAGAAGCTAACAGTTTCTATGAGAGCATAAGTGCACTTTGTTGTTGAGCTACCAGGTTTAAAGCCAAATTGTAATTTACTAGTCGTTAAAACTACCTTATTTTTCTTCATAATAATCCGATCAAGGATCTTCGATATTCGACATTCATTTGCCGGTGCATTATTAAAATGGTCAGTAAATAGTACACCACACCCGTCTTGTTTTGTATCGGGCTACGTGTTTGATCGCTACACCGATATCATCTGCAGTAATAGTGTCATGATTGTTACAGGTAGTATGTATTGCAGTATCCACCTTGGATAACAGAATTATTCAGGACAGGGAGGACACGGAGTTATACAGTCGTTCGTATTTCATTGCCAACCGATCGGCTATTTCGGTGTCTCCTTTAACACCATCAACCAGATTAGGCACAGACCCGCCCTTCCCTCTGAGCTTGGTAATTTCTTTCCAGAAGTCATTGGTTTTGTTGTTTGCGAGGTTACCAGCTAGCTGCTCTCTTTTTAGAGAGTGCCCTACGCATGACATCAGCTACAGCCGCCTGACGTGGTGAACAACAGTGCCTCCATATTGTAGGGGAACCGTAGTGGGGAGGGCGTAGGGGAGACAGTGCGTGTCTGGTAGCTGTCTAAGGCACCCGCGGGGAGAGGGGTCCAGCAAGAGAGGCCGCGCAGTGCGAGGATCGGGGTGGGGTGAAGTGACCACTGGATGGAGCCAGGGTGGTCCCCGAGCGTGGGATGGGTTAGAGCGGGCCCCAACCACTTGAGCCATGGGAGGGGCGGTGAGAACCGGGATGTGGCCAGGGTACTCCCGAGGGGTGGGGGCAGAAGCTCTGCCGGTGCCAGGGTGTCCCAGGGGGTGGGGGGCAGAAGCTCTGCCGGTGCCAGGGTGTCCCAGGGGGTGGGGCGGGCCCTATGCAGGTTAGATAGAGCGGGATGTGGCTAGGGCACTCCCAGGGGGTGGGGCGGGCCCTATGAAGGTTAGATAGAGCGGGATGTGGCTAGGGTACTCCCGAAGGAGGGGGGACCCAAGGCTTTAGTTATATAAAGAGGGGAAGACCGGTGGGATAGAAAAGAGAGATGATCAGAGACCGACTGTATGCACGGATTTATAAAAAGGAACAAGAACTCAGTGGGACACTGATGATGACGAAAATTGACTTTAGGTCAAAGAGCGTGTTTTCCTGAACATGTTGATCGAAACCGCGACCGTCCACGATGAATATCAAGGGAATGTGGGCCATTTCAAAAAAAATCCAGTACATTGAGTACATATGCTCGGTCCCCTGGCTTGAACTTTACATTGACTATGATAGCGTGGTTTTGAGGTCAAGACGGGGCCTCGGAATTTGGTCAGCGGCTTGAGTGAGGCAGGGGGGCCAGTCACTTGAGCTTTGATCTTAAGATGACGTCGGCCTTACTTTTAGCAGATCTTGTATTTTCGCCAGCAAAACACGTCCCCCATGAAGTAACAGACATTCTCACGCTTTTCCTGACTCTAACCCGCTTACAAAGTTATCAATTTGTAAATGTGTAACAACCGCCTTCCCACTCATTCTGCCAACATGGATCACCCTAAGCGTGTCTCCGTAGTTTCACTTTGTGCTTCCATACATAAGCGGGTCAGTTCACGGGCAAGGGAAATTTGTGTTATGCCTTTTGATTGCTAGGTATAAATAATGTATTTGGCATTGGAAATTTATGTGGCATCAGTAATTTATCTGACATACAGTGCTTAACATGTGAACAATATTTTTCATTAGTTTGAACATATATAAAAACAAAGTTCACATATGACTCACGCCTGCCATTTCCTAGAATAATCCATTTCGTTGGCACGAGTTGGGCATAAAAAGTGGCTTTAGAACATGCATATTATTGTATAAAAGTATGTGTATCCTTATCACTAAGAACATATACACCTTATTTCAAATATTGTTTAAGTTTCGGGAAGATTAAGTTTAAGGGAAGATATTGCTCTATGAGTAAGTTTAAAGGGAATCGTTGTTTCAAATAGGGCTCGCGTCCATTAGTGCAGTGCAATTGATTTTGTTGGTTCCTACCCCCCCCCCCCCCCCACTTCCCGGGGGGCAATAACTGTGATTGTCGATTTCGCGACTACCAACAGAGAAGAAATTTTGTTTCACGGCACTCACTTAGTCTCAATTTCTCAGCTCGCCGTAACAGTGCATTCTTGACATTACTGTACCGATTACATTACAGCATGATAGTAGTTTAATGTCCCTTGAAGCAGGTATCCTGCTACTCGGCGACTGTTTGCTAACACTTGTGCATAATAACGTAGGTTTGTCGGCGGGGTGGGTGCAAGGTGGCGGCAGACAAGCATCCAGGAAGGTTAGGACAGGCCCAGAACATTGCCGCTGGTGAAAGGAGCACAGGTGCCCGGTCCGAAGTGGGTGGTACGTGACCGGCATCGACATTAGGTGGGAGATTCGAGAGCAAACTGATGAGGTAGAGCGCGTCTGACCATGACTCCCACTTAACATTGTCTTATTATTGACTTATTACGACGTATTTAAAGTATCCAACTTAGGTCAGTAAATCTCTTGAAGCAGCCATCAGGAACGCGAACTGCATCCGGCGGTCGTTCGTTAACTGTTAACCGCGAACATACTTGCATGAAAAACGTGTGGATCGGGTGGGCGTAGCTCTAGTTCTAAGCGATTAGGATAACAGTCACACACAAGGGTCGCCAGGCATTAAGTTGAGGGGCTGCGGTAGACATCTTCGTGGCCAAGATAAATCAGAAGTCAAGTTTCGTTTGACCCGACGCGACGACGCTCCAGTATCAAGCGTTCTATGTGACTGATTAAAGCACTCTGAAGATGCTTATTGGCAACTAGTTGGCGAAAAGATTGCAATTTTAGCATTTTTATCTAAGAACCGGAAGTAAGATAGGAACGTATCGTTTTTACTTCGCAGCTATACGAGGAACCACTTTCTCTACAAAAGACGCTACTCGTGTATTTTTATGATTTTTTCCGATTTTTGACGAGTTTTGGTAAGTACCAAAAGTGACGTCATCGTGACGTCACGTGACGTATCAAAACACTCTAAGATTCATTCATGACACAAATCATCTCAGTTCATATTTCTATGACATATTAGAACGTTATAGCGATAACTTGAAGGTAAATGGGTCATCAGGCGAAAACACTGACAGAGGTCATTTAGTGCGTTTTCCTCAAAACTTATGAGCTCATATTACTCAAAAATGAATATACGCATCAAAAAGTGAACAATACATGAAAACTGCGCCCTAATTAATAGCATATTCTGAAACTGACCAGAGATCTTTAGCTTTAATATTAACGGAGATATAAGCGTGTTCAATGATTTTTGTCAAAACATCGCTGTGACCTTGACCTTTGACCTTTCGATCTGCGTGACGAGTATATCGTAGCCCTATCGCCAAGCTACCAGGCACAAACTACTGCGAAATAATGTATACGGTTGTTAGGACGCAATGAGACTTGCAGTTCTCGAGTGAGACAGACATACACGCCTTTTGGACGGGAAGACCGACAAAGAACCAAGAACTCAGTGGGACACTGATGATGACGAAAATCGACTTTAGGTCAAGGAGCGTGTCTATCTGAACATGTTGATCGAAACCGCGACCGTCCACGATGAGTATTAAGGGAATTATGGACACATCTAGATTCCAGTACATTGAGTACATATGCTCGGTCCCCTGGCTTGAACTTTACATTGAATATGATAGCGTGGTTTTGAGGTCAAGACGGGGCCTCGGAATTAGGTCAGCGGCTTGAGTGAATGGTATTACAAATGCTCGTGCCGACCTAGTGTGGAAAAAAAAAGTAAAAAGTTAGTGGCCCAAATGGTGTGTATTGTTGCCCAAGGTCGTCTCTCACATTGCCGCTGCATGACATTTTTGTGAAATTTTCCCCAAATTTTGTTTCCGGCTTTCCTGGGGGGGGGGGGGGGGGGGTGGGGGTGTTGGGATGACAGCACCGTGGCCACTGGTCATTCATTAGAGGACTAAACAAAATCACCCTGAAGTGATCAGGCGTGTATCGATGATGCCTTGGGTTGTCCTCCGCAAGTGGCGGTCCGCAGCATCTTCGAATAGGGATGCTAATCAGGATTCGGGGGACCAATAGGGATCTGATAGGTCGATTAGGGTTGTGTGGGACAAATCGAGATGTGCAGGGTCGAAGTCGACGGTTCGAAACGGGATCCGTGGGACACATTGGTATACGACGGGTCAAAGCTGGTTTCGTTGGGTTCAATCTGGATTATCAATGTTCAATCAGGATCACCAAGGTCGAATCGGGATCTGAAGGTCAAATAGGGATGCGACGGGTCAATCTGCATCCTAGTTGTCAAATCTCTATCTGGCGGCTTCCATCAGGTTCTGAGGGAGTCAATAAAAATCATAGTCCAATCTGGATCCGACAGATTAAATCTGGGTCTGACGGGTGGGGATGCCAGATGACTACTCGGGATCTGAGAGGGCAAATGTGGATGTCCAGGTCGAATGGGGAGCTGAAAAGGTCAATATGGATCTGAGAGGCAAAATAGGCGTCTGTGAATGATATCTGGATCTGAGGGATCAATATGGATCTGAGAGGTCAAGTCTGGATCTGATACGTCAAATCTGGATCTGAAGGATCACTCTGGATCTGAATGGTCAATCAGGATCTGAGAGGTCAAATCTAGATCTGAGAGGTCAAATCTGGGTCTGAGAGGTCCAATCTGGATCTGAAGGATCAAATCTGGATCTGAGGGATCAAATCTGGATCTGAGGGTCAAATCTGGATCTGAGGGGTCAAATCTGGATCTGAAGGGTCAAATCTTGATCTGAGGGTCAACTCTCGATCTGAGGAGTCAATCTGGATCTGAGGGATCAAATCTGGATCTGAGGGATCAAATCTGGATCTGAAGGGTCAAATCTTGATCTGAGGGTCAACTCTCGATCTGAGGGGTCAATCTGGATCTGAGGGATCAAATCTGGATCTGAGGGATCAAATCTGGATCTGAAGGGTCAAATCTGGATCTGAGGATCAAATCTGGATCTGAGGGGTCAATCTGGATCTGAGAGGTCAAATCTGGATCTGAGAGGTCAAATCTGGATCTGAGAGGACAAATATGGATCTGAGAGGTCAAATCTGGATCTGAGGGATCAAATCTGGATTTGAAGGGTCAAATCTGGATTTGAAGGGTCAAATCTGGATCTGAGGGGTCAATCTGGATCTGAGGGTCAACTCTCGATCTGAGGGGTCAATCTGGATCTGAGGGATCAAATCTGGATCTGAGGGATCAAATCTGGATGTGAAGGGTCAAATATGGATCTGAGGATCAAATCTGGATCTGAGGGGTCGATCTGGATCTGAGAGGTCAAATCTGGATCTGAGAGGTCAAATCTTGATCTGAGAGGTCAAATCTGGATCTGAGGGATCAAATCTGGATCTTAGGGATCAAATCTGGATCTAAAGGATCAAATCTGGATCTGAGGGTCAAATCTGGATCTGAGGGGTCAATCTGGATCTGAGAGGACAAATATGGATCTGAGAGGTCAAATCTGGATCTAAGGGATCAAATCTGGATTTGAAGGGTCAAATCTGGATCTGAGGGGTCAATCTGGATCTGAGGTGTCAATCTAGATCTGAGAGGTCAAATCTGGATCTGAGGGGTCAATCTGGATCTGAGAGGTCAAATCTGGATCTGAGGGGTCAAATCGGGCTCTGAGGGGTCAATTAGTGCCTTCACTTGACAATTTGGATCAAATAGAGGTTTCAGCGGGCAAAATAGAGTTTTAGTGAGTAAATTTGACCCAGTAGGCCATTACACATACAATTTGGCCCAAATAGAGCTTTTAAGGTACAATCTGGGGTAAATAGTGCTTTTGCTGGGCCAAATATGACCTTCAGAGAGCAATTGAGCATAGATATCGGCGTGGGATAGCAACTTATTCCAAATATAGCTTTCTGTTTACTAAATAGCGCTTTCTGTTTACAAAATCGAGCTTTTTGTTGACAACATGGAACTTTTGGTTCGCAAAATAGAGCTTCCTGTTGGCAAAATGGAGCTTTTGGTTCGCAAACTAGAGCTTTCAGCATGCAATTTGAGCTAAATATCGCACATACCTGGCAATTTGGGCTAAATAGCAAGTATAACAGGACATTCTAGGTACACTGGGCATCTAAGGGGCAATTTAGGGTAAACAGCGCATATAACGAGCAATTTGGGCTCAATTGCGCATGTAGCGGGTAATTGTCAGTTAAAAAGCGCATGTAACGCTCAATTTATGCTAAATAGCGAATATAACGGGCTTTTTGAGCTGAACAGCGCATATAGCGGGCAATTTTGGATAAACAGCGCGTATACGGGGACAATTCGGGCTAAACAGCGCGCATAACGGGAAATTTGAGCCAAATAGCGCATTCATCCGACAACGTGCGCACCGCAGGCTCTATTTTGAGCAATGTGCAATGAGCAATTAACCCATATTAACAAAATTACAGGTAACACCGTCGTTTGTGCCGATGACGTGAGGATCGCGTCGTGTAACGCATCTTCCGCCCGCCAATTTAATGCCATATTAGAGTTTAAGTGAACATGATTTTTTTTTCTCAAGAGGGATTGCTTGACTCATTATGAATGGCGCTACGAATTTTACTTTTTATCTAATAATACGTCATCGTGACGCGACATGACGTCATTTGACGTTTGCAAAAATGCTTAAGATGGCTTCTATTTCTTTAATATACCTACGTATCAACTCGGGCTATGACAGCTATTGCCAAAGTGGCTGAAAATGAAGCAAATCCAACATGTCGTAGGAGCACGTTAGCTATGACGTCATTTTTGACGCATCCCCTGCGCCAAAAAAGTTACACAGGGCATAAACTGTCCCTGAACACGACCTGCAACGTCAAGTAACCCGAAAGTCGCCATACCTTGTAATAGCTGAGTAATAGCCTACTTAAGATATGTGACGTCATGACGTCATGGTGACGTTATGACGTGACGCACGACAACGTCCAAGCGGCAATATGCCAAGCTTTACTGCCACAACTTATTCGATTAAAGAGCTAGCCGATAGTAAGATTAGTCCTTCAGCTATGGCTTGGCGAAATGGTCAAAAATTGCATTAGCTTATCATTGCGGAAACACGGAGACCGACGACAAGAACAAAGAACACTGTAAGCGAAGTGATATAGCAACTAATTTGTTTCTTTCACTATTTTTCTGACAATCAATGTTCCCTACCATTTGACGCAAACGTCACAGCTCTAGCTTGTTTTTCTGATTTTTGACGATTTTTTCAAGATGGACGCAATCTACATTTACTCATCATTGGAGGCCCCGCAAAGGTGTCGTCCCACTTCGAAGCGCTCTAGCACCATAACTAGACAACCTCCGCCTAATTAAAGCACTAAGTGATCTGAAGATGCTTATTGGCAACTAGTTGGCGAAAAGAATGCAATTTTAGCATTTGTATTTGATTTCTGACGATTTTTCTTTAAATGGCCAGAATCTGTATGTTTATCATTAGGCCAGTGGCTTCGTTGCCATGGAAACAAAAAGTAATACAGAGATCGCCGTGTTTTTCTTATAACTTGCTTTAAGGTGATATTACCTCACTGTGTGGCGAAGGAGATTGAAATAGCTTGAGCGGAAGTAGGTCATATTCGACCAAGTTCATTTTTCCCCATAGGATCCAATGTTAAACGATTTCGACTATATACCAAAAAGTAATAATGCTATGTCACCATGTTCACAGATTATGACTCAGCTTAGCATTATCCATCCACAGCTGCAAGTATTGAGCGATGGCTTGAATAGGACGCCCGTGGGAGCCGCTGCCAGTGCCAAAAAGCCGTATCTTTCACCATTGGCCAAATTTCGAAAAAATCCTGTGACGTCACTTTCATCTCCAATTGCATATGATAAGCACTGTTGCTACTAGGTATCATGTTTAACTAAGACACAAATCCCCGTGTTGTTTGCTGGAGGCACTTGCGACATACGCGACAAAACATTTTTTCCCAGCCTAAAGATACAGCCCTTTTAACATGGGAAGTCCCATAGAGAAATTCCCCCGGCCCTGGAACCGGAAGTAAGATAGGAAGGTATTGTTTTTAGTTTGTAGCAATACGAGGAACTACTTTTCCTACAATATAATGCTACTTTCGCATTTTTGTGATTTGTTTCAGATTTTTGATGATTTTTTGTAGATACCGAAAGTGACGTCAACGTGACGTCACGTGACGTATGAGAAAACTCTAAGATTCAACACAAGTCATCACAATTCATATTTCTATGACATATTTAAACATAATAGCGATAGCTTGATGGCAAATGTGCCAAAAAGCGAAAAAACTGACAGAGGTCATTTAGTGCGTTTTCCGCAAAACCTATGATCTCGTTTTCCTCGAAAATGAGTATTACGCATCAAAAATTGAACAATACCCAAAAACTGCACCTAAAAGAGGGGCACATTCTGAAACTAATTCGAGATCTCTAGCTTTAATATTAACGGAGATATAAGCGTTTTTAGTTATTTTTTCAAAAAATCGCTGTGACCTTGACCTTTGACCTTTCAACCTGCTTGACGAGAATGTTGTAGCCCTATTAGCTGCCTATAAGATGTTAAAGATTGCGAAACGATACATGCAGCAGTTAGGCCACAAAGAGACTTTCCGTTTTCGAGTGGGACAGACATACATACATACATACATACATACACACAAACACGACCAACCGACATATTCCGAATATTGAAATTTCAATTTTCGTCATAACAAACATACAAACACGACCGACCGACATATGACGAAAAGTGAAAATTTTCGTCCTAATAAACTCAAGAAAAGAAATACGTTGTTGCATCTCTATGTTAAAGTGGTGTCGCGAACGAAGGTGTCTGGTTGGTTGGTTGGTTATTCAGGACGCTTTAACCACTTTTGGTCATATCGCGTCAATGGGAGAAGGAAGGGAGAGTGAAGCCATGTCCCGGGGGTAACCCCCTACTCTTTACGAATAAAGACATGGGATCTTTATCCTGCGACCACATAGACATGGCCACAGCAGGGCTCGAACCACCGACCCACGTGCCGTTAGGCTCTCAAGTGACCAGAGCACTCAATGCGAGCGCTCTAGCCCACTGAGCTGTCGCGCCGGCCCCACGAAGGTGTCCGGATTAAAGAACCTCACAATATCCTGTGCCAGAAGAACGATGCCTCTCTATACGGCTTCACGATGTCGTTCCCCCCAGCCACGCACTGACGGGTACCGGTCCCTCTAGGGGTGTGAAGATCAGAGGCCGTCACACACATCTCCATAAGGGAATCATGAAATAACTGAATATCCCTGCTGTGTACGTCAGCCTTAGCACGATGCAAGTCGTCACACTGAATAGCATGCCAGGGAGATGCCGCATTTGCCGAATAGCATGCCGTCAATTCATCGGTCAACCTCTCCAAGTGTGCCGCATACTGTTCAAGATCGCCCGGCGTTGCAGCCTGCCATTTTGGCCTAGAATTGACTGAAGGGGACTTTACTTCGGAGTAGCTAACAGGAAGTTCAAGACTAAGCACCAGCGGTGAGTGAAACGATACATTCATTCCGTCTTGCAAAGTGTGATATTTTCAAATCGCCTCAAATAAGCTCTCATTCACCCAAAAGTGATCAATAGTATGCGTGTTACTGTTCACTGGACTGGTATAAGTATATGACACAGTCTGTGCCTTGTAGTTAATGCAGGGTATTATGGATTCTCTTTGGCAGAAATATTCCAATTGTCAGTACAGTATCGATCAGACGATGTGTGGATGGGATTGACAGTACAGTTGATAGATTTTTTCCATAGTATCGAACAACCACCGTAACCACGACCCTGTGAAATCTCAGCTTCATCAATGGCTGATATGTTATGCCATCTTACTTTAAAGCTACCATCATTAAGAATGTTCGATATTCTGTGAAACTGCGACTCCCGGATCCAATTTTCCTGGAGAAACACTAAGTCTGAATCCTTTATCAGTTCAGCTACCTATTCTGGTTTACCCGGGCAGTTATAAAAAGAGATAGATAAGTTTCCTGCTATAATCGGGTTAAAGGAATTTTCACATTTGTTCCTCAGTGAGGTTTCCCTCGGCCGATATTGTCGCACACAGATACCATCGGGCCAAATGGAAGGAGCAAACGATTTTTTTGGGCTCAATGGCAGGTATAGTTAATTTAAAGGAGTTGTTTTTCGCATCTTCGTGCGAGATGCATTCTAACTCAAGAGTTTTAATACCTCTGGCATTAATATAGTCATGTAGATCCTGGACACCGACATATTTGTCCACACAGGAAATAAATATCTTCTTGGTCCGAGAGGATATCCCGCACTTCACGACACCAGAGATAGCGGCTGATCCCGTTACTTCGTAGCGCTCTATGTTCCGCTCCTGCTTTCGTCTTAAATATCGTGAGATGATAAAGCCGCCTTCTTCAGTGGGTTGACCGGCAGGCCCGGCCTTCTGACTGGACCCAGAGGCAGGCCCGGCCGTCTGACTGGACCCAGAGGCAAGCCCGGCCGTCTGACTGGACCCAGAGGAAGACAAGGCCTTCTCACTGGACCCAGAGACAGGCCCGGGCTTCTGACTGGACCCAGAGGTCGGCTCGGCCTTCTGACTGGACCCAGAGGCAGGCCCGGCCTTCTGACTGGACCCAAGCAGGCCCGATCTCCAGATCGGAGAGCTCAGGAGCACGTTATGATATGGTCACTCTTGCGGAACGAATTAACTGTCAACAACAGCTGCTTTGATTGTTCTGCGTTTTGGGCGACGGGCGATAATGAACCAACTTATAAACATGCAAATAATATCATCAAAATAAGCACTTCGACGACCAACAGTGCCTATGCACTACTGCTCCGTAGCTGCCAGGAGACCATACCCAGATGATCGAAGCGATAATATCCTGCTTATCGACTGGTGTGGTCTCGATATTCCAAAATTGACAGAGTTTGTTTTGTTTGGTCAATCGCTCCACGTATGGAGCCGTTTGTTTCAATCACCTTCGTTGACAAACACAATCGCCTTTCCGAAGTTAACTTCCTGCCCACCCCTACTTATATAATCAGTAGATGGCTATTACTGATTACAACAACCAGCTAGCGATAAACAAATCGTCTCCTTCATTTGAATTCGTCGCTGTTAGAAAGCCCCAGGGGGCTATCAGAATTTTTAGTTATTGATATAATGCTATATTACATAATATAGCCGTAACTAGTAAGGCTGTTGGCTCACTGTATGTTATTGAGCCCCGGGCGCTTATTTAGTCTTTGAGTCTCCTTGACAGTTCGCCTCTTCGAGCGGTCGCTTATTCTACTAAGGGCGCTTATTCGAGCAACTACGGTATGTGGCGCTCAAATGACAGGCTGTTTGCTGTTTAATTATCACAAGTACGTCACGAATTTGTTGGGGTAAAAGCCCCGGGTGGTAAAATAAAAAGTGAAATATTCGTACGCATCTGAACTTCATGGTAAACTGTTATAGATCCGACCCTATTGCTTCCAAGAAGTAGTTGTAACCGGCCTCTGAAACCAAAAGACAATATAAATGCACTTACAAGTTACATTGTAAATTTACATATGTGTTACCGCTGCACGTTGCTCCGCCAGAAGGGTCGTTTGCTGTTGACGAAATCGTAACAGAGAAGTCGACTAAATTGGTGAGCCGCTGCCATGCTTGTATCGCCATGTAGTGACTGAATTTGCAAGCAAAAGATTTGCCCTCGAGTGGAATGCCCGGGGGGGGGGCGGGCACTACATTATTACAGTAGTGGGCATGTGCCACCCATGCCATAGAGAACGTTTGGAGAGCGAGAATAAAGTGCGCGATTTTGTGGTCAATGAGAGAAAAAAGTTGGGCTAAAAGGCATCTTAAAGAGATACTGACAGACAATTTCGGTTCAAAAGCATCTGAATTGACACCGACATTCATGACAAAATGTTTGGAAGTTAATTTTTTTAACATTACCGATATCAACTGGACTATATAGTCAAGAACTGCAATTTTTTCAGTCTCGGATGGGTACATTGAGAGAAGTTGTCGATTTCTGCTTCGAGGATGAGAGAAAAAAGGGTCATTTGGGCGGCACATATGTATATACCTAACTATATGTAGTGCCCCCCTGGGTGGAAAGGGCGTGTTTAAGCAACGACTGCGCGTTTTGTTTTTGTAACTTTCTTCTGGTGTACTTTTAACCTTGTGTACCTCACAATGTTCCTGATCAAATGTTCCCTCTGCCCCAGTCATCTCCAATAGACCACTCATGTAACAAGGTGAACGGCTACGTACTGGCTTACTCAACCCCAATTTGATGAAACGCTTTCGAATAACACCTACCTTACTCAGGCGGTGGACCCAACGCTCACCCAGAGTTTCTGAGATTTATCGGGGTTCTCGATGACTGAAGTGCTGCCACCTAGCGGGGTCTCTTGGAGGGTTACCTGAGTATTGTTATGCTTTCAGATTCAGTTTTCCAGGCACAGCCGGCCTCATGCGATGGGCGCCCAATGGTATAGGAGTAGTGCCGCGGCGGCGGCGAGACGCCGGCAGGAACTTACCTTGCCCAGGAGCTGTAACCTCACGCAGTTCTTAGCCACAATCAATCTCGAGGCACAGCCCCCTGTCGTGCCACGCCACCTGTTGGGAAAATGCCGGGGAATCATTTACAACCGGGTCCCCAAGTGTGCCAGTCG
Organism: Arenicola marina; assembly: GCA_964019135.1. Taxonomy (NCBI): domain Eukaryota; kingdom Metazoa; phylum Annelida; class Polychaeta; family Arenicolidae; genus Arenicola; species Arenicola marina. The sequence goes on from OZ025259.1 coordinate 31,123,741, forward strand.
TTTCCTCAAGGATTTATTTGAAGAAGTCATCGCCCCTAACAACCAGAGTTTAATCTTTATTGATGGAAAATACCTAGCAAACGAGGTAATGACTACTTTGTATATTAGATTTATCTGGCTTTGTTTTTTATTTTGTTCCTGGAAACGCCATGACTGTGTATTACAGTCCTATGACCCTTAAATTATCGGTTACTATTATCGTGTTACTATTATTACATGTGGACTAAATTGTATTGAATTAATCCTGAGTACTATGGTTCCCGAATGTATTACATAACGCAATCAACAGGTCGTAGATTTGCGCCCAGGCACCTGTATATGGGGCATTTTTTATCCCTAATTTAATAATACAAGAATTATAGGGGTCTGGAAGGGGGGGGTCCAGTGTCTAGTGTCGATTTTTCAAAATTATCGGTGTCGAATGTCGAATTTTCACGACGTTCCGTGTTGCTTTCTGGCTGAAGTCACTGTCGTTTTTTTAATAAATTTATTTTTGAGATCCTCAGTGTCGAAATTTGGGGTCCTGGTTCGTTCACTGTGAAATATCTCTTATTTAGGTCATTTGTGATTATGCAGGGGTATTACATCTCGAGGATGAGAGCAGCAAAAGGTCAATTCGTACTTGTCAGCCACTTCTACTACGTCAACTTTACAAGGTGGGGTTCTGTTAGCCCCAGATCTGTTCCCCACATCTGACACGTCTACGGACCTTAGCTGTCCGTTGTGTGTCCTACAGCCACAGAACTGGGGCTAGGGTGCTGTATTGTGCACTCCTTAATGTTGAATACACACCATCCTACCTAACTTACCTGACGAGTGTACAGCCGCGTGTTTCAGGATAATTAGTAGTCCACACGATATCTGCACAATTGATATTAAGGCAGCACCAGGGGGGGGGGGTTCTAGGGGATCGAATCCCCGCCCCCCGCTTGAGGAAGCGCCTCTTCAATGCAAAATTGAGGCCATTTGAGGCGGCCTCCCCCCTGTTTTGAGAAAGAACGCTATCTGAGGCGCCGTAGACCCCCTCCCCTTGGTCGTAAAAAATTGGTGGATGTCCCGGTCGCAAGTTTCAATGGACCTCCATTTTCGTACAGGAACAGAAGATGATTTATTATTCTTTATTACTGTAACATTGTAGGGCAAATCATTCGCTGACTATATGTGTTCTCCTTTAGGTCCTACCACGATCCGATCGTCTACATAAACTTGGTGAGAGAACCCATTGAATGGTTCCGATCCCTGTATTTCTTCCATCAATATGGAGGGAATGATCACCCTTTCTTAGTACCTCTCGGTGCCAAATTCCGGAAGGTAAGTGTCTAGTTTTCCTACATGAGCGCAGTGCAGTCCAAATATAACATAACTTAAGTACAGCAATGTATGTGTATATATACCGATATGTGCTTCTAGATGGACTAATTATGCATTTGTTTCATGGAAGTTTTCGATTTATGAAGGTTGGCGTACAAGATAAGTAAAACATTGACAAACGAAATATGTCGAATATAGTATCTGGATTTCAGTTTATTCAGAGTTCGCTTTAGGGTTTTACTCTATTATAACGGATAAACCTCAGGTACGTATTGGTCATGAACCCTTAACTTTTCCTTATATTTCTTATCTTTTCTGACGTCAGGGCTTCTCGTGTACAGGCCAATTACGTAGTTTCGTAATGATTGTTACTTTAGCAACGGTTTCGTACATTTCTCGTGTATTTCTTTCTATTTCAGCCTTTTGATGAATGCGTTCAAAGTGATGAGTGCTTTCAGCCTATTTACGAAACCTTCAGTCCGCTTAGATTTTTTTGCGGAAAGGCGGCGCATTGCGGGTAAGCAGCTATATCTAGTGCTGTATTGCTAGTAATGTCGTAACTTACCCTTGCAAAATCGTACTTTCGCGACCTCCTAGTAAATTTGTGTTCACGATTGCAAACGGTAAGCGTTCATGTTTTATCGTCCCCCCCCCCCCCCTGGATATTTTGTGGAATGCCCCCACCCTTGCCTTGCCCTGCCTTACCTACCGCCTTCATGTACACCCATAGCACATCTGTCGTTATTTATAGCAAGGCAAGTGAAGAAGTGTTGCAGAAGGTCAAGGCCACCATTGAGAGACACTACCTGATGGTGGGTGTCTATGAAGATTTGCCCGCCGTCAACATGGTCCTCGAGTATTTACTGCCACAAGTCTTCACCAACCTCACCAATGCCTACATCCCAAAAGGAACTATTTACAAATTACTGTAATAGGGGTCTGGAACGGGTAAATGGCGACTCGCAACACAGGCAAATTGGAAAAATCGACATCGACACAGATTTTGGGGGAAACGACACGGAACTTTACTAGTCAAATCGATATGCGACACTGATAATTTTAAAAAATCCACATTGGACACTGGACCCTTCCTTTCAGGGTCCCTGTAATGACGGCTGCTGATTTATAATTACAAAGAAGATAACTAGTTGATTTGATTTTACCATTAAATTTGAAATATAACACTTCTATTAAATGTGAATCTTTACCTTTCATTTCTCAGTACACTATGCAGAATTGTGGGAAATTGGCGAGGTATATTTGTACATATAGCTTTTTAATGTCATGCATATTTGTTTTAAGTAAGCGGTAAATATCCGTGTATATAACGTTTGAACGTTTTTACGTCTTCATGGAACTATAAATCCCGTTACCCATAATGATAATCTGACACAATGTACGGGGAAGAACTCGGCAAAATGGATCACGTGATCCTGTGGCCTTGACCTTTCTCTTCAGCTGCTGATTAACAGAAGCAAAAACGACAGGCCACCGTGAAGAAAGATCCGTTAACAGCCGAGGCAGAGAAAACCCTAGGCATACGACTCAAATACGACAACGAGTTATACCAGTTTGTAAAGCAGAGATTCTATAGACTACACAACGCTATTAAGACATTATGAATGGAGCCGAGATGGAATGTGGATATTTTAGGTAGCTTCAGCTCTTAGGCTGACCTGACCAAGCATGGCACTCTACGGGGAAATGACATAATGACACAAAGAGAAGCAGTCCTTGTGCATCCGCTTTGACGATGACGATGATGATCAAACGTCGATGCTTTACTCTACATGTATTTAGTAACAGGGCATGATATTATTACGCTTCTATGCTGATGCTTTTCTCCTCATGTAACAAGTCACAGGACATGTTACTAAGACCTTCCTTGGTGCATCTTTGTGAGAAAGTGTAGCTATCTCATGTACTATGTCATTACATTTTGGGCGTGACTGCAGTTTTTGCTTTTTTAAGATGTTGAAAATTAGGTGGGTTGGTGGGTTGGTGGGTGGATGGGGGTCAAGTGGGCGGGTATGGGTCGAGTGGGCGGGTATGGTGGGTGAGTGGGTGGGGGATGGGTGCATGGATGAGTTGATGTCATTTCCGTATAATACGACACTTGAGAAAGACTGAGGAACTCCAGTGACTTGACAAAAAAATGTCACGAAGTAGGCTAGTATATTTCCCCTTTGGCTATATCTTACATCGTTCGGACTATTTTTTGGAAAATTTAACTGATTCAAATTGAACATAGATTCGCAGTTTTCCGCAAATACACTACTGTTTAAAATTGACTGTGCTGCTGGTAACGTACGGGACGAATTTATTGATTAATTAGAAGCCATGTTACGTTCGAACTATGTTTTCGAGTTCGATTGAAGTCAAAGGCGTGAAGCTTTTTAAACTCTTATCCGGTGTTATTTTAAAACATTTTTTTCGCTTAGCTCTTTTCTTGTGATTATTCGACAATGGAATTTTTATTATATAAAATTATATTATAATTATAATTTATACTATAGAAAATACAATATACGATCAACAGAACCATCAAAAATAATTTGTGACGCCAACACCGTTGAGGTCAACCGTGAGGTAGACGTTTGGTATAGGTGATGTGAGGAACGAGTTCGCCCTACTGGCAGAGTGTAGCGCACCCCCAGAGGCACACCCCCAGAGGAGGTACGCCCTTTCCTTTCTAAACCTTTGCCAATCGCCTTATCCAGCAAGGCTCAGAACTGCAACTCCTGGTCCACATAGACAACAACAGTGACGGATTCAGGGTTCGATTGATTTATTACTTACAGTTGAGGACACGTAAAAACAGTTATTTTACATGCTGATAATGACCTCGGTCATCCAACGCCACCATTGTGATGGCTGGTTTAGCTCTCGCATTTACCACCCACATTGCAGGGATACGCAAGGGACCGTAATCCCCAGGGAAATTTACCGTACCCATAACGGCTAACTCACTTGCGACGGGGCCCCATTGGGGGGAGCTAATACCCAACTATTCACTCGGCGGGCCAGTCTCCTTACTTAATTTCAGTCGACCAGCCCGCCAAGCTTGCGGCAAGCGAGCGCCATAAGCGCCATAAGCGTATCCAGCTTTGCAACCAAAACTATTTGCCTTAATTTTGAGTTATGGGGGCAGTGTTAGCCTCGGGAGACCCACTCAGGAAACGGTCTCGCGAAGCTATATATCTCTGCATGACAAGGAGTGTAAGAGACCCTCAGCATCGCTGATGTTACAAGCTGTTAAAGCCATTCCAATATTATACACCTGTATACACTGATATCTATTTCACATAGAGCAAATTAATGTTGTAATGTGAAAGCTATTTTGCAAGAAGGTCTAGCCTCTAATACAGAATGGTAGCCAGACTTCTTATGCAGTCATGTATATGTTTCACTTTATATATACTTGTCTTGGCACCATGCCGAAACGTTAGAGTAAAGACAAAGAAAAGGAGAAGAGCATTCCCATTTGATGAACTAGCTGCCAGGTGTACTGCTTTATTATAAAAAAAAAATTGTCATTATTAAATTCATATTAATTTATTTCATTAATAAGTCTGTTTACCGGTACATTGTTTCATTGATATTGTTGGCTTCATCACTTATTATAAATATGGCAATCATAGTGTGAGATACTAATATTGGTATTAATTTCTACGCATCTGGTATGTTAGAAGCAGATACGTCAACTTCACTTTATCTATAACGGTAAATGCAACTTTCATGTATAAAAAAATATTAAAGCTGTGAAAAGACATGAAATGTCAAATACCAGTACAATTGCTTACTTCTACATATTTAATATTATTAGAAAAATTGTCAGCCTCATGGAAGTTACATATGTGGTATGTCAATATATGCACAATATACACAAGCTGTGTTTCCCTTCACAATTTATGTATGCTAAATCTGGGTTGGTTTATGTTTCTAAGAGATGCCTTGTTTGCTATATGAGCTACACTGCATAAGTTCATATGTATGTTTGTATTATAAAATCCGTTTAAGTAACTACCAGTAGAGCTAGGTAGTATATAATGCTAAAGGATCAAATTATCTGTCATGAATTGTTATGTCGGTCGGTCGTATTTGTTTGTCTGTTTCTATATATATATATATATATATATACATATATATATGTCTGTTTCACGCAAAAACGGGAAGTCTTCTGATGGCCTAACAACTGCATGCATCGGTTCGCAGTCTTCAGTACCTTATAGCCACGCAGTAGGGCTAGAACATACTCGTCACCCAGGTCAAAAGGTCAAAGGTCAAGGTCACAGCGATTTTTTGGAAAAAAAACTAAGAATGCATATATCTCCGTTAATATTAAAGCTAGAGATCCCGGGTGAGCTGCAAAATGTGCTACACTTTAAGGCGCAGTTTTTCGGATATTGTTCACTTTTTGATGCGTAATACTCATTTCGAGTAAAATGAGGTCGTACGTTTTGCGGAAAACGCACTAAATGACCTCTGTCGCTTTTGGGCACATTTGCCATCAAGCTATCGCTATGATGTTCTAATATGCCATAGCAATATAAATTGAGATGAGTTGTGTTGAATGTTAGAGTTCTCTGATGCGTCACGTGACGTCACGATGACGTCACTTTTAGTACTTAAAAAATCGTCAAAAATCAGAAAAAAATCCCAAAGATTTGCGAGTAGCATCATATTGTAGGAAACGTAGTTCCTCGTATAGGGCTATAAAGTCTCGTTCGCCTAGACTTCCGGTTTACTCATTTTGGGGACAAACAAACGAAGCACGTGTTCGGAACGAGTTTGGAATCTCTGCGCACACTGGTATCCTGACTATCTGTGACGTAGGGGTGACGTGTATGTGACGCAAAGAGTGAGACTGGGGACCAGACTACCTGCGCAAGAGCCAGGCGTCGAGGGGTGGGTCCATTGCGGAAGGCCTGGCGAGATAATTAAGACTATTTAAGAAATATAGCTTCCCAAAACGGATAGGCGACATATTTTTCATTCATTTGCGCCAACACAATGACTAATATTTGTTACGACGGGACAACACGGCTGAGAAACCAACGATTTTTTGCATTTCCTACGAAAACTAGACATTATGACGTCACATAGATTCTCCCCGAGTGACAACGTTGTCGCAACGCTTCAAACAGAAAACTTACAAAGAATGAAGAACTTTGTCTTTTCGTGATCTAAAACTGATACGAAAACATCCTACTGGTCTTAATTTACCTTTACCATGGGGTTTAATGACGAGCCCGTGTGTTGTTACTCCATGCGCTGCACATTTTGACAGCGGAATGGTTAAGTCGATCACTTGCTCTCGCCATTTTTGTTACCGTGGAGGCACGTGAAACACTGTGACGTCACTCGCAGTTTGGAGAACTCGCAAAAACCCGGGTGCAGGGCTAAATTTAGAACGCTATTTTTAGCTTTCGAGTGTTGTGAAGACGGATTTTTCCTTGTATATTCCCAAAGTTCTGCGCTCCATCGCCTCCAAATATTTTGACGTCTATCTTCCATAGCCATGTTTAGTGAAATGGTACTCATAGTCTTTAGAATAAACCTGGAAAGAAATTGACTTGTAGCTGCCTATGGTTCAACATGGACCACGTGTGTTTGTTTGTCCCCAAATTTGAAGTCTCGCGGCCCGATCGCGAGAATTGTATAGCCCTATAGTTGCGAAATAAAAACAATATGTTCCTATCTTACTTCCGGTTCCAGGGCCGACGGCAGTTCTCTATGGGACTTCCCGTGTTAAAGCGCTGTATCTCTGGGCTGGGAATTTTTTTTTGTCGTGTATTTCACAAGTGCCTGCATCAAGCGACACCGGCATTTTTTTCTTAGTTAAACATGATACATAGTAGCTTCAGTGCCCATCGCAAGCGATTGGAGCAAATAGTGACGTCACAGGATTTTTTTAAAATTTGGCCAATGGTGAAAATACGGCTTTTTGGTGTTAGCAGAGGCTCCCACGGGTGTCCTATTCAAGCCATCACTCAATGCTTGCACCTGTGGATGGATAATACTAAGCTGAGTCATAATCTGTCAAAATGGTTCCATAGCCATATTACCTTTCGGTATGTAGTCGAAATCGTTTAACATGGGATCCTATGGGGAAAATGAACTTGATCGAATATGACCTACTTGCACTCAAGCTATTTCAGTCTCCTTCGCCACACAGTGAGGTAATATTACCTTAAAGCAAGTTATAAGACAAACACGGCGATATCTGTATTACTTTTTGTTTCCATGGCAACGAAGCCACTGGCCTAATGATAAACATACAGATTCTTGCCATTGAAAGCAAAATCGTCAAAAATCAGATAAAAATACTAAAATTGCATTCTTTTCGCCAACTAGTTGCCAATAAGCATCTACAGATCACTTAATTCTTCAATCAGGCGGATGTTGCTCAGTTATGGCGCTAGAGCGCTTCAAAGTGGGACGACATCTTTGCGGGGCCACCAATGATGAGTGAATGGAGATTGTGTCCATCTTTAAAACAACGCCAAAATTAAGAAAAACATGCCAGAGCTGTGATCTTTACGCCAAATGGTATGGACCATTGATCGGCAGAGAACTAATAAAAGAAACAAATGAGTTGCTATATTACTTCGCATGCAGTTTTCTTTGTTCTTGTCCTAGGTCTCCGTGTCTCCGCAATGATGAACTAATGCAACTTTTGGCCATTTCGTCAAGCCATAGCTGAAGTACTATTCTTTCTATCGCCTAGCTCTTCAATCGAATAAGTTGTGGCAGTAAACCTTGGCCTATTGCCACTTGGACGTTGTCGTGCGTCACGTCATAACGCCACTATGACGTCATGACGTCACACATCGTACGTAAGCTAGTACTCAGCTATTATAAGGTATGGCGACTTTTGGGTCGCTTTACGTTGCAGGTCGTGTTCAAGGAACAGTTTGTGCCGTGTGTAACTGTTTTGGCGCAGAGGATAAGTATGCGTCAAAAATGACGTCATAGCTAACGTGCCCCTACGAAATGTTGGGTCTGCTTTACTTTTAGCCATTTTGGCAATAGCTGTCATAACCCGAGTTGATAAGTAGACATATTAAAGAAATAGAAGCCATCTTGAGCATTTGCGCGAACGTCAAATGACGTCATGTCACGTCACGATGACGTATTATTAGATAAAAAGTAAAATTCGTAGCGCCATTCATAATGAGTCAAGCAATCGCTCTTGAGAATTTCATGTTCACTTAAACACGTCGTCTTCAGAGACATATATGGCGAGGGGGCTAAGTGTGCGTCAACGTCATAGCTTACGTGCTCCTACGAAAGTTTGGGCCTGCTTGATGTTCAGCTAATTTGGCAATAGCTACCATCACCCACAAGTTCATGAGTTCACCTATGATTTCGTAAGTAGGTATACTTAACAAAATAGAAGCCATCGCGAATATTGTCGTGATCGTCAAATGAAGTTCGTGAAGTCACGAAGACATAATAAATAAAAGATACGAAAGTACCGTTAATATTTCGTCAAGAGAAGCGCCTTGGCTTCAAACTGGATGTCCAATTAACCTCCGCCTACAGTGCCACACTGCCTGTCGAAGGCAGCATTTAGTCCAAATTGCCCATATAAGGTCCTTTAGCCAAAATTGGCCCTGACGACTCGTAACGTCGCCATTAATACAGCTTCCAAATGTACTTATGTATTTTCGTCCTCGACCTATGGTCGAATATCTCTTGTTTATTTGTCTTATATTATAGTTTCTTTTTATCTTTTGTGAATTTCTTTTCCGACCTTTACTCTTGCTTATAAATGTGATTTTAAAATAAAAAAATAACAGATTTGAAACATATTTGTTTTCCCTGTTCACTTATAGCGTGTTAAATGATCTACTATGCAATCGTGAAGAAACCACATGTATAACGATCTCGCGTCTATTCCATCGCCAGTCATGGTGTTCAACAAGTTAATGCGGCGTCCGCATACCATAGCTGTTAGTAGCGCCTCGATGTCAATCTCTGCCTATCGACAAGTTGTTTACATCGTGTTGCTATTGATAAAAGTTAGCAAGTGTCTTGGTCCTGTGTTTTATCTTGGTGCGTGATTAAACTGGCGTGGTGGCAGCGGATTACAAACCCATTCTTCGAAGAAGCAAGAGTCTGAATATGATTAGCGCATCAACAGAAAAATATATGGGAGCAAAAGTGGCAAACAGTTCTCAATCAGCCCGTCAAGCCGATGGAACATCACCTGTAAACGTAGTTGGAGAAACATCAATGGTACTTGTTCGCGATGACAATGAATTTGCTTTTCCAGGGTTGGTTGTGGAAAACCTTGATGTCGAGATTCTAGCAGAAACCCCGTTCATGGAAAGAAACGTAATCAGCGTTAGTCCCGCCAAACGCAAGTGATCATAGGCAACGGAACTACATACTTCTACGGATCCCCAGAAGACAACCCCAGATATCATACGGTACGACGCGCACATGTTTTACGTGCTCCAGCCAATCACACAACAATTTGGCCTCGAGAGTATATAGCGATAGAACTAAAAGAGGATGCGGGTCTCGTTATGACATATGCTCTTGAACCGCGCATAGACGCCCCGAGTATTGCCTCATCAGCAAGTTCACATTCATGGCTCAAGCGTCTCCGGGAAGATTCCGAATCTTACCAGGGAACCACAGCGCCTCAAACGTCACGAACAGTTTTGTCAATCCATTCGATCTTCATCGCCCCTAAATCTATTGCTCTCGAAGATGATATAATAACCATACCGAAACCAACACAACGATGCAAGAATAAATTTCAATCTATGAAGCATTCACACGCTGTTCGCCTGGATCCAGACAATATCCTGACAAAAGATATCGTACACCAATTCGCATACCTTCATGACGATTATGACGAGGAATTTCACCCCGAGTTTGGAGTATAAAATGGTAAGGCTGGGCACATTAAAGCCAAAGTGAACATGGAACCAGTCTTACCACCGAAACGGAAAGGTCGTGTACCACAATACTCACGAGACAAACTAGTCAAGCTTCAAGACAAGTTCGACCAATTGGAGAAGCTAGAAGTATTCGTACGCCCAGAAGCTGCAGACATCGCCCTCGAATACTTAAATCCATCCTTATTAATTAAGAAGCAAAGCGGTGGTTTTTGCTTGGATCCTCTGATGCATATGGAGTCAAGGCACAATTAAGGCTAGCCCATACTCTCGCCCTGTTCCGAACCACTCCAAGTATCAGGCCTCCGATCGTTCATTGGCGCATATAAAGTTCTAGCCCGTGTGCTACCAGGATGTGCTTCAATACTATCCCCACTTGACGCCGCCGTAGCAGGGCTCCAGTCAAAAGATAAAGTAGAATGGACAGACGAAATGCGAAACGCATTCATAGCCCAGCAAGCATTGGCAGACAACCAAACGATACATCGACCCAATCCTGACGACCAATTATGGATTGTGACCGATGGAGCCGTGAAAAAGCATGGCATCGTCGCTACCCTCTACATCACACGGAAAGGAAAACTGCTGATCGCGGGTTTCTTCAGCACCAACTTTCGCGGTCGCCAGTTAACGTGGATACCTTGTGAATTTGAAGCCCTATCTATCGCAGTCGCGACCATGCATTTCAGTCCATATATTACAGAATCAAAACACACAACCTGCAACCGACAAAAAAACATGTGCATAGGCGTAAGAAAAGTTATGTCGGGGAGAATTATCGGTATACACTCTGACTCTCTCACTCTCTAAAAGGTCAGCAGATATCAGGCGAACGTCCAACACGTGGCTGGGGCAGCTATACTGCCAACTGATTCTGCCAGTCGAAATGCAGCGCTGTGTATGTAGTGACTCCACATGCCAAATATGTATATTTGTAAATAAGCTCGAAGATTCCACAGTGCAACGAGTGTGAGCCCACGAGATCATGGATGGAACAAGAAAACTTCCATTCACAAATAGACGAACAAGGACCAACATTCAAACAGTATGTCCTGATTTAAGACGCAGACACGCGCATCTGACCCAGGGAACACGCCCGTCAAAAAAAAGTTACAAACATAAAGGATGTCAAACGCTACCTGAACGTGGCAACCATTGCACGAGATGGCTTAGTTGTGGTGAAACAACTAGAACCACCCACCTCAATCAAAGAATGCATTATAGTACCTCGCCAGGTATTAGAAGGCCTTCTGACGTCGTTACACATACAGTTAGACCATCCCACCGCTTACCAATAAAAATTAGCATGCCGTCGCTATTTCTTTGCAATCGACTTAGACAACGCGACCTCACATATTACAGAGAGATGTCACTAGTGCGCCGCACTGGAAAAGCAGTCAATACAGTCATCGAATAAAACACCACAGACCCACCAGAAGCTGTCGCCATAACGTGCGCTGCGGATATCATCAAACGAGAACGTCAATTAATCTTGATCTTGAGAGAGTGTATCACGTCATAAACTGTTACATCCTTAATTGAAAATGAAAGACACGAAACCCTACGAGATGCCATCATCAAACTCATCATAGAGATGTGCCCACTGGATGGGCCACATGCTGTGATCCGCACAGATGCAGCAGCAGGATTTGTGGCGTTAGCCAATGAAAGTTGCTGCATCGCCACAGAATTACTTTAGAAATAGGCCGGTGTAACATGACCGGCTGTCCCCCCATGACAGCGTGTCCCCCCTGCAGTTCGGGTATACGCGCGGAGGAGGTCACTAGTTATGAGAGGGACACATTGTCACGGGCTGAATATACCTTGAGCGGACATCGGGGTGGGGGTGGGGGTGGGCATGTTGTCATGGGTTGAATATAGCTATGACCAGAGCCTTTAGCCTAGCATGAGATCACCCATTTACGTCCCCCTCCCCATGTATCTTAAGATATATTCAGCCCATGACAATGTGTCCCCCCATAACTAGTGCCCTAATATGCGCGCATACATAAAAATTGCAGGGGGGACACGCTGTCATGGGGGGACGCCTGTTCATGTTACACCGTGACAGCATGTCCACCCCCCTCTGCCCATGTCCCTTAACCCACTTAGATGGGTAATTTCGTGCTAGAATAAGGGAACATATGGTCATCGCTATAATCAACCCATGACGACACGTCCCCCCCCCCCGCCTTTCGGGGTCCCTTAACCCACCGGGATGTGTGGTCCAATGCTAAACTAAGGGGACATTTGGTCATGGCTGTATATTAACCCGTGACAGGATGTCCCCCCCCCCCTCCCCATGTCCCTTAACCCACATATATCGGTAAGCCCGTGCTAAGCTAAGGGGACATCTGGTCATAGCTATAATTAACCCATGACAACATGTCCCCCCCTCTCTCTATCCCTTAACCCACCTGGATCAGTGATCCAATGCTAAACTAAGGGGACACCTGGTCATGGCTGTATTTTAACCCGTGACAGCATGTCCCACCCCCCCGCTCCCTATGTCCCTTAACCCACGTAAATGGGTGATCTCATGCTAGGCTAAAGGCCCTGGTCATAGCTATATTCAACCCATGACAACATGCCCACCCCCACCCCCACCCCCATGTCGCATCAAGGTATATTCAGCCCATGACAATGTGTCTCTCTCATAACTAGTGACCTCCTCCGCGCGTATTCCCGAACTGCAGGGGGGACACGGTGTCATGGGGGGACAGCTGGTCATGTTACACCGGATCAAAAACCGAAACAGGAAACCAGTAGCAGAATAGGCTATGCAAGAATTAGAAGAAGAAATATTACGTCAAGACCCCTTTGCAGGAGTGTTACTCCACTTACGCTATCCTTAGCAACAGCAAGACTGAACACACGCATCCGCAATCGAGGTATCTCCACCAAAGAGATGATACTGCAACGAGATCAGTTCACGCACCACCAAATCCCAGTGTCAGATCATGGTCTTATCATTAGACAACACGAACAACGTAGAACAAATCACCCACACAGCGAATCGGCAAAGGCACAGACGGGAAGATCACCCCTCTCAGCACACGTGGAGATCGGTGACTTGGTGTACAGTGGCGGATCTAGGGGGGGGGGGGATTAGGGGGGTTGCAACGCCCCCCACCCCTAGGGAATCAGAACATACAACATACATCTTAACTTACGTGTTAAATCCTAATTCTTCAGAGAGCAACACCCACCTTGGGAACCACAGTTAAAGTCGCCCCCCCCCCTCCAGTATCTGAACCAATGAAATCACGACAAGGAGAGAACGCCTGTAAGCAGAAACGATACGACGATTTTATTATGGACTACTACTGATATGCTAAGAGCTCGCTGTGAGGGTGTGTGAGTGTGACCTCTTCCCCGATATAATCCAGTTAATGTTGGCAGATAATATTAATGGAACGGACACAGTCGGTGGTTTACAGGAGCTATTAAATGTTTTTTTCTTCAAAATTTAACAAATGAGGATTGCAAATAATTTTCGATGAGAGTTTATGATGTAAGAATATGGTATTTAGAAATGGTGGATCCCTGAGAAGGAATAAGAAATGGTACAGCTGTACACTGACACCAGGTGTACACTGACACCAGATGTACAGTGACACCAGGTGCATAGCTGCTCACTGACACCAGATGTAAAGTGATACCAGGTGCAAAGCTGTACATTGACACGATATGTACCTTTAAACCCTCGGGGCACGTTCGCCACTTTTACCTTAGTGTCTTTGGTGTTATATTATGGTGTTAATAAATAGCCCACAACTGTACAGCAGTGCCAATTTCTTAGCCGATATATGTACCTGTTATATCAGATGTAGCATGCCTTCCTAGCTAGAAAATAACGGCCTGCCGATCAAACTGAGTGAAAACTGGCCGAACTAGCCCCATCTTCCCTTACTGCTTAATAGGATCTTACTAAAATTAAAAACGAATGGGCCCTCCGGACTATGCCATTCTGTACGGTTGGCCTTCTTTCGCGGATCTGTTATCGGACAGGTATCACTCTCTATCTTCCGTATAGGCTACTGAGCGCCACCTAGCGAACGGAAGCTTCCACCAAACAGTCGCATGGCATATGTTATATAATCGAGAGGCATTAAAATTACCACGTTAATAGCGACAGTCAGCTACAGAAGCTCATCCAAAGGGGAGTGTATCTGGGCCTCCTTCGCAAGCGACCGCTGGTCGATTAATAGTTGACGATTTGGCTGCCGAACGGTGAATAGTTCGACCATCTAGTCGACCGGAACGAACCATGTCGCCACCCACGGTTCTTCTGGTCGATTGTCGTCCAAGATGGCGGAGGGAAATGAGCTGTAAATGGTTTTCGTGTCATATTGGTGGCGTATGCTTGATCTGTAACTTAGTTTGCAAGTTTACATACATTTAAACGAATTAAAATATATCATGGTTCATACATAAATGCTTATTTTGCAACGTTATCAACGTTTCGTGCTAAATGTTCACTTGATCGAACTAACTGTACGCTCGTTCACACTACCCTTATCTCTGCTGTTTAAATTGGGGGGGGGGGAGATCCTTGGTGCTTCTCCGGTCACCAAGCCGATACAAACAGAGTGAGTGGGTCTCTAGGCCCCTTCATAAAGAAAATTAGACCCTAGCTTTATGGCCACACGGGGTAAAATGTTCTCCGTAATACAATTTCCCTGTCAAATAGGAACCCAAAAGTTTTTGTTTCCGCCCTGAGACAAATCTGCCCTCTTCGACTATCCCGTGTTCAGCATAAAGCTGTAATGCGCAGACGCAATGGCGAAATCTAGGTGAAGAAATAGTCGACTAGCTGTCGCTTGCGAACGAGGCCCTGATTGTGTATATTTAGTAGTTGAGGGTGGTCAAAAGAAAGAACTGTTAACTACTCATACAGACATTTTTCACGTGAAAATTGTTCTAATTCGTTCAGCTGGACATCAGTTATTGACGTCCTTATTGCATAAAGGCAATGGTATAGCGTTCAGTGGCGGTATTCATAAACCACACGTAGGTTCATTCTACCGCACGGTGGCGCTCCGCTGTTACCGCTGTTGTCGGCCGGGGGCAATTCTTGAAAAACGGTCAAATCCGCTGTAATTTCTTGCTACATTATAATTTTCAAGAGTAAAACATAAAAATAACGAGCTCTGTGTATTCAATACAGCAAAAAAAAAACATCTTGTACCCTTTCGAAATAGTTATAATTGTGACTAAACTCTTTCTGTTCATCACATGATGCCGTGTGTTATTAGGCTTAGGGTGGGTCCCTGGCGCTACTTTGTAGAAAATGCGCGAATGCGCGGAGCATCTTTCATAACACCTGCCCTGGTGTGAGAAAATGCATTGAGGAAGCAGGCGACAACATAGATTCAAATTGGAAGAGCTTTCGGCCAAAATGCTGATTTTCTAAATTAAGAGAGTGCTTAAAACACCGAATTATTTGAAACCGGAATAACGAAATCTCCGGAATCACGCGTTCGCGCCAAAAATTTAAATGGCCTGGCCGACACGGGAAACCAGATGTGGCGCGATGCCAAGACAGCAGGCCGGAGTTACAATGTGGTAACCCCGGCCCACACGAGTTCAGGCTCGTGAGCAATGGGTAGGCCGCAGTTAACAGCGAACAACCCCGGCCCACTCAAACGGAGACTCGCAAGGAATGGCTAGGCCGTAGTTATCCGAGCCCACTCGAACCGAGGCTCGTGAGCAATGCCTGGGCCGGGGCTGTCAATCATTCGCTTACAGGAACCACAGCTTTATATTTGAATGAATATTAATTACTGACAATAATCAACACTGTTTCCTGGGTAATACATCGTTTGGGTTGGATGCATGGACTTGGGCTGATGTCTTATAATTCGTATGTGTTACGACAACTCCAGGTGGCGCTGATGATAGCAATATTTAATCTTGGTCTCCCGCGTAAAATGAAAGATCTTATTCACCCATCAGTGCCGTATGGCGTTGATTTTTGGGAAATGAGGAGACAAAACATATTAGTCGAGCGTGGCTTCAAAAGCACCTGTATATATATAGCTACATCCGGCTATTAATCGCTCGAAATTATTTCCAATCTAGGACTAGAACACATATATCGGAAAATCAGTTTAGCAAACAACAACATTTTTTTAATGTCCGCTCTCAGACATTCAGGGGCTCCCCCCTCCCCGACTCCCCGCCAGGTGTGTGTAATAATGGCCCCCGCCCCCCTCTCAGGGGCACCCGGGGACCACCCCCCCCCCTCCCGCCCCCCACCAGTTGTGTGTAATAATGCCCCCCCTCCTCACGGGGTCCATCTATATTGCCAGGCCACTCTCTTAACTTATCACGGGGCGCGCACAGTCTGCTTATATCTATAGGCAGGCTTGGTAACATTGCGCCTAGCTTGATTGATGTCTTGGGGTCGAGCACCGAAGCTGCTTGTAGGGAGGTTTGAGGCGCCAGATTTGATATCTGTCCTAACTCTATCTAACAGTTCTATGCCCTCCGTTGGTACCGGAATGGCGGGACTCAGTCGTTCGCCGTGTGTACGCTTTCGCACCCTACAAGCAGCAGCAGTCAACCCGTCTGTAACTTTCAAGGCCACGCTAGCACGCGGTCGCCCGACTCTCCACCCCCACACCCCGACACCCGCCCCCACCCTGCCTGGTTGTCCGTTTTCAGGGCGCGAGTCACCACATGCAAATGAGATATAGGAAATGGGGTTGTTTTGCACTTTGCATTCTCGTTTTGCAATAGAAAAGGGGCGTCTACCTTCTGCCTGCTACTATTTGGCGTATAAAACAAAATAGGCCTACTGTCATACTGTTATTTCTTTCGCTTATTACCTACTACAAACGCTAGACGTCCCGCGAACGGAGCGAGCGGGGCGGCTAGTAGCATAATATGGTCCGTTCCTGATGATCGCAGTGTTCAAACCAGCGGGCCGACGAAATCCGGAGACAGGCCTGGCTAGGCTCAGGCTGCGAGACCCTGCATTTCTATACTAATAAGATTAAGCTGTCTGTCCCACTATGCCGCTGCATATGCAAGAGCACATTGGGATCAGCAGCCGCCTTGAACGTATATCCAACCAAACCATGGTCCGCCTTGGATGTATCAAAATTGTCGCTCTTAGATGTGTCAACGCTATCGCATGTGACAACACCACCGCTCGGTGCCTATCACCTTATCCCGCGCATAATATCGCTTTCGGGTGATTAGCGGCGGGCTACTTGGCTTGGCGCCAACAGTAATAATATTTCTCCCAACGCCTTATCGCCCGAACCGTCATCAAAGCAAACAAATCCCGTACTGTCTCGCGCCCACAACTTCCCATCAGTAGCAAGTGAACGAACTCTGCCCGGGGAACCATGCCTATTTGAATTGATTTGATCTTTTTGATCTTTGATCCAATTTTACAGGATGGTTAAACGGACTACACGTCAATTCTATAGATCCAACCAGGACGTCAGGCAGATTCTATCCACTGAAGGTAGTAGTACTACGTTAAATGACGAACAACGGACGGGAAACAGCCCCTTTTTTAACCCAATCAACCCTTTTTTTTTACTCAATCAATGTATGAGCTTGGGCCTTAGTTTTACTGGACTGATATTCATTTATTATCGTGCTTTAGCCGCAATTTGAGTATTCTGTACTGGATGCACAATAATTGCACAGGGTTTAAATATCCTTAACATTTATGTCCCGTTATTCCGTAACTCCCGGTCTCAATTTATGTCAATATAATTATCAATATTATTTCTGCCCAATGTCTACCTACTGCCTGCTACTATTTGACGTATAAAACAAAATACTGTCATACTGTTATTTCTTTCGCTTATTACTACGAACGCTAGACGCTAGGCGGCTAGTGTTAGAGAAAGTCCGGACCTTTAGCAATTGAAATGTAGGTTCGTCGCGCGCGACACCTGAGACAAAGTACCCCACGTATTGCGACTGCAGGATCCATTAGCCCGGCCCGTGTAACAATCCAGATACGCAGGCAGTCAGCCTGACCTAGCTCTGATCCCAGCCCAGCCTGGCTGGCGGCTGACGTCCTACAGGCCCGCATGCACCCGGCTGTTTATACATTAACACATAATCTTGTTCATCACTGATGGCGGTTAATTAAAAACGTCACAAATCATCCAAATCAATAGCTAGAACGCTTCTACGGCCAAACCAAACAATTTCGAAGACGTGGATGTTCGATTCCAGGTGACTAACCTAATGTAATGTATTTCCGCAACACGTATAGGGTTATGGTTGCTGTGTTTGCTAGGGGGAGGCGGGGGGTGGGGGATAACCCATTTCCTTTGGATAGAGCTTTTCGTTTCATAGTGAACTGAACCAAATATTGTATAATACCCCCTCCGCATGTCCCCCCACCCCCCTTTCACTCGTCGCTTTGCGGCGCATGTGGGTACGAGCAATGCTGGGCAGGCTACTTTTGAGGCTGCCAGATTAGCGCGAGGTGTGAAGTGATCTGAACCAGACGACTTGATGTGACTGTCACTACATGCAACTTAAATACATAGCATTCCATGGAACGAGGTCATTTAGTGGGCTGGATCCATTCACGGACGCCGCGCACATTGATGTAGGTTACACTGGTGGACGCACCGACCCCAGCCAACGGTCTGTTGCCGCGCGCCCAAAAACATGGCGGGAAATTCAATTTGCAAAAGCCATTTACAAGCCAGAAAAGGGTGGCATGGTCAGGGTCGGCTAGGCAACGTGAAGCCTTTGCCAATATCTTTAAATGTGTGCACATATATGTCCAAATCAATTGTACACATGCGCAATTCATTTTGACATAGTTCCAAGTAGAATTAGACATTTGTACAAATATTTCCGGTGTACACATACGCCAAAATCATTGGCTAATGACCCGGGACGGCAGACACATGGAGATCCGGCAGAGCATGGGGGTCAATCGTGATCCGAGGGGTCAAATAGGTATTTGATGTGCAAATCGAGATCAGTGGAATCGGGATCCGATCAGTCGAATAGGGATAGGTAGGGTTTCATCGGGATTCATAGGGTACAATCGGATCTAAAGCATGCAATCGAGGTCCGGAGGGGCCACTCGGGAGTGGTAGGACAGACAAGTATGGTAAAATCGGGTTCCGGAGTCGAATCGGGATCCGAGGGTTTGAATTGGGATCCGAGGGATCGAATCGGGAAGGAGTCGAGCACATCGGGATCCAGATGCTGCATTCGACATGGTCGAATTGGGATCCATGGATGTCTAGGGTCGACCCCGATCCTACGGATCTCGATTCGACCGGATCCCGTTCGATCATACGGATCTAGATTAGACCGTTGACATCAGAATTGTACCTTATTAGACCCCTCGGATCTTGATTGGATCCCTGGGGTTCTGATTCGACTCCGAGATTCAGTATTGGACCCAATGGCTACATATTCGATCCCTCGGATGGCGATTGAACTCCGGCTTCTATATCGGACAACGGTTAAATCATAAACCACATTACGAAAGGGTCTACGGTAGGGATGAACACCATGAATGTACCCTACGGGTGACGGGTCTCTTAGATTGACGATAATTAATTACCGGCCAGGATGGGCCCCTTGGACGTCACCACGGGTCTGTCAGATGGTTACAACTGGTCAACACTTGCCCACCACGGGTCTGTCAGATGGTTACAACTAGTCAATGGGTAGGACGGGACACTTGCCCACCACGGGTCTGTCAGATGGGTTACAACTGGTCAATGGGCAGGACGGGACACTTGCCCACCACGGGTCTGTCAGATGGGTTACAACTGGTCAATGGGAAGGACGGGACACTTGCCCACCACGGGTCTGTCAGATGGGTTACAACTGGTCAATGGGAAGGACGGGACACTTGCCCACCACGGGTCTGTCAGATGGTTACAACTGGTCAATGGGTAGGACGGGACACTTGACCACCACGGGTCTGTCAGATGGTTGACAACTGGTCAATGGGTAGGACGGGACACTTGCCCACCACGGGTCTGTCAGATGGGTTGCAACTGGTCAATGGGAAGGACGGGACACTTGCCCACCACGGGTCTGTCAGATGGGTTACAACTGGTCAATGGGTAGGACGGGACACTTGCCCACCAAGGGTCTGTCAGATGGGTTACAACTGGTCAATGGGTAGGACGGGACACTTGCCCACCACGGGTCTGTCAGATGGTTACAACTGGTCAACACTTGCCCACCACGGGTCTGTCAGATGGTTACAACTAGTCAATGGGTAGGACGGGACACTTGCCCACCACGGGTCTGTCAGATGGGTTACAACTGGTCAATGGGCAGGACGGGACACTTGCCCACCACGGGTCTGTCAGATGGGTTACAACTGGTCAATGGGAAGGACGGGACACTTGCCCACCACGGGTCTGTCAGATGGGTTACAACTGGTCAATGGGAAGGACGGGACACTTGCCCACCACGGGTCTGTCAGATGGTTACAACTGGTCAATGGGTAGGACGGGACACTTGACCACCACGGGTCTGTCAGATGGTTGACAACTGGTCAATGGGTAGGACGGGACACTTGCCCACCACGGGTCTGTCAGATGGGTTGCAACTGGTCAATGGGAAGGACGGGACACTTGCCCACCACGGGTCTGTCAGATGGGTTACAACTGGTCAATGGGTAGGACGGGACACTTGCCCACCAAGGGTCTGTCAGATGGGTTACAACTGGTCAATGGGTAGGACGGGACACTTGCCCACCAAGGGTCTATCATATGGGTTACAACTGGTCAATGGGTAGGACGGGACACTTGCCCACCACGGGTCTGTCAGATGGGTTACAACTGGTCAATGGGCAGGACGGGACACTTGCCCACCACGGGTCTGTCAGATGGGTTACAACTGGTCATTGGGAAGGACGGGACTCTTGCCCACCAAGGGTCTGTCAGATGGGTTACAACTGGTCAATGGGTAGGACGGGACACTTGCCCACCGCGGGTCTGTCAGATGGGTTACAACTGGTCAATGGGAAGGACGGGACACTTGCCCACCACGGGTCTGTCAGATGGTTACAACTGGTCAATGGGTAGGACGGGACACTTGACCACCACGGGTCTGTCAGATGGTTGACAACTGGTCAATGGGTAGGACGGGACACTTGCCCACCACGGGTCTGTCAGATGGGTTGCAACTGGTCAATGGGAAGGACGGGACACTTGCCCATCACGGGTCTGTCAGATGGGTTACAACTGGTCAATGGGTAGGACGGGACACTTGCCCACCAAGGGTCTGTCAGATGGGTTACAACTGGTCAATGGGTAGGACGGGACACTTGCCCACCAAGGCTCTATCAGATGGGTTACAACTGGTCAATGGGTAGGACGGGACACTTGCCCACCACGGGTCTGTCAGATGGGTTACAACTGGTCAATGGGCAGGACGGGACACTTGCCCACCACGGGTCTGTCAGATGGGTTACAACTGGTCATTGGGAAGGACGGGACTCTTGCCCACCACGGGTCTGTCAGATGGGTTACAACTGGTCAATGGGTAGGACGGGACACTTGCCCACCACGGGTCTGTCAGATGGTTACAACTGGTCAATGGGTAGGACGGGACACTTGCCCACCACGGGTCTGTCAGATGGGTTAAAACTGGTCAATGGGAAGGACGGGACACTTGCCCACCACGGGTCTGTCAGATGGGTTACAACTGGTCAATGGGAAGGACGGGACTCTTGCCCACCACGGGTCTGTCAGATGGGTTACAACTGGTCAATGGGTAAGACGGGACACTTGCCCACCACGGGTCTGTCAGATGGTTACAACTGGTCAATGGGTAGGACGAGACACTTGCTCACCACGGGTCTGTCAGATGGGTTACAACTGGTCATTGGGAAGGACGGGACACTTGCCCACCACGGGTCCGTCAGATGGGTTACAACTGGTCAATGGGTAGGACGGGACACTTGCCCACCAAGGGTCTGTCAGATGGTTACAACTGGTTAATGGGTAGGACGGGACACTTGCCCACCACGGGTCTGTCAGATGGGTTACAACTGGTCAATGGGTAGGACGGGACACTTGCCCACCACGGGTCTGTCAGATGGGTTACAACTGGTCATTGGGAAGGACGGGACTCTTGCCCACCACGGGTCTGTCAGATGGGTTACAACTGGTCAATGGCTAGGACGGGACACTTGCCCACCACGGGTCTGTCAGATGGTTACAACTGATCAATGGGTAGGACGGGACACTTGTCCACCACGGGTCTGTCAAATGGCTGACAACTGGTCAATGGGTAGGACGGGACACTTGCCCACCACGGGTCTGTCAGATGGGTTACAACTGGTCATTGGGAAGGACGGGACTCTTGCCCACCACGGGTCTGTCAGATGGGTTACAACTGGTCAATGGCTAGGACGGGACACTTGCCCACCACGGGTCTGTCAGATGGGTTACAACTGATCAATGGGTAGGACGGGACACTTGTCCACCACGGGTCTGTCAAATGGCTGACAACTGGTCAATGGGTAGGACGGGACACTTGCCCACCACGGGTCTGTCAGATGGGTTACAACTGGTTAATTAGTTAAAACACCTTCTTATTTCAAGTGGGATTTTTTAAGCAATTGGGATTTGTATGAAATGTTTTCCTGTTTTCAAATCTGGCCCGTGTCACCTATTTCCATTGGGTTTCTCATATTCTTTGAGACCCGGGCCTCGTGGATCGAGATGCGTGGCGGAGCCACAATGTATCCAGCCCAAGCCACTTCACCTCTCCGCATGTGGCCTGTCGCTATCAGCCTATTAAGTTAAGTGCCACCACCCATCCCGCCCCGCCCTCCCGTCAGTGTACGTGCGACCTGGCCGCCGATTTACTGCAGGTTGGCCAATACAAATACTTGAGGCGAGAGTGCAATAATCGTATGGTTGGGTGAATCACGCCAGAAAAATGTGGCTTGTAGTACATTGTCTCAGAAGGCAAACTTCAGCCGGCGAAATCGTTTGACGTCGCTAGAGATGGTATTAAGCGGTTTTACTTTCAAGACAAAAAAGAGATGATGTGAAAACTATTTATTAAGCTGACACTAACACTAGTAACAGGATGCACGATTACACAACACATTGCCTTTCAATTACATCATGCTAATGCTGCTAATCCCTAGCCCCCCCCCCCTCCCCCCCTTCCCCTTCCCTTCACCGCCACACTCCTCCGCGGCCAACTTAATCGGCGGCCAGGTTGAAGCGCTGCCAAAGCGTACGTGCCCACCCCCCCCCCCCCCCCATCCCTCTCGCCCTCCATTAACCACCAGGCACCTACACACCCCATGTTTGAGTTAATTACTATCTATCTACCCTACCTCATGTCTTAAATCAAGCTCACCAAGAGGGCATCAGGACATCTGGCAGCCGCGCCTCCTTATATACCCCTCCCACACCCCCGCCCCTCCCTCCACAACATATCTGTCTGGACCTAGCAGCCCTAGCAGAGATTTTGCCATTATCGTACTTTTCACATTATGTTTCATAATACTTCCTGACCGGAAAATGTGTGTATTTGGGCCCTCTTATCCTAGACCAAATGAGATTACTGTAACAGTCAAATGTCGAAAATGGGGTCTCAATAAGCACAAAAACGGCATGTTGCAATGTTTTCTTGCCCTTGCCATTGACCTTGGTGCTTATCCTTGTAATAATTACATATTTGACCCATCGCAAAGGGAAAAAATATGTCCTTTTCTTCGAATATGTATTGCATGCTTTAAATAAGTGATAAATGACAATGAGGAATAGTATTATAAACATTGTATAGGGCCAGAACATAGGAAATAGGTGTTGTGGATCTTAGGGAATTAAAAAACCGTAATTTTGAGGGTAACACAGTTGTCTTTACATGTTCTGGATAGAACACTGTCTTTTCATGTTCCTATTCGGGAAATATGAGGTTTGATTAAAGATGAAAATTCAAAGAGTCAAATTTTTGTTCAAAGAAAGTCAATGTTGTTAATGGAAAATGCGTTATGGTAGCTAAAGTAAGCCAGTTAAACAAGCAATTTCACAGTATGTTTAATAATACTTTTTAGCCGCCCAATGTATTTGGGCCCTTATTCTATAACAAATGAGGTCACAGTCTAATGTAGAACATGAGGTCCCAATATGCACAAAAAACGACAATCGTAACCCTAAATATCGCGCATAGCGTGCATATTTCCGGCCGATGGCGCTATATATGACATCCCAGTTTTGCGTAGTCTATTGCTCTGTTATCATACGTTATGTTGACTTCCGTTCCAATATTGTTCTCGTTACTGAAGCAAATAGTGCAGTTGGTTTATTTTCACCTACTTAGGCAACAGCTACCATCACTATGATTTCATAAGTAGTTTCTTTCAGGGTTGATGCACTCACTCCTGTAGTAGCTTGATCACGCCTGACACCCATATCAGAGGAAACATAAACCAGAGGAAACATAAACCAGATGCTCTCTTATCCCCTCCACACCCCGCCCCATTCCATAATAACGTTATAATGGCCCATCCCACCCGCAACTCCCCCATCTCTCCTTCGTCTGAACCCACACACACGCTCTAATAGCTGCCCCGCCCCCCACCCCACGCCGCGTGAAACGCAGCCCCGTAGAGACCCCTGTGTCATGTAGCGTACTCTCTGGCGCGTCTGCGCCCGGCCGCCACCTTTCTGTCCAGATAAGATGGACGTCGGACGCAGGTCAGCCAGTGCAGAGGGCGGGAAACTGGTCAACGGTTCGCTAATGTGCATGCATGGTGGTTGAATACTCATGAAACATGTCCTTCATTATCAGCACTCAGCATTATGGCGCAGGGTAGTATACACATGTAGGGTGGGTGGGTGGGGGGGGGGGATTACCGAACGAAGCCCCAGCAAACACGTACCAACAATGCCTATGACCGCATTAAATTTAAGCGAGACTAGCTAATTATAAGTTATAATATGTAAGTATCTATATAAATATATATCTGTATATGTGTTGGCTAATACTTCAGTCAGGCGTCCTGATCTCTAATAAGCGCCGGTCTAATATTTGCGAGGACACATAGCTTGTATTTTGAGCGAACAACACATACAGCGGAGCCACGGACGATAGAGATAATGGGTACATACGACATCGATGGAAAATGCAGGTTTCTGCTCAGGGGAAACAAGAACATGGGAAAAAAGGTGTTATTTGTGTGATACGTATTTGTTTACCTAGCTATACATAGTGCCCCCCGCACCCCACCCCCCCGCCTCGGCGGTCGCTTGGTCGTCAAGACGAAAGTAACTTTCGTTGAACAAATGCACTTTAGGTACTTTAGTAAGTAAATGTGTTACATTAAATACAGTTTGGTTTGGACGGAAGTAAATTTGGTTCTCCATATGACTTTTTGTCACAACGTGGGCAGAAGCCCATAATTTTTTATATGGGTGTTACCTCACTCGTGGCTGCGCACATGGCGTGCCAAGGTGGAAGGAAATACATATTTTCTCAGGCACCACTCGCACCCCATTGGCGGGGAAGGGGGGGGGGGCACTAGATGTATTTAGGTATATACATATGTGTCGCCCAAATGACCACTTTTGTCGCCATTTTTCTCTCAATCCCCGGAGCAGAAATCTGGAATTCCTCTCGATGTGCCCATCTGAGACTGAAGTATTTTTTTTAATTGCAGCTATTGACTATATATTCCAGTTCATGTCGAAAGTGTTCAAATAATTAACCACCATAAACTTCGCCATGATTGCCAGTGTCTATCCCTCCCGGATGTCCTCCCGAAGTATTCCCACGTGTCGGAAGGAGAAGGGGGGGAGGGGGGGCTTGTCCGTTTGTGGGTGTGTGTTTCCAGGGGGTGGTTATCGTCCAGGGGGGAATTGTCCGGTGGCAACTTGCCGGGGGGGACTGGCCCAAGGGGAACATTTTCCAGGTGGGGGATTGTAGTGTGGGGGGGCCGTTGTCTGGGGGGGAACTGACTGGGGGGGAATTGTCCGGGGGCAATTGTCTGGGGGGAAGTTGTCTCGTAGTGGGGAGTTGTCCGGGGGGGAATTGTCCTAGGGGGGAATTGTCCGGGGGGGAATTGTCGGGTGGGTGGGAGTTGTCCGGGGGGAAGTTGTCCTAGGGGGGAATTGTCCGGGGGGGAATTGTCCTAGGGGGGAATTGTCCGGGGGGGAATTGTCGGGTGGGTGGGAGTTGTCCGGGGGGGAATTTTCCGGGGGGGGAAGTTGTTCTAGAAGCGGACAGTGATAGTGAGACACAAGTGGAGAGGGGGAGAGAGAACCATACATTGGGCAGGGGCAGACAATGTGGGAGACAGATCGAGAGAAGGAAAGGGATACACACATGGGCAACGATGGAAAGAGGGAGAGACGTAATAGAGATAAAAACGGAGCTATTAGTAGGCATAAATAGAGAGAAAGAGACATACATAGTCTTCTAGTGTAGGATGTTTTCTTGCTTCCAGTCGTTCCTCTACATTGCATCCCCTACATTGATTGATATATTGCGACCGAGCACCAAAGTTCGCTATGTGTATCATGGACATAACGTAGTTTGGGCGCCAAATTTAACCGTTCGCTCTTGCCCGATAGCCCATGCGACTATACCGCCGTCTAGCAGAGGCAGGCGAGTCCACACACAGAACTGTCGCTGCATGTCGAAACGAAACTGGAGACGATAAAGCTGTCACCAATGGTGTGAAATACCGCGACGCCGTCAGGCAAAGCTGGAATGACTTCTCAGCGGGAGGAGGGAGGAGGGAGGAGGGAGTCTGTGGGGCGGATTGAGGATAGACGCTGGGCCGGGGAAGTAGAGAGAAACCCACGAGGTCCATATGTGTAGCACAGAGTTGTTTTTATGTTTAAGAAGTACAAACTTTCATTTTGTGAGGTAGGTTGATTGGTGGACCCCCTCCCCCTTTTTTTAAAGAATAACGCTATCTGAGGCGTGCCCCCCCCCCAGTCGCAAGTTTGAATATACCCACCCCCCCCCATTTTTTAATTCCTGGATCCGCCCCTAACAAATTATGTCGGAGTCTTTTGTCCAACATCATGTCACAAGTCTGCAGTTATGATAGGAATACATTGTATGATACAGATCCCAGACCGCTTGTTCATCAAAATAAAGTATGATTGTCTTAAATTAAACCGTGTATAATCATATGCGAGCATTTGTTTAACCGCACGCACCACTAACACCGAACCCCCCATGCATCCAACCCATATGAAGTATTTCCCAGGAAACAGTGTTGATTATTGTCAGTAATTAATATGCATTCAAATGTAGAGTTGTACCTCCTATAAGCGAATGATTGACAGCGACTGGCCGGGGTTGCCACGGACAACTCCGGCCCAGCCACAGCTCAAGAGCCTCGGTTCGAGTGGCCCAAGCCCATGCATCCAACCCATTCGATGTATTACCCAGGAAACAGTGTTGATTATTGTCAGTAATTAATATGCATTCAAATGTAGAGCTGTACCTCCTATAAGCGAATGGTTGACAGCGACTGGCCGGGGTTGCCACGGACAACTCCGGCCCAGCCACAGCTCAAGAGCCTCGGTTCGAGTGGCCCAAGCCCATCCATCCAACCCATACGATGTATTACCCAGGAAACAGTGTTGATTATTGTCAGTAATTAATATTCATTCAAATATAAAGCTGTAGTTCCTGTAAGCGAATGGTTGACAGCCACGGCCCAGGCATTGCTCACGAGCCTCGGTTCGAATGGGCTCGGATAACTACGGCCTAGCCATTCCTTGCGAGTCTCCGTTTGAGTGGGCCGGGGTTGTTCGCGGATAACTGCGGCCTACCCATTGCTCACGAGCCTGAACTCGTGTGGGCCGGGGTTACCACATTGTAACTCCGGCCTGCTGTCTTGGCATCGCACCACATCTGGTTTCCCGTGTCGGCCAGGCCATTTAAATTTTTGGCGCGAACGCGTGATTCCGAAGATTTCGTTATTCCGGTTTCAAATAATTCGGTGTTTTAAGTTATATTTAAATTAAATAGGATTACTTGATCATGACCACCACCACAACGAACTGGTTAGACTACTACGAAGTGCAAAGAAAGATAGGTACATGTAGGTACTTTCAGGAAGTGGTACAAAATGCTAGCCACCGGCCCCTTGCTGCCGTGCCTAGTGCCTTGCATCTTTGGGGCCAGGCACAAGCCAATTGAAATGTCGGTCATACGAGATTAGTGTCACATGAGACCTGGTGGATGTGACTACGATGACAAGCGCTCACCTCCGTTGGCCACGATCAGTAGTGTTCATTAGGCGCACGGCAGCCACATGTATAATATACCCAAGAATTGGTATATTATACATAGTATAATTGTGGCCAACGGAGGTAAGTGCGCGTGAACAAGATCACTGTCGATTATAGCATCAAGTGATTACGCAAATGCGGTCAAGATGTTAGAGGAATTTTTTTCGACATCGCGCTACCTCTTGCGTCTGGTAAGAAATATGCTATTAGAGTTTTGCTGGTTGGTGAGCAAAACACTGTGTACCTACCCCCATAACCAGGTCGAGGACCACCGTCGTTCGTAGTACGACCGTCAAACGAAGTACGTACTTCCTTCGCAGTATGCGTGAACCTAAATCGAGGTACAGCCACTTTGTAACAACATGCATGTGTTCATAGTATGCAAACATAGATTTACGCTGGATTCCTATTGATCTAACCATGGGAATCCCTTCACAATGAGCAACTCTATATTTAGAAACCATGACATTGTATCCTGTTGGGCGGGGAATTCCAAATTATTGACTGAACGAGCACTGAGAGACACCAATTTTCCCAAAAAAATTACCTGGCACATCACATGGAAACCTTTCCAAGCTGAACCCTCATTATATTTTAGAAGACTAGCATCTGTAGATATGTTATGAACCGATTTGGTAAAAATTCTATGGCATATTTGTCTGATTAGGCTAAAACACTGTCAATGGTATGGTAAAGCATAGCAGCCGCCCTTCGATGGAAGGACGACCAACTGGCGTACTACGAATGAAGTACGGGATGCTCAGAGCCCAGGTACTGCAAGGGCGGGTCGGTTTGGGACCCTAATGTCGTTGCAGAACATATCTATTTAGCACAGTATTGTTGACACAGTTAATGTTGACACAGTTGTTATGAATTCTGATAGTTTCGCATCGTCATTCAGACAAAACAAGATTTTTTTTTTCGGAGCAGCCTTGGTCAGGCGAGTTGCGCGTCCGTTGATCTAGGGACGCAATTTTGTTCCTGACAACAGGTGCCCTTTCCATCCATTTTCTGACAAATATGCCATGGAATATTTTGTAAATGACGATAAAACGAAACTAGAGACGCAAAGCTATCAAAATACTTACATGGCAGGTCTTGCAAAAGGCCTTCAATGCCTTTGTAGACTTTAAGAGTTTGTAGAGCCTCCGCGTCGGACATGTTTACATGTCTGGAACGCTCCCATAATTCACTCCCGGGTTAATTATGATCTCACAACGAGGTTTAGACCCTAATAATGGGCTTCCCTCATATCATCCAATCCAATGAAGCTGAACAAGGCTAATATATGCAGAAACAAATATGCATAAGTAAATCAACATGTCAAAACCATCCGTCCTTGGAACGAAGTGCACACGAACCTTATTGGAAGTACGTACTACGATAGACGTTCGTCCGTCGAACGACGGTCAGTCCTCGACCTGATAACAGATATGTTCTACTCAATAGGTTTTGGACACGCCACTTCTAGATACTTAGGTATATCCCAAACTTGCCCTGACTAAACAGCGCGCGCCAGCAGTAAACACTCAAACTATAAAAATCCACGGAGGGAGCTGGGGTTTGATGGGGCGTTTCCTGCTTACGTGATCACTGGACGCAAGCGGCAGCCCGTAACTTACGAATATGTTACTCATAAAAGGGCAAAATCCGAGCGGATAGAGACAGGAGAAAGAAACACTTCAACATTTTTCCCATTTAAACTATTTGTGCCACGCCATAACAACTTTATTTTATAATAACCTTTGGAGTATATTTGTATCTTATCGAGGGATGATATTTTCGAAAGACGCTGTGAAAGTATACTCTGAGCCGATTTCATGTCTCCAGGGCATAACTTTTGCCAGTCATTTTCAGCCTGCGTGCGGATCGTATCGGCTCACAACAAATGACGTCATTGAGGCAAACAAACGCACGGGGTCTGCTCCGCTCGCATGCTGCTGATTTGAAATCGGATTGTTTTGGCTTATTTTTGTCGTGTAAAATATACCAACACAGTGTCTTGTTGGATTTTATGGGAATTATCCATTGGCAGCAATCAGTTTGTACATATTTCCAACCAGCAGTCACGAATACGATGGATTTGAGCTGTCAAAGTGTTACAGTGTCACCTAGCTGTCAGCTCTGTTCGCGGCCCATTTTCAAGACTGACTTTGATTTTGTCTGGAACGCGCACGAAAATATACAGGCTTTTGGATTAACACTCAGATTGAGAATGGAGATGAAGCCTGAAGTTATTCCTACCATTTGGTCTGTTCACATGGCCACTAAACCTAGCTAACAAGGACAAGCGAAACAGTCTGACACTGTGAACATCTGGTGACCAAGTCCAGCTGCTACCAGGAATATATTAACTGACACACTGGTAAGTCTAGTGCCGTAGTGATTATTTCTTGTATAGAGAGCTAACGTACAGTTGAGGGGAGGGGGGGGGGGGGCGGGGGTAGGGTACAGTATGCTGTAGGATAGGGCAATCAGTACAAAACAGGACAGATTGGTGGGATATTGCAGTATCATGTACATACTATCAGATCATGAAGTACAGGTAGATCTTGACAGTATTGACACTTGTTTTCATTTGGCGTGGGGGGGGGGGGGGCTATACCCAAATCATAAAAAATCAATGTCTTTTTTCCCAGGTCACGATGCGTTAAATTGAAAAGTCCCCATATACAATGGAAGGGTGGATATATATGTGATATAAATCGGTGATATCTCAATTCACGGTTAGATCTATTTAATATTAAGATTCTCAATTCAAGATTAATGAAAATCATTGATCACAAAGCACAAAGCCCATGCAAATTTCATTTAAATAAAATCTGGGAATTGACTTGACTTGGAATTGAGATAAATACACTTTATTCATATTTATTAAAGAAAGCTTTATTTAAGAAATACTTCTATTGAGTCTTTTTCTAAATCACTTTCACTCGAGTTGATGGGTTTGTTCAGTGCCCGATATTTAACTGATACCTTTGCTGTTGCTATATTTACATGACGTCATATTGCTTATAAGCAATGTTATTTATGCCATTTGTTGATTGTAAGATTTTTTATTTCAAACTTGATGTGATTCTAATGAACTAAAAATACAAGAGGGGAGGGGGGGAGGGCAGATTGATATTTTGTTTGTTCAAAATTGATATGTAAGTTATCTGCTGTTCAGTCACTTTCCTAAAGCTTCAACTGTTAAATACATCTAAACTAACTTCTTAGATATTGCCCTCAGTGAGTTTGACTAGTGATTATCTCACAACCTTATTTTCAAGATGCTGGGTATCCAGGTTTTATGATGGCTTCTTCAGTTAACATAATATTGCAATATTGCCCTAAAACTATTTTCATGGTTATCCAGTTATTTGAAGGTTACAATTTGTTTTTCTTTTTTATAAATTAATTCATGCATCAGTTGAAATCCTCAAACCAAATACAAAATAACCATATGCATCTCTGGATGGATATGTGTTTCTTTTAAAACTGTCTCATCATGTTTAAATTAAGATATACAGAAAATCTAGTCCAGTATATAGCTTGAGTAAGATTCTTTTGATATGATTTAAGAAAGTGTAAATGTCAAACATCCTCACATGGAAGCAATGATAAAAGTGTGTAAGATGATATTGTGAAAACTGTGTTCTATTCCTTGAATACTCCTTGAATTGAGTCCACTACCACTTATTTGTAGTTTTGATATATTACCTTATTAGCTTTCCAGGTTCCAAATGCAAAGGATGAACACAAATCTGTGAACACCAT
The DNA here is from genome assembly GCA_964019135.1 of Arenicola marina. Lineage (NCBI taxonomy): Eukaryota > Metazoa > Annelida > Polychaeta > Arenicolidae > Arenicola > Arenicola marina. Next base: position 31,155,971 of record OZ025259.1, read on the forward strand.
AAAAAAATCTTTACAAATCATAGAGCCAGGAAAGCAAAAGTTACGAGACACGCTCTTTTGACTCCCCCAACATTTGGTACTTGCCCAAAGCCTATTATAAGCATCTTGTCATTGTATACCTACCGGTACTCTTATGTCATTCGAATCAAATAGCTGTTAGCATTTATTCTCATGCGAAACTGAAATTCATATGTAATAAACATAGTATTTTCGTTCAATTTCTCTTGCATTGTTTTTTCCTATAATTTATATGAAATTTGCATGATGGTGGTAGCGGGAGGGAGGGGGGGGGGGGATGGCAAGCACTGCCGACCGGAGGGAGAACGGACTGCGATTCAAAAGGCGCTGTATTCATGAAAATTGACGACCACGGGAGAGAGGGAGGGGGGCCCCAACAAGTGACGAGAGGACATAAACTATTTTGACTGAGCTGTCACGAAATGGATATGTAATAAATGCTGAGCGCGAGACCTGCGTGAGCTATGTTGAAAGAGTCGTTCCCGCTGTCATGAGAGATCCACTTTTTAACGTTCTACCCCCCCCCCCCCCCCTCCCGCACCCCCCAAAAATATCCTAAAAGTTCAGCGCCTATGGGGCCTACTACTGGCCTGGCTTTTGACTATCGGGATTGTCTTTGGAGTGCGTGTGTGCCTGTGTACCAACCCTCTGGCACTACCCTGGCACCGACATAGCCCCCTCCCCCCCCCCCACTTCGGGTTACCCCGGTCGCATCTGACATCTGGATCTAGCTGCCCCACTGCCGAGGACCACCCTGGCACCTTGCGGACTCGCACCACCCCTGGCCTGGTCTGGTGTCATGCCAGGTTAGTTAGGCACGTTAACTACCCACCACCTTTCGCAAAGTTATCATTAACCCGTGTGTACGTGGATGTCAGTACTGCTTCTTCATGATGCTCCAACGGCTGATCTAGATCTAGTCTGGATACACTTAGGCATTCTTTATGCTGGAATCTCTCAAAATGGTCCAGGACTCTGGCATGGGAAACTGGGTCGGGTGCCACATTCGCTTGTACATACGGCTCAAACTGGTACAGAGCCGCACCCAGGTCAATATCGTTATCAATTTGGCTTTCACCCTCACTACTTTCTACAATATTATCGGACACCTCGCTTGCCTCCTCCTCCGATGACTCCATCGCGAATCTGAATAAGAGTCCCGCTTTATTCAAGCGCGGTCTTTACAGTGCTCTACAGTGGGCCCGCGGTGCGCGCGATCGTTGGGTTAATCAATGACGTCACGCACGCTGATGCTCATTCGCGATGCTTTTCAGAAATGGAAAGAAGGTGGTGCTTGTTGAAGAGGTCGTGCGGCATGAGTTTGTGTTTTAAAAATAGCAGCAATGTATCATATTATTTGCAACATATTTATCTTTCATATGCATTGGACAATCGGATATTTTTTGCTGCGTGGCACAAACACTTTAAAGAACGAAGGCACACATTGAATGCAGTCTTAACACTGATCAAGGAAAAGTAATATCTGATATTTAACGAATGTTTATAAGACGAACAGCTATCTAGGTCTCAAAGGTCATCTACTATGTCACTAATTTCTAAGAAACGAAGACCGGGAATATATCAGAGACTACATACCAATAAGCCTATGCATTGTAGATTCAGGCTGGCCAAGACACACTCATGAAAAAGTAGAACACAAGGAGGAATGAAAATAAAGTAAAAGGAGGATAAAAATAGGATAATACAAGCAAACAGTACGACAAACGTTCACAAATACAAGCAAAATTTACCACACAAACAGCATGTGTAGCAACATAATTTTGGATAAACAAATTTTGGATAAACAATTTTGAAAAAATACTGTTTTAGAATATTTTTATACGCTGCATAGAAGTTTACCGTAATCTACGACATTTTGAAATTGCGCCTGGTAAGCAAACAATAAAAAAATATGAAAACGTAGGAATTTCGAGCAAAAAGTACGAATAATCAGATGGACTGAATATGGTTGATATTGACTGTTACCTGAATTCTTTAAAAACAGCGTGGTATACGCAAATTTTAACCGCAAAAAGCTCTAACTGGGCATTATTGGCATATTGCTAATTTCAATCGATAAGTTTAGATAACATTTAACATTGCAAATACTTTAAGGATGAACGATCATATCCGTCATTATCCAAAATGTCCATATTTTAGAGAGAGCTTATCTTAGCCTTTAATCTGTTCCGCAGACACCAGCCAGTAGCAGCAGACAAACCCCAAGCACGTAGTCTGGGGCATTTAATGCCAGCTCTCTCAGGAACCCAGGGGCACCCGCAGAACCCCCTCACCTGATTTGCATAACGGTGCCTGCCCCCCACCCCCTCCCCGCCCGGGCTAAAAACAGCGTTCAGATGTCTGATAAGATGATAAGCTCTTTTCGCTACAAACTAGGCACGTTTTTGCGTATATATCAAGAGACATGTGGTCGAGTCCTACATTGAGAGTAGAACGAGATTACGTCACCCTTAGAGTGAGACGAGGTAAAATGTCGAATCCGAATTATGTCTTCTGTCTACTACAATGACCTTGACTTTAACAATTGATTTGACTGTGACTGAGCTGAGATCTACATACCTCGTTAACGAGCTTGATCGATCCACCTCGCACAACGGATATCGATGAGTAAATTTATACTACAAAGTGTTACGTTTTGTGGCATACAAGTGCACAGTGCACAGTGCACAGACACACCCTGATACCCAGATTTGCCCCCTCAGATCCGTATTTAGCTACTCAGATCCAGATTTGATACCTCAGATCCATATTGACCCTTCAGATCTGGCAGCGTCAAAACTGTCGCTATAGTGAGCATCCTTTCAATTGTTAGCCCCATCCCTAAAGTAGAATTCACTCTTAAGTTCTGCCCCCAGGCTCAATGATCTCACTCGGTGGACAGCTACAACCAAACTGGGCGTTTATTGAGTTTCGGTCTACATTTGTAGTTTCTACATCCCTACCATGTACATTAGTTTCATAGCAACCAGGCAACTCAATAATCCCACCACCTCAGCTTGAACCCGCCCGCCCCCATACACACACCGCGGCCCTTGTCACCGCTCACGACCGCCCAACGCCTCGCCGCCTTGGTTCTGTTTCCCTCATTGGCAGATAAGACAGCCGAGCGTGTTTATGTAGAGATGATAAGCCACGCCCGTAGTGTGGGGCTGTGACTGTTACCACGCGATAAGTCGACCACCTGTTCTGAGACGCATTGCTTCATAATCCCAATAGTTTAGTTATATTAAAATAAATTTAAAACGATTTTCATTACAATGTAAATCCCTAAAACCTTTGCGCGCTTAAGTTGTTAAACTTTACACTCGCCCTCCCCTTACAACATTGCTAAACGAAGGGTGGGGGGGGGGGGGGACGCTCGGTTCACGGTAAGAGCACCGTGCAGAAAGCAGCTGACAGTACACAGTGTAGGAGTGTGGGGAAGCGTCTGGGTGTGCGTAAGGGGAGGGGAGTGCGCCAGCGAAGAGGTTCACGGTTTGCATGCGAGTGCGTATGGGCCGGCTTAGTCGATTTACACATAAGGGCCAACACTGTGTGTGTATTGGCGGGCAAGGCCAGGGGTGTGGGTTGCGTAAAGGGGGAGGGGGGGGGGGGCGTTAGGCGAACGAAAACGCCGTATAGTTTACCATTGCAATGAACTTTTCGTCGATTTACGCAAAAGTGCTAACACAGCGAAGTTTAACTATATTTTTCCCTAACGGACAACACAATTCCACATTGTCCTATACAATTATGGAGTCTCTACGGTCAATATTGAAGGCATCGTAAATTTCGTAAATGTTAAATTAAGATGACTCGTGACGTCATAACCGATTTTACTGAAATTTTAAATATACGATTTTAATTTATGCCCCAGTCTGTGATACATATTTGAGAGCGATAGCTCGGGTTTGTACTCCCAACTTTCAGGCGCTCTGACACCGCTACGTTGCGCACTCCGGTTCCAGATGAGATTAGATTCGGTATAAGCTTGATCACTTCTATCCAGCAGGACAGATGTATTTTAGTTTTCGAGCTACAACCGAGCACTCGACCTTGACCCTTGACCGAGGGCGCTGAAAGACGGTCAGTTTTGACATAATATCTTACGTAATCTTCGTGTCAAACATGAATTGCGTGGATTGAAGGCTTCCATGTTTTTTGGCAATACGTTCATTTAAAAATTGTCATCTTTTACCATTGGGTCGTTTTTGCGTTGCCATGGCAATTAGGCCATTAATCATCTGTTGCTTAATGGCTAGGGGCATTTGTTGGCAGTGCTGTAGCAACTGTTCGGCTAGAATGTTGACCGTTTTATTGGTGTCATTATCTCGGCTTTTATGTCGGGATATCTTGCATAAAAAAAACATATAGTTATGGATTGGCCTTTTGGCGGATGTGGCCCATGTTAAAGTATAGGAGAAATCTCGAAAACGCCACCGGCTTGAAGAATAGAAATTTGGCGGAGGGTGCTTGTAGTGGTGGGAGGGGGGGGGGGGAGGGGGGCGGAGGCGATAACGATTCAAGGTTGTCGACTGGCGAGGTAACCCACAAGGGGTGGGATGGGGGTGACGCCGGCGCCGGTAGGCTGGTGATGGGGGCTAGGTCTGGCAGGGGGGCTTCAGTGCGACGCGAGATGGTAGAGCCGAGGCCTGAGAGGGGCACCCCTAAGCGACACTGGCGGGCACCGGCTCCTGCGACGAGAGATGGTAGAGCCGAGGCCTGAGAGGGGCACCCCCAAGCGACACTGGTGCGCATCGGTGCCTGCGATGAGAGATGGTAGAGCCGAGGCCTGAGAGGGGCAATGATGCGGCCTTGAAATAGCGGCCGGCCCGAAAGGCCCGAAAGGCCGATGAGACGGCCGGTCAAAATGGGAATAGCTAACCCTGCCCCCTACCCAACCCTAAGTACAATCTACCACCTATACCTAAACCCTAAAAATGGTGCTGATGTGGCCTTGACAGAGCCGGCGGCCCTTACCCGAAAGGCAGGTGAGGCGGCGGGGGAAAAAGAGGGTACCTAACCCTGACCCCAACCCAACCCAGAGCGCAATCTACCTCCTATGCCTAAAACCCTAAAGATGGCAATGATGCGGCCTTGACAGAGCGGGCGGCCCTTATCCTGAAGGCAGGCGAGACGGCGGGTTAAAAAGAGGGTACCTAACCCTGACCCCAACTCAACGCTGAGCGCAATCTACACCCTATGACTGAACCCTAAAGATGGTATTGATGTGGCCTTGACAGAGTCTGCGGCCCTAATCCTGAAGGTAGGTGAGGCGGCGGGGGAAAAGAGGGTACCTAACCCTGACCCCAACAGAACCCCGGGCGAAATCAACCCCTCATACCCTAAAGGATCAGCATGGTGAGAGATCGGGATGATTACATAGCGGGATGATGAAAAATCGATATGATTACATCTCGGGAGGATGAGAGATCGGGATGATTACATATCGAGAAGATGAGAAATCAGATTGAATATACATGGATAAGATGAGAGATCGGGATGATTGCATGTCGGAATGATGAGAGATCGAGATGATTACATATCGGGATGATGAGGGATCGGGTTGATTGCATATCAAGATGATGGGGGATCGGGATTATTCCATATCAGGATGCTGACAGATCTGGATGATTATATATCGGGACGATGAGAAATCGAGATGATGAGAGATCGGGACGTGGAGAGATCGGGGCGATTACATAAGGGGGGAATGAGAGATCAGATTGAATAACCATGGGTATGATGAGAGGTCCTTGCGATCAGGATGATAAGAGATCGGGATTATCCCATATCAGGATGAAGAAAGATCAGGATGATAATATATCGGGTTGATGAAAGATCGGGATTATTACATATCGGGATTATTCCATATCGGGAGAATGAGAGATTGAGATGATTACATGTCGGGATGATGAGAGATCAGGTTGGATACATATCGGGATGATGGGAGATCGGGAAGATGAGACACCGGGCCGATTACATATCGGGATGATGAGAGAAAGGGATGATGAGAGATCCGGTTCGATACATATCGGGATGATGGGAGATCGGAAAGATGAGAGACCGGGTCGATTACATATCGGGATGATTAGAGGTCAGATTGGATACATATCGGGATGATGGGAGATCGGGCAGATGCGAGATAGTAATTGTGAAGGTCTCAGAAGGGGCTCCGTAGTTACGTCCCACAATGAAATAATAAATACTGCTTAATATGTTTTGAGGAAAGGTATCTTTTACCAGGGAGCCAGCCGACCGAGTCCTCAAACAATCGGCATCGGCGGGCGGGAACAAATGTGCTGTATGAACAACAGCTGCCCCCTTTCTGCGTTGTTTGGATTATAACGCGTGCGATAGTGTATATGTACGTGTATATGTGTATATGCATGTGCTGAAGGGTGGCGCGCTCTATCTATCATGCATGCAGGGCCGCCGACCCCTCTTCCCCTCTCGGGATGATTACATATCGGGAATATTCCATATTAGGATGATGAAAGGTCGGGATGATAATATATCGGGTTGATAAAAGATCGGGATTATTACATATCGGGATTATTATATATCGGGAGGATGAGAGATTGGGATGATTACATGTCGGGATGATGAGAGATCAGGTTGGATACCGCGCTATCTAACAGGTCACCAGGTGACCCCTCTCCTAACAAATTTTAGATAACACCTTCCTCATTATGCCAATGATTTTGGGCCAGAGGGCTGGCCAGGAAATCTCTGTCGTTTTGAAATTTTCTTAATATTCTGTATTACGCACTGCAGCGACACGCTAATTGTTCTACCTGTTAAAATAGCCCAGCTAATCCCCACTCTATTACTCCAAGATCGAGGATATAAATATGAGGTCCAAGGTAGACCCTTCAGACAATTTGGCATTCTTTCACATATTTGTATTATTTTATTCCCATTTTGTCATCATTTACTTGCCGCATCATCTGGATTGACCATTCACTTTCTTATCGGATTTCATTTTGGATCATTCATCCTGTTAGATATACGGCTTATTTCTCTGGATTCCATTACGGTGAATTTTCATTTCATGCGCCGCTGTCCAGGTGGGGTCGATGTATGCTGAACATCCTTAAATTTGCATATTTATGGCCCAGAAAAACACCTGGCTCTATTTGAGGGTGAGTTTCTTGAGTTTTCCATGTCATCACGCCCAAAATGCATATAGACATAGCAGTACATATTCATAAAGCATGTACAAGTTAAGCTGAGACTTACCGATGAGACTACATTGAGACTAAACAGCATGAACTGCAAGACATTTGAACTCTGAATATTCGCGTTGCGGAGGCTATACGTGGGTAGCTTTACCAATGTCTTCTGGGAGCGGCAACTATACTATGGATAAACTGAAACTACGACATAAAATCCAACGTAGGCCTACTTGAGTTTTTTGGCTAGTTTGAACAAGAGAGCTTCAAGTAGACCAAGTAGTTTTGTCTAGCCGGCCAACATTGCCATCGTTATACCGTCGGCGCATTGGACGCATTGAACCACTGAGTGAAAATAATAAATGAATAGATCTACACATTTGAGCCTTTACATAGCATTGTTTAAACAAAATACACCAGATCAGTCAGATTCTTGATGACACCCTCCAAGCATGCCCGCAACAAATGGAAGGAGTTCGATGTGACCAATGTCGTTCCATAACGAGTTCAGAGTGTTAAAATATTTATGGCAGCAAAAAAGGAACTAAATGCCGAGAATCAGGGCAAAAAAATCCCCAACAATGTCGCATATCATAATGACGATAATAAATGTAGTCACGATCACAAGAGAAACTCAGGTCAGGGATCACGAAAACAATTGTTTCCAATCACACATCACGGATTTGTAGTTTTACCCAAATATTTGATATTTGATATTTGTCAATAACAAAAGACAAAGACTTTGTACTCAATCAAATTAGCTATATATGGGGTCTGATATTTGTTAATTACAACGGACAAAGACTTTTTACTCAATCAAATTAACTCTATATGAGGTTTGATGTTTGCATGTTCACAAAATAATCCAGCATTGCTCCAGTTGTTTACATAACACCAGTCATAACAAGTTAGAAACACCTCAACACTCATTCAAATATATAAGAGGTTTGATATCTATTTATGAAATAATTCAACATTGTTCCATATGTTTACATAATGGCAGTCATAGCAATTTAGAAACAGATTTTGCCCAGTAACTGGCAGAAACGTTGCATAGCTTTCCGGCAGACATAACGCACGTGGAAGACCTTTTGTCGCCACATGATTGGATAACATCAACAGTGACGCCAATGAATGATGATTGACAGTCTGGAACGGTGTATTCACCCCGTTCTCGTTTACCTTCAACAAATAGAATTATTTTCTTAAGTAATTAGGTATATGTTGTGATAGCGCAACAACGGAGCGCCACTCTGTGGCGTCTTCGACAACTAGCGATAAGAAGAGTGATACGCTAGTGCTGTCGGCCGGGGGCAAATTTCAAGATTCTTGAAAAACCGCCAAATCAGCTGTAATTTCTTGCAACCTTATAATTTCCGGGAATTACAACATAAATATAACGGACTCTGCTTATTGAATACAGCAAAGTACATATTGTTTCATTTTAAACGTAATAATTGAGAGAGAACTCTTTCTTTTCATCACCTGATACCGTGTGTTATTAGGCTCAGACTGGGTCCCCGGCACTAAATTGTAGACATGCGCGGCGTATTTTTTAGATAAATTGGCGCAGCGCCGCCTAGCGTGCCAGTGTGCGAGTGCATTGAGGGAGTAGGCGAACACAGATAGCGGAGAGAGTGGAAGGCGTGAAGTGGTACGGCCCAATCACCTTCTTTGTCGTACAGATAGAAGATACATTTATGTTGCACGAAAATCAATTGAGTACATGATATGTTCGCATTCAAGTTTAAATTCTCTGCAATACAATGATATATGTATAAAATGATGGTTTGATCTCTTGCAATCTGGCTAGTTGTATATATATATAAGCTCACAGCTGTATTACATATACAATGTTAATATGAATAACTTTAGCATGAGCTACTTTGAAATAATGTATAAATCGTCTAAGGGGTGTGCAAGTGGGTGGTGGGGGAGGGGGTTGGCGATTCAGAGTGATATCATCTGCCCTTGTGTCGTCATGTAAATATTATCCAGATACCAGTTATTTACGCGTTGATGTAAAACTATTATACTAACCAAAAACATTCTCTTGCAGATGATGGCCTTATACCGCAAGAGCATCTTCCTTTTCCTCATTTGTCTGACTGCCTTAGGGATTAAGATGGTAAGTAAATTACCCAGGACTAAATCTACTTTGGTGGTTACTCTGGTTGTGTTAAACATATTTGGATCAGCAGGGGCGTAGCTAGGGACTTGAGAAATTGTACGCACCTGCTGCACATGAAATGAAAAACATTACCCCCGAGGAACAGGATTGCACCTACCGGCACAACTCAATGTGTACGCACGTGCGTACGTGCGTAAGCCTGGCTACGCTCCTGATCACTTATGAGGATTTGGAGACAACCTCATTCTGTCACTAAGCTGGTACCGCCAGTCATAGTCATGGTAGGGCAGTGGAACCAGGCTAATCCGACACCCCCTACACTACAGTGTAGATTTATATTGTAATTACATCAACTCACATCCGGAATCCTAGATCCTTCACAACCCACCGCCAAGTGGCGCGTTCATGTCGCGTCGGTCTGTAAACAGCCAACATTACCGTCAAGAATTCTGTGCGGCAAGAGGCGGTCAAACATGGATATAGACGTGCGGTAGAAAGGCCCTAGTAGAAGAATACTTAATTTGTTACCTCGCGCTGGCTCTTGCATAGTCGGCAGTCAGTTGCCAGTTAATTGTAATTATTTTCATGCAATTCAAACTCTTGTGTTTACCAATGGGGGCAAATTTTCTGGCGCAGAGGTAGGTTTCACGATTGTGAACAGAGAGGGGGGGGGGGGCGTTCATCAATGCCGGTGTAACATGACCAGCTTTCCCCCCATGACAGGGTGTCCCCCCTGCAGTTCGCGTATATATATGACCTATATATATCTATGACCAGGTGTCCCCTTAGCTTAAGCTTAAGCACTTGGGTTCACAGAACTCAGGAGGGTGGGGGACCTGATAAATACATCCATGACCAAGTGTCCCCTTAGTTTAGCATTGGATCACTGATCCAAGTGGGTTAAGGCACATGGCGAGGGGGGAACATGTAGTCATGGGCCTCATATCGCTACGACCAGGTGTCCCCTTAGCTTCGCACGAAATTACCGATCTATGTGGGTTAAGGGACTTGAAGCGGGGGGGGGGGGCATGCTGTCACTGGTTGAAATTCAGCCATGACCAAGTGTCCTCTTAGTTTAGCATTGGATCACTGATCCAGGTGGGTTAAGAGACATGGGAAGGTTGGGGGGGGGCATGCTGTCACGTGTTGAATACAGCCATGACCAGGTTACTGTGTGACCATGGGGCAGAAAGATTTTACTGGGTGAATCACAATCAAGCTGATTATTATAGCAGTCACATATGGTGAAAAATGAAACGTGGTATGCCATTAGAAGTTTACCATATTACAACATATCAGTCCAGAATTCAGTATCTGTATTTTATAGCACAGCCATATCTGTGTGAAAATATATGCCTTGCCAAGGCCGGCTTGCAGAATAGGCAGGGTTATACGTACACTACTCTACGGTTTGCAACCCACAGTCATAGCCCTTGAATATTACACAATGATATGTCTTTCAAAGACATCAGTTAAATGGATACTTCATTTGGAATAACAATGTTGTCCCCTGAATCTATAGCCTTTTTGGTATGATTTGATATTAATTGAATACTGTTTGAACTTGGGAGTACGTACAATATATAGGGATACGAATAGCAATATTGTGTAACATTTTATGGATAATATATGTCATTATAAAATACAACAGAGGCCATAATAACAAAATAATTACTTCAATTATCTTGGGTATTTAGGAGGGGTATACAACCTCCTGTTGACTGGTGCATGTAAAGCCATTTCCTGCTTTCTCTATAAAGCATCTGTTAATTTAAGCTACCTGTTACCCGCCCATCTCTTTTTGACCCATACCCTGGTTTATCTGTGACCAATCACAATGCAGCAATAACAATCGCCTTGTCTGGTACCTGACTGGAACTGAGAGTACTGGCGCATGTATAGATCTACTTGACGATAAAAGCGGCTATTCACTACTACCACTGATATTGATTTCATAGTCAACAATGTGTCAGAATAGGCCCCTTAAGATTGCATTTATGGAGAAAAAATCATAGGTCACCTTTGGTATTTAGACAGTGGGGAAGATTTACATTAAATGTAAAAATTTTGAATATTGGTCATTTTTCTCATTAGAAGTACACTGAAAAGAAATAAACACTGATTTTGTCATGGAATTCATTTTATTGTATTTCCTAGTAGCTCTGGTACATCATGCAATAAAAAAATGATATGTCACCAACCAACGTTACAACGGGTTATTCGCATTTGGCTCGAAAATAGCCGCCTTTATCTTTAATCAATAGGCAGGTATCGGCCTCCGATTCAGCACCATACACCGTACAGTGTATATATCTCTCTGCACCACCCCACTCCGCCCCTCTCCACCCACTCCCGTCGTCACCCACCATTCCTTTCAGCTGGCCAACAGCCTGTGTTAATTAAAAGGCTAAGTTTGTGACACCTCCCCGCTCCCCCTCCTTCTCGACCGATCCCGATCTCGACAGGAAGCAAGGAAGCCATATACTGTGGGCCAGTTGACTGGCTGACCCTACAAACCTCACCTAGACTGACTAACCGTAAAAAACTCCTACCCTCCCCCCCCCCCCGCCGCCAAAAAAATGTATCAAAGTTTTGGAACAGCTATACCATATTAACGTATGTTTTGGTACACACAGATTTGTACTTAATTTTCGGGTGTTCCGAAACATACGTAAATTACGGTACACTACATAATTTTCAGCATTTCTTGACTATTATCATCGAAGTGGATTTTGATATTACTGAAGACTTTGCTTGATATTACTGGTAGTCATATATTATTGCTATTTTGCTGTACTAGTAGAATCTTATTATTTGTTTCTTTAATACAAAGTTTTCATTATATGGATATCACCAAATCACAAATAATTGGGGTAAATGTATGTTTTCGTAACGAATGGATATTTGTTTCATGGATGTCATAAAAAATCAATTATTCAAGACCAATTCACTTTAGCCAATTATAAAGTGACTCAAAGCATTATTAAATAAATAAAAATCATTTCACAATTACATCAATATTTACTAACAATATGTGGAGTGAACATTAGGATATATACAATGAAAACTCATAACAATAGAATTTCATAAATTTATAATAATAAAATGACCTGTCCAATGTGTCAAAATGTAAATACATTTTTTAATGTTATGTGTCTCATGTGAATATTTTACCTACACGTTTTATCGCATACACTGTAAAATATTTTTAATATAATGTCACAGTGTTATTTTGGACTTTTTATCTTGATTGTGATTTACCAGTATATATAATAATCGGGGTAAGGACAAAACCCCCGGCGGACATAACCCCCGGTCACGAAAAACCCGTAGGAAGATAGCATCTGTTATCACTAAAACTGTCACTTTCTTGTCGCCGACACTGTTACTGCATCTGTTACTGTTTCCTTGTGATCCATACGTCAGAGAAACCAACAAAGCAGTGGTAAATATCTTTGAACGATAGGTAAAAAAATGAGAAAGTCGGGTTTGAACCCCCAACTTCCAGGCTCTCTGGCACCGTTACGTTGCGCACTCCGGGTTTGAGCTGAGATTGGATTTGGCATAGGCTACGTCACCCCTATCCAACAGGGCAAGTTTGGAACTCAGATGTCTTTCAGTTTTCGAGCTACAACCGAGCACTTGACATTTACAATAGTCAAGGTCACGACCTTGACCCTTGATCCAGGTTGCTGAAATGTAATCATTTTAAGATTTTAAGATACGACCTTAAGTAATTATTGTGTCGAAGATGAGTTGCGTGGCTTATAGTTTTTGTTTTGGGCTCATGGTAAATTTCAAAAATGTCCTATCATTTACCATTGGGCCAGTTTTGCGTTGCTATGGAAACAAATAGTAACCGTCCGATTGCATTCATCTTGCACATAATTCGTAAGGCCGACCCCTAGGAAGCCAGTACCAAGTAGCGTGAAGCTATGTGCATTTTAACTGCACCGAACATGGAAAAAAGTAAAATTTATATCTTTCATAATGGGATTTTTCGTTGCCTTAGAAACGAATACTACGAGTTCGATCGCCGTAATTTTTGGCAAAATCTATCTAGGTGGCGGACCGAATGTCCCTGTCAAGCGGCGTTGAGATACCTGTATGGCAAGTTGTGAAAATGAGGGGGTCAAGCTCCCATTGGCTCATAATGGGGACTTTCGTCGCCTTGGAAACCGACAGTATTAATGGGATCACCATAATTGACATACGGTATCTGAGTGGAACCTTTAATGTCCCGGCAAAGTCTCGTGGCAATCGCTTTGACATTTAAGGAAAAACATTTCTGTGGACATTTTTGAAATTTCCAAAGCCTGTCGCGTGACAGCTATTGATCGTACGTAAAATTTGATGGTAGTAGCAAAAAAGATATTTAGGAGCTGAGTCCATAGACACTAATTTCGTTTCGTTTCTAGCTGTACTATTAAGCGAGTTAGACCGGGAAATGTGTTTTGGACGTATGACGTCACTGTGACATCGACGTCCGATCGACTTTACCTGGCAACGAACTTGACCTGAGATTGGCCTTCTGACATCTGTTGGCGAAGTTCGACAACGATAGCTGTAAGTATTCGACAGTTATCGCGCGCACAGACAGACAGACAGACAGACACACACAAACAGAACTGACCGACATGATGGTGATTTTCGCCATAACAAACAGAACTGACTGACATGATGGCGATTTTCGCCCATAACAAACAGAACTGACTGACATGATGGCGATTTTCGCCATAACAAACCAACGTAGTGATAGATGCCGTAAAATCGCAGATTTTGCGTAATAATAATAAATTGATTCACGTCAAGATATACTCCACTTAGATGTTTTGCCTTCTGTGTTTAATCGTATTCTGCAAGTGGCTCCGCCTCGCGGCGAATGACACAGCGAACGTGATACACGAGATTTCAGCCAGAATATGACGTCATAATCTCGTCATGAACTTAACCAGTCTGCCGACGTAAGACTCGTCATTCTTTGGTCGTCAATTTTGTTGATCAACGAATTATTTCAACCAGTAAAAGACAGCACCCCAGCCCACCGACAGGCTTCAAAATCCTGCACTTCGGCCCGCCACCCCCGCCCACTGACACCCACCAGACTCCTGCACTCCCTTTCGCCGTCCCCCGCTCACCGGCACCCAATACTGCTGCACTACTGCCCCTCCCGCCCACCCCCACCCCCCGCACATCGGCACCGACCGGCACCCACCTGACATATGTACTCCTGCAGGTCAGGAACTGCGTGATCAGACAGTTAAGTGTTCGAGTGGCAAACTGGTGGGATGACGACAGTGACCTGGCTAAGAGACGAAAAAAAGAAGCACTCAATGTCTTTCGTCACACAAACCCACAAAATGACCTCACTGTGTTTAAAGGCTGTCGCAAAAGCTTTAAGTACTTATGTAGAGCAAAGCAGATGACGTATGCGAAGAAAGTACGGGATGATATCGTTGAAAGTAATGAGGATCCGTCTAAGTTCTGGAGATGTGTGAAAAATCAAATGACAACGACTAGACAGAGTGCAAAAATATCTGGTGACATATGGAGGGATTACTTCGATGATCTCTTAAGTAACACTGAAGCTAAACTAGAATCCGGGTTCCAACAAGAACTAACATACTTCTTATGTGGTCATGACGGGGAATGTGATCAGTGTGATAGTACGACGGCGATTATTAATGAGCTAAATGAAGATTTTACTTATGAAGAAATTGTCAAATGTATAGACGAACTCCCTAGTAGCAAGGCCCCTGGGTATGATGGGGTATTAAACGAGATGCTGCGAGCTATCCGTGTGGAGATCACCCCTCACTTGCAAGGTCTGTCCAATACCATACTTCGAGTTGGGATTTACCCCGAGAGTTGGGGTCAGGCGCTCATTACACCTGTACATAAAAAAAGGGTCAAAAGCAGACACGAATAACTACAGAAGGATCTCCGTACTGTCTGCGCTCAGTAAAATGTTTACGAAGTTAGTGTATAGCAGGTTAACAGACTGTGTTGAATCCCATGGCCTGAGGCAAGAGGAGCAGGCAGGTTACAGGAAAGGCTATATAGTAAGGTTGACCATGTGTTCACGCTACAAGCTATTATACAGAAGTATCTCTCTAAAGAAAAGGGTCGTTGTTACGTTCTGTACATAGACTTCTCTAAAGCTTTTGACAGTGTACCACACTCTGCACTGTGGTATAGTAGAATTAACAAAGGTATTTACGGCAAGGTACTCAAGGTTATACGGTTCATGTATGCCAAACTTAAAACCGCCATAAAAACACCCCAAGGAATAACGAATTATTTTATGTGTACGGTTGGAACGCGTCAGGGGTGCATGTAAAGTCACCTTTTGTTTGCCTTATACATCAGTGAATATGTAAATATGTTATCTAGCTCAGCATGTCTTGGGATTTTTGTTAAAGCCAATTCACCAAGAATCACAACTGTTATGTTTGCGGACGACTTGGCAAACTGTGCAGAAACCGTGGGGAGACTAGAGACTACGATAAATGAGTTGGAAAAATTCTCATACCAATGGGGCCTCCAAATTTATATGCAAAAAGCAAAGGTTATAGTCTTTCGTCGCGGTGGAATTGTGAAGAAAAATGGTATTTCAAAGGATAAAGATTGGAAGTAGTGTCATCATACAAGTATTTAGGCATAACGTTTACGAGCACACTCTCTTGGTCAGGTGCTGTCAAACCGCTGGCCTCACAGGCAACTAGAGCAATGGCGAAATTTTCGAGCTCGATAAAAACGTGATGCTGCTTTAACACTCTTCGAGAGAATTACTGTACCGATTTTGACATATGGAGCAGAAGTTTGGGGTTTCCAAGTTTATGATGAGATTGAAAAAGTTCAAACAAGATTCTGCAAGAGATTACTTGGGCTGCCCAAGCATACATCTGACCAAGCCGCCCTAGGTGAGTGTGGAAGGTTGCCTTTGGCGCGTATTTACTTAACTAAATGTGTGAAATACTGGATTAAAATGGATTAAAATTACTGGATTAAAATGGATTAAAATTCTTAAAATGCCACAAACTCGATACGCTAGGTGTTGCTATGATATGGTGAGGGATTTTGATGAACGTGATAGGCCAACGTGGGCATCTTTTGTAAGAAATCTCCTTGAGAAATCTGACTTCGGTGGTGTGTGGGCAATACAGGAGTTTACTTGCAAAACTGAACGAGAATTTCTGAATGATTTTAACAATAAATTAGCTAACTGTATGACTGACCAGTGGTACGAAACAACCCGAAATCAGAGTCGACTGAGCACCTACACACTGTTTAAATTCGATTTCAATTGTGAAACGTATCTGTCTGCAGTAAATTGTGCCAGAATTAGAAAAGCATTGTCGCGTTGTCAGGTGTTCCGCCAATCGTCTTGCAGTAGAGCTCGGAAGAAGAAATGAAACATTATTAGCAGATAGAATCATCACTTATTGTAAACAAATGGATATTGTAGTTCTCGAAGGCGAATACCATGCCTTGTCGTGTTGCCCGCGCTATAGAGATATCAGGGAACAATACATAGAAAGCACTTTTTGGAACCCACCAAACTTTGAAAACTTTCTCATAAATGACTTGCACCAATACTAGAAATCAAAGGAATTTGGCTATGTATATTTACACTGTTGAGAAAAGAGGGATATTTTTGATAAATACTTATTGTGTACGCCCAATTCTTTCATTTTGTATTTCGTTTTCATTGATTCGTTTATGTTATGTACTTTGGGCCTGATGGCCTTTGAAACAGAAATAAAATCAACCACAACAACAACAACACTCCTGCCCCCCCCCCCCACCCCGCTGCTCGCCGACCGACGCCCACCAGACTCCAGCACTCCTGGCCCGCCCCCCCGCCGTGAATTTATAGAATGAAACAATCGAGTTTTCAGCAAATTATGATGTCGCCTAGGCTTAGTTTTGGCGGGAGAGAGCTTGATATGCAACTTTAAACGTACAAAAGAGCACACAGGCCGTATGACGAGGGGGTGCATTAGAGGGAAACGTACCTCCCACCTTCTGTCAGAATAAAAGCTGCCAAAATCCAGGGGAGCCGGTGGAGCATGATGTGTTTATTGCGTATCAACATATATAATTTCGTCAATCGGAGGGGTGTGCTCACAGATCTTTACACATACCGAACCTCTGCCCTCTCCACCCGCGACATGGTACTCCGCTAATTACTGACATTTGTATCCATTCACCAAAGCACTAATTAAATTTCCTTTTTAAAAGGACAGTAAGAAATAGTAAGCGAAGGCGATCTCGATCTCTTCTCTGCCGGCATTCCCTCTAAGGTCGTCTTCCATGATTGTGGTTCTACGGTTATTCTGTGCAGTAAATGCAATCTCCGTCTATTACTTAAGCGATAACAATCATTGATGTGCAGAAAATAATGTTGAAGAAATGTTCACGACCAGGTCTACCAATCTGTCACAAAGCAAAGGCAAGTGAACAAACTACAAGCAATCTGCTTAAAAAACTGAACTAATATTTGGCAGTTAAGTCGCAATGAAGTCTAATAAATAGCCGAGTAAGGCTAGTAGGGTTAATACATTAAGGGGAATGCCCGTGTAACAGTGAGATTATACAGTTTGGGCCTCGTACATTTCTTTTCACAAATGGATGTGTCTGATGTGCCGTGTCCTGTCGTAATTTGTCCAAAAAGGTATTTGTCTGTAGATATGTCTGTAGGACCGAGATATTGTAGAACGAGGAGTTCCTCGCATAACTGCAAACTAAAAACGAAACGTTCCTATCTTACTTCCGGTTCCAGGGGTGACTGCATTTCTCTATGGGACTTCCCACATTAAACCCCTCAATCTCTCATCTCTTCGTCAAACTGTACTAGGATTTGTTCTTTGCTTAAACATGATACCCAATAGCCACTGAGTTTACCATATAAAATTCGAGCACGAGGCATTTTTCCAAATTTGGTCAATGATGAAAGTTACAGACTTTTGTTCCTAGTACGGCTCCCATGGGAGTCCTATTCCTGATATCACTCTATGCTTGCAGCTTTGGATGGATATTACTAAGCTGAGCCATCAACTTTAAACATGGTGAAATAACCTTATTACTTTTTGGTATATAGTCGAAATCGTTTAACATGGGACCCTATGGAGATAATCAAACTTCACTCAATATGACGAACTTTTGGTTGGACGATTTCATTTCCTTTACCATGGTGGGAGATGTTGACGCGGACAAAAGGCTTAGGGCACGCACATGTTAGACGCGTGTCCGTTTCGCTTTCCAATTCATTTTCCATGGCAACGAAACAGTGGCCCAATGATAAAGAGATGCTGGATAAGTTAGAAAATTCGTCAAAAATCGGAAAAAGAAGCTAGACCTGAGATCTTAGCGGCTAATAACTAGGAATAAAAACGTAATTTCGTCAATCCATATCTGAAAGGCTGATGCGCATAACGCAGTGCTGGTGTCAACTTTTTGGGGTTGCCGGGCAAAACGTTCGCTTTTTATTATTTTGACTTTGCCATCATGCCATGACGTCATCATGATGTGTTTAACAAAGGCCATTACTCGTCTATGCGTCATAGTGACTTCGGTTTATTTGTACATTGTACATTTTACCCAGGGACAAGTACTGGCAATCGTAAATTTATTTGCGGTACCTAAACGTGTGCGTCAAAAATGACGCCGTAGTTAATGTGAGCCGACGTCATTGTGAACTCGTTTCGTGTTCACCTACTTTAGTAATAGTTTCCATCACTGTCAGTAACGGATGTAAGCCCAATGCTAAAGTATAGAGATTCTTGGTCAAATTGGAAAATGTGTCAAAAATAAGCAAGCTAGAGCTGCGATCTTTGCGACACTTCCTCGATAAAAAAGCATTTGCGCAGAATTCAGACAGTGTGCTTCACGTGGGCACCCGGTCACTACAGAGAGCGGTACCTTCATAGCTCGGTGCCCATCATAAATGAGTGGGGAAATCGACTTCGTGCATTTTCTTGGTTAGACGAACCACCGCTCGCGCAGTATTGATGCTAAAGGTTTGCAACTGACAATAGTCCATTTTAGTAGGTTTGTTTGTATGCCCTCCTATGTACATTAGTGTCGGCGCTTAAAGGGCGCGACAGACGTGTTTGTATACAAGTGTGTGTGTAAGGGAGGGGGGGGGGGTAAAAGCCCCTAACCCACCCTCCCCGTTGTTACTGAAGCGTACCGAGAACGATCGATCATTAGATGTGACGCAAAACGGCCTGACGATAAAAAAGCTCATGATATATGTGGCCGTATGTTGGCATATACACCCTGCAAATATTCACATGTTACTGTGATGAAATATCTTCAATTTGAACCAATTGATTTAAGCCAATAAACACTTGCCATGTAACTATGTATTTTATTTGTACTACAGGGCCCAAACATTTAAATTAATGAATCTGTCGGCTGATTGAACACGACAGAATTGATACGCAAGTTTGTAAAATAATGCCTTGTCTTAAGATTTGGGTATAGTAGACGAAATGTGCAAGACTGAAGGTGATATGTGTATTCTAGGCGACGCAATGTGTCCTTATCTGCCAATTACCCAAATGAGGAGAGTGGAATAAATTTCCTGCAAATAGCAGCTGATCTGGGTATCGTTCGGTTATTTAGATAATCGCAAACTACGATTGGGGGAGGGTGGGGGGGGGGTAGGGCGTGCGCGGTAAAGCCCCTCTCTTTTTCACCTCCGAAACCCGCCCGCAATTAGGGGCGTTTCACCATGAAATTCCGCTCGAAAATGGTGTTTTACCATCAAACGGTTGCAGTTCCATGCAGAACCCCTTTTTACGGCAAACCCGCTCTTTGAAAAAACGTTCTTCCCCAACCCCCGGTCGCTAGTTTTTAAATGTTCCATCTATAGGGGTATCGTTTTCACCACGAATGTCAGCTCTGTCCGGCATCAATTGGCACCCGGTGTGGAAGGGGCGGCTGGCTGCTCGTGTTCTTCGCGCAGGCAAACCTAATCTTAGACGGCTTGAGGGCGTCGGCCCGCCGAACATGTGATAAAACATGATACGAGACACGAGATACGTCATACAGACACGTGATACACGATAGGATCATTATGGCGAGACTTGTGAGGAGGATGGGGACAGCCATGACAGAAAAACCTTATGTCCAAATAAGCCGCGTGAGTATGCCTGAAGACTATCTACACCATAGCGACCCAGTAAAAGGGTAATATATATTGCTAGTCTTGTTTTTTTACTTGTCTGACTTTGTACTATACATGACTCAGAGTTGTTGAGGACCCGATATGAGAAACTTGATACGCAGAAAGCGCTTCTGGGCAGATATCAGCAGGCCGCTTGCGCTGGTATTCAAATCTCGGGACGGGACGTCCATTACAGGCCCGTGGGCTGGGGTGTAGAGTGTGTGTGTAAGGGGGGGGGGGCGGCGACAGCACGCATGGCCTAAAGGTTTGCTACATATACTATTAGCGATAAGGTACCTCTTACCCCCGCCTCACCACTATGTCTTTTTCGGGGGAGGCAGACCGTGACGGCTTGGGGGCGTCGGCCCGCCGAGCTACGCACGTGAAACAGGTCACTGCAGCGATACACGTAATAAATAAAGCTCGACCTCAGTTGGGGCCCGCGCGGTCGTGGGGGGGGGAAGTCGGCTCTCGGTTCACGGTAAGAGCACCATGCAGCAGGCAGCAGAACGGCGGGCATGGAGATGGCCGGGTTGGGGGCGGTGGGAGGTGGGGCGGGGGGGAGGGGGGGGGGGGTGTCGCGTTAGGAGAACGGGAACGCCGTAAATGTACTATTACAACGATCTTTTGGTCGAGTTACGCAAAAGTGTTTACACGGCGAGTTTTAACCATATTTTTTTCCTGACGGGCAATACAATTCCACCGTATGCTATACCATTTTGAAGTTTGTACGGTCAATATTGAGGGCACCGTGAATTTCATTAATTTTAAATTGAAATGACCCGTTACGTCATAACCGCTGGTCCGGTCTTTCTGATCACTCTGACACTGCAAATTCTCGTAACGATCAGAACACCGTACCTGTACCTAAATTTTGTGATTCGGGGGGGGGGGGGGGGGTGCGGGCGGGTGCTCGGTTCGCGGTAAGGTCACCATGCAGCAAGCAGCTGAACGGCAGGGGACCGGCCAACAATACACAGGGTAGGGGTGTAAGGTAGGGGGTGGGTGTGGATAAGGGCAGGAGTGTGCGCCAGTGAAGCGCATCAAAGCTGGAATGCCTGTGTGTATTAGCGGGCATGGAGAAGGCCGGGGTGGGGGCTGCGGGAGGTATGGAGGGCGGGGGGAGGGTGTCGCGTTAGGAGAACGCGAACGCAGTATAGTTTACTATTGCAATGACCTTTTCGTCGATTTCCGGAAATGTGTTAACAAGGCAAAATTTAACCCAAGTCTTAGTTTTCCCTGACGGTTAATACAATTCCACAGTGTCCTATACCATTTTGAGTTTCTACGGTCCAAATTCAGGGCACCGTGAATTTTGTTCATGTTAAATTGAAATGGTTCGTTACGTCATAACCGCTGGTTCGATTTTAATGAAATTTTAAATACAAGATCCTAATTTATGCCCCAGTCTGTGATAAATATCTGAGGGCGATAGTTTAACAGTTGAAAATGTCGGGTTCGAACCCCAAACCTCCAGGCGCTCTGGCACCGCTACGTTGCGCACTCCTGGTTCAAGCTGAGATTGGATTTGACATAAACTACATCATTTCTATGCACCAGGGCAAGTTTAGTGATCAGATATTGTTTTCGAGCTACAACCGAGCACTCGACATTTACAATAGTCAAGGTCACGTCCTTAAACCTTGACGGAGGGCTCTGAAAAAGGGTCAGTTTTGAGATATTATGTTGCGTAATCTTTGGGTTAACCATCTGTTGCGTGGCTTATAGGTTTCTAGGTTTTTGGCGCATGGTCAATTTCAATTGGGCCATTCTTGTGTTGCCATGGAAACAAAAAGTAACCACTCGGTTGCATTCATCTCACACATACTATATGAGACCGACGCCTAGGAGGCCTGTGCCAAGTAACGTTCAGATACGTGGATTATAACTGCACCCAAAATGGAAAGAAGTAAAATGTGTATCTTTCATAATGGGATTTTCAGTTGCCTTGGAAATTTCATAAGGTCTTCATTTCATCAAAACGTTTCCCGTTAATCTCTAGTTGCATTTTGTTATAGAGAAAATCGCCATCATGTCGGTCAGTTATCTTTGTTATGACGAAAATCGTCATATAGCGGTTCCCTCTGTATGTCTCTGTGTGTGTATTTGTCTGTGCGCGCGATAACTCTAGAAAATGTACAGGTATCGTTGCTTAACTTCGCCAACAGATGCCAGAAGTCAAATGTCAGGTCAAGTTCGTTAACGGGCAAAATAGGTCAAAGATCGACGTCACGGTGACGTTATACGTCCAAAACACATTTTCCGGTTTAACTTGCTTAATACTACAGCTAGAAGTCCAAACGTTTGCGTAAGATCAATAGTTTTTACGCTACAGGCTTTGACATTTTAAAAATTGTTCTCACCAAAGTTTTTAGGCACATTAAGGGTGACTCTCAGATACCGTATGTAAAAATTCATGGTGATACCATTAATACTGTTTGTTTCCAAGGCGACGAAAGTCCCCAATATCAGCCTGTGGAACTTGTTGTCCCCCCAATTTCGACAACTTGACATATAGGTATCTCAACGCCGGACGCGCAGTATTCGTTTCCAAGGCCACTGAGGTGTCGGCTGCATGCACTATGTGTAAGATAAATGTAATCGAGCGATTACTTTTTGTTTCTATGGCAACTCAAAAATGGCCTAATGGTGAAAGGACGTCTTTGCAATTCTCCATTTGCCCAAAACATAGAAACCTATAAGCAATGCAACTCATCTTCGATACAAATATTATGCACGGTAATATCTCAAAAGATATTTGATCATAAGTCTTTCAGCGCCTTCGGTCAAGGGTCAAGGTCGTGACCTTGACTTTTGTAAATGTCGAGTGTTCGGTTGTAGTTCGAAAACTAAACGACATCGGATCATCAAACTTCCCCTGGTCATGCATCAGTCATGCGTCATCAGACGTCCATTTGAGCCATAAGCTCTCACCCGCCAGGGTGACTTGCCTTGTTTTGTGCTTCCGTCTGCACCAAATAGTGTACAAATGCATACACTAGCTTTTGAGCTCCCTGGTGGGTACTTAGTTCTTCATTGACAACTAACTGGAATCACACATATATATATATATAGCATGCCTCGCCTAAGGTTCATCTGCTGTTGAAAATTGGCAATTAAACCAATATGCATGATACATTCTTCATATTAAAGCATATCAATTCATAACTGACATCACCTGGTGCTATGGATATATCTCGTCATTGTATCTCTCGGCCAGGTCAATATATGTGCGTAGATAGATCGGTCGTGTCGTGCTAGACTAAGGGGACACTTGGCAATTTGGCAATGGCTGTATTTAACCCGAGACAGCATGCCCCCCCCCCCCCCCACCTCCCCCTCGATATGTCCCTTAACCCACCTGGATCAGTAATATAATGCTAAACTAAGGGGACACTTGATCATGGACGTACTTAACCCGTGACAGCATGCCCCTCCCCCCCTCCCCGTGACCCTTAACCCACATAGATCGGTAATTCCGTGCTCAGATAAGGGACCACGTGGTCATGGCTGTATTTAACCCGTGACAGCATTAGGAGCCACCAAGGTGAGTTTATTTGCATAGTGAAAGTCTCCGCAAAACTTATGGACCACTACGCACTTCTGACGAAACAGTGGCTCATCATTGTATGGGCAAACAAACAGTATGGGCAAGACGACGCCGCCTTGCTTAACACCGTTGGTCGAAAAAAATAAGTTGACATAGTCTGATTCCAGCAAACGTTGAGATACTGATTTGTGTACATAAAAGCCAGACATCTAATATACATGGGGTTCATACCTCGGTCTGGTAAAAGTTGAAATAATTTAACATAACTGACTTTATCGATCGCTTTGGATGCATCAAGTAGCAGTACGGATGCATTCGATTTTTGGTTCTCAAAGAAGCTAACAGTTTCTATGAGAGCATAAGTGCACTTTGTTGTAGAGCTACCAGGTTTAAAGCCAAATTGTAATTTACCAGTCGTTAAAACTGCCTTATTTTTCTTCATAATAATCCGATCAAAGATCTTCGAAAAGTGACTACTGAGGGCAATGGCGCGATAGTTCTCATTCATTTGCCGATTTACGCTTGTTTTTATATCAACAGGCGAATAGTGCATGTGTTAAAACCCTCGGGCGTAAATCCATGATGAGTAATAGCATTAAATTTAAAATCTAGTAACGCACGAACTTTAAACTGTGCAATAATAAAATGGTCAGTAAATAGTACACCACACCCGTCTTGTTTTGTATCGGGCTACGTGTTTGATCGCTACACTGATATCATCTGCAGTAATAGTGTCATGATTGTTACAGGTAGTATGTATTGCAGTATCCACACTGGATAAAAGAATTATTCAGGACAGGAAGGACACGGAGTTATACAGTCGTTCGTATTTCATGGCGAACCGATCAGCTATTTCGGTGTCTCCTTTAACACCGTCAACCAGATTAGGCACAGACCCACCCTTCCCTCTGGGCTTGGTAATTTCTTTCCAGAAGTCATTGGTTTTGTTGTTGCGAGGTTATCAGCTAGCTGCTCTCTTTTTAGATTATCTTGGCTCGCGCCCTACGCATGACATCAGCTACAGCCGCCTGACGTGGTGAGCCACAGTCCCTCCATATTGTAGGGGAACCGTAGTGGGGAGGGCGTAGGGGAGACAGTGCGTGTCTGGTAGTGTCTAAGTCACCCGCGGGGATAGGGGTCCAGCAGGAGAGCTCGCGCAGTGCGAGGATCGGGGTGGGGTGAAGTGACCACTGGATGGAGCCAGGGTGGTCCCCGAGCGTGGGATGGGTTAGAGCGGGCCCCAACCACTTGAGAGGGAGACCCCCACAACATCCGCTGGATAGGGTGGCACATTAACTGGATATGACACCAGGCCAGGGGAGGGCGGTGCGAACCGGGATGTGGCCAGGGTACTCCCGAGGGGTGGGGGCAGAAGCTCTGCCGGTGCCAGGGTGTCCCAGGGGGTGGTGGGCAGAAGCTCTGCCGGTGCCAGGGTGTCCCAGGGGGTGGGGCGGGCCCTATACAGGTTAGATAGAGCGGGATGTGGCTAGGGTACTCCCGAAGGAGGGGGGGCCCAGGGCTTTAGTTATATAAAGAGGGGAAGACCGGTGGGATGGGGAAAGAGATGATCAGACACTGACTGTGTGCACGGATTTATAAAAAGGAATAAACTCAAGAAAAGAAATACGTTGTTGCATCTCTATGTTAAAGTGGTGTCGCGAACGAAGGTGTCTGGTTGGTTGGTTGGTTATTCAGGACGCTTTAACCACTTTTGGTCATATCGCGTCAATGGGAGAAGGAAGGGACAGTGAAGCCATGTCCCCGGGGGTAACCCCCTACTCTTTACGAAGAAAGACATGGGATCTTTATCCTGCGACCACATAGACATGGCCACAGCAGGGCTGGAACCACCGACCCACGTGCCGTTAGGCTCTCAAGTGACCAGAGCACTCAATGCGAGCGCTCTAGCCCACTGAGCTGTCGCGCCGGCCCCACGAAGGTGTCCGGATTAAAGAACCTCACAATATCCTGTGCCAGAAGAACGATGCCTCTCTATACGGCTTCACGATGTCGTTCCCCCCAGCCACGCACTGACGGGTACCGGTCCCTCTAGGGATGTGAAGATCAGAGGCCGTCACACACATCTCCATAAGGGAATCATGAAATAGATGAAAATCCCTGCTGTGTACGTCAGCCTTAGCACGATGCAAGTCGTCACACTGAATAGCATGCCAGGGAGATGCCGCATTTGCCGAATAGCATGCCGTCAATTCATCGGTCAACCTCTCCATGTGTGCCGCATACTGTTCAAGGTCGCCAGGCGTTGCAGCCTGCCATTTTGGCCTAGGATTGACTGAAGGGGACTTGACTTCGGAGTAGCTAACAGGAAGTTCAAGACTAAGCACCAGCGGTGAGTGAAACGATACATTCATTCCGTCATGCAAAGTGTGGTATTTTCAAATCGCCTCAAATAAGCTCTCATTCACCCAAAAGTGATCAATAGTATGCGTATTACTGTTCACAGGACTGGTATAAGTATATGATACAGTCTGTGCCTTGTAGATAATGCAGGGTATTATGGATTCTCTTTGGCAGAAATATTCCAATTGTCAGTACAGTATCGATCAGACGATGTGTGGATGGGATTGACAGTACAGTTGATAGATGTTTTCCATAGTATCGAACAACCGCCGTAACCACGACCCTATAGAATCTCAGATTCATCAATGGCTGATATGTTATGCCATCTTACTTTAAAGCTACCATCATTAGGAATGTTCGATATTCTGTGAAACTGCGACTCCCGGATCCGATTTTCCTGGAGAAACACTAAGTCTGAATCCTTTATCAGTTCAGCTACCTATTCTGGTTTACCCGGGCAGTTATAGGAAGAGATAGATAAGTTTCCTGCTATAATCGGGTTAAAGGAATTTTCACATTTGTTCCTCAGTGAGGTTTCCCTCGGCCGATATTGTCGCACACAGATACCATCGGGCCAAATGGAAGGAGCAAACGATTTTTTTGGACTCAATGGCAGGTATAGTTAATTTAAAGGAGTTGTTTTGCGCATCTTCGTGCGAGATGCATTCTAACTCAAGAGTTTTAATACCTCTGGCATTAATATAGTCATGTAGATCCTGGACACCGACATATTTGTCCACACAGGAAATAAATATCTTCTTGGTCCGAGAGGATATCCCGCACTTCACGACACCAGAGATAGCGGCTGATCCCGTTACCTCGTAGCGCTCTATGTTCCGCTCCTGCTTTCGTCTTAAATATCGTGAGATAATAAAGCCGCCTTCTTCAGTGGGTTGACCGGCAAGCCCGGCCTTCTGACTGGACCCAGAGGCGGGCCCGGCCTTCTGACTGGACCCAGAGGCAGGCCCCTGCCTTCTGACTGGACCCAGAGGTCGGCCCGGCCTTCTGACTGGACCCAGAGCACTATGCCTATGCACTATTGCTCCGTAGCTGCCAGGAGACCATACCCAGATGATCGAAGCGATAGTATCCTGCTTATCGACTGGTGGGGTCTCGATATCCCAAAATTGACAGAGTTTGTTTTGTTTGGCCAATCGCTCCGTATGGAGCCGTTTGTTTCAATCACCTTCGTTGACAAACACAATCGCTTTTCCGAAGTTAACTTCCTGCCCACCCCTACCTATATAATCAGTAGATGGCTTTACTGATTACAACAACCAGCTGTTAGAAAGCCCCAGGGGGCTATCAGAAGTTTTAGTTATTGATATAATCTTATATTACATAAGATAGCCGTTACTAGTAAGATTGTTGGCTCCCTGTAGGTTATTGAGCCCCGGGCGCTTATTTATTTTTTGGGTCTCCTTGACCGTTCGCCTCTTCGAACGGTCGCTTATTCTACTAAGGGCGCTTATTCGAGCAACTACGGTATGTGCCGCTCAAATGACCTGCTGTTTGCTGTTTAATTATCACAAGTACGTCACGAATCTGTTGGGGTAAAAGCCCCGGGTGGTAAAATAAAATGTGAAATATTCCTACGCATCTGAACTTCATGGTAAACTGTCAGATCCGACTCTATTGCTTCCCAGAAGTAGTTGTAACCGTCCTCTGAAACCAAAAGACTGATTGGACAATGTAAATGCACTTCCAAGTTACATTGTAAATTTACATGTGTGTTACCGCTGCACGTTGCTCCGCCAGAAGGGTCGTTGCTGTTGACGAAATCGTAACAGAGAAGTCGACTAATTTGGTGAGCCGCTGCCATGCTTATGTCGCCATGTAGTCGCTGAATTTGCAAGCACTACTACTGCAGTAGTGGGTATGTGCCACCTATGCCATAGAGAAAGTTTGGAGAGCGAGAAAAAAGTGCGGGATTTTGTGGTCAATGAGAGAAAAAAATTGGGCTAAAACGCATCTTAAAGAGATACTGACAGACAATTTATGTATATACCCAACTATATGTAGTGCCCCCACCCCCTGGGTGGAAAGGGCGTGTTTAAGCAACGACTGCGCGTTTTGTTTTTGTAACTTTCTTCTGGTGTACTTTTAACCTTACCCCACAATTTTCACGACGTTCCGTGTCGCTTTCTGGCTAAAGTCACTGTCGTTTTTTTAACAAATTTATTTTTGAGATCCTCTGTGTCGAAATTTGGGGTCCTGGTTCGTTGACTGTGAGATATCTCTTATTTAGGTCATTTGTGATTATGCAGGGGTATTACATCTCGAGGATGAGAGCAGCAGAAGGTCGATTCGTACTTATCAGCCACTTCTACTACGTCAACTTTACAAGGTGGGGTTCTGTTAGCCCCAGTTCTGTTCCCCACATCTGACACGTCTACGGACCCTAGCTGTCGGTTGTGTGTCCTACAGCCACAGAACTGGGGCTAGGGTGCTGTATTGTGTACTCCTTAATGTTGAATACACACCATACTATAACTTACCTGACGAGTGTACAGCCGCGTGTTTCAGGGTAATTAGTAGTCCACACGATATCTGCACAATTGATATTAAGGCGGCACCAGGGGGGGGGGGGGTTCTAGGGGATCGAATCCCCGCCCCCCCGCTTGAGGAAGCGCCTCTTCAATGCAAAATTGAGGCCATTTGAGGCGCCCCCCCCCCCTGTTTTGAGAAAGAACGCTATCTGAAGCGCCGTAGACCCCCTCCCCTTGGTCGTAAAAAATTGGTGGATGTCCCGGTCGCAAGTTTTAATGGACCTCCATTTTCGTACAGGAACAGAAGATGATTTATTATTCTCTATGACTGTAACAGTGTAGGGCAAATCTTTCGCTGACTATATGTGTTCTCCTTTAGGTCCTACCACGATCCGATCGTCTACATAAACTTGGTGAGAGAACCCATTGAATGGTTCCGATCCCTGTATTTCTTCCATCAATATGGAGGGAATGATCACCCTTTCTTAGTACCCCTCGGGGTCAAATTCCGGAAGGTAAGTGTCTTGTTTTCCTACATGAGCACAGTGCAGTCCAAACACGTAACCTTAGTACAGCAGTGTATGTGTATATATACCGATATGTGCTTCGAGATGGACTAATTATGCATTCGTTTCATGGAAGTTTTTGATTTATGAAGGTTGGCGTAGAGGATAAGTAAAACATTGACAAACGAAATATGTCGAATATAGTATCTGGATTTCAGTTTATTCAGAGTTCGCTTTAGGGTTTTACTCTAGTATAACGGATATACCTCAGGTGCCTATTGGTCATGAACTCTTAACTTTTCCTTATATTTCTTATCTCTCCTGACGTCAGGGCTTCTCGAGTACAGGACAATTACGTAGTTTCGTAATGATTGTTACTTTAGCCACGGTTTCGTACATTTCTCGTGTATTTCTTTCTATTTCAGCCTTTTGATGAATGCGTTCAAAGTGATGAGTGCTTTCAGCCTATTTACGAAACCTTCAGTCCGCTTAGATTTTTTTGCGGAAAGGCGGCGCATTGCGGGTAAGCAGCTATATCTAGTGCCGTATTGCTAGTAATGTCTTAACTTACCCTTGCAAAATCGTACTTTCGCGACCTCCTAGTAAATTTGTGTTGACGATCGCAAACGGTAAGCGTTCATGTGTTATCGTCCCCCCCCCCCCCCCCCGGGATATTTCTTGAAATGGCCACATCTTTGCCTTGCCCTGCCTTACCTACCGCCTTCATGTACACCTGTAGCACATCTGTCGTTATTTATAGCAAGGCAAGTGAAGAAGTGTTGCAGAAGGTCAAGGCCACCATTGAGAGACATTACCTGATGGTGGGTGTCTATGAAGATTTGTCCGCCGTCAACATGGTCCTCGAGTATTTACTGCCACAAGTCTTCACCAACCTCACCAATGCCTACATCCCAAAAGGTACCATTTACAAATTACTGTGATAGGGGTCTGGAACGGGTAAATGGCGACTCGCAACACAGACATATTTGAAAAATCGACATCGACACAGACTTTGGGGGAAACGACACGGAACTTTATTACCCAAAACGCGACACGGAACGTCGTGCAAAATCGACATGCGACACTGATAATTTTAAAAAATAGACACTGGACACTGGACCCCTCCTTCCAGGGTCCCTGTAATGACGGCTGCTGATTTATAATTACAAAGAAGATAACTAGTTGATTTGATTTTACCATTAAATTTGAAATATAACACTTCTATTAAATGTGAATCTTTACCTTTCATTTCTCAGCACACTATGCAGAATTGTGGGAAATCGGCGAGGTATATTTGTACATATAACTCTTTAATGTCATGCATATTTGTCTTAAGTAAGCGGTAAATATCCGTGCAAATAACGTTTGAACGTTTTTACGTCTTCATGGAACTATAGTTCCCGTTACCCATAATGATAATCTGACACAATGTACGGGGAAGAACTCGGCAAAATGGATCACGTGATCCTGTGGCCTTGACCTTTCTCTTCAGCTGCCGATGAACAGAAGCATAAACGACAGGCCACCGTGAAGAAAGATCCGTTAACAGCCGAGGCAGAGAAAACCGTAGGCATACGACTCAAATACGACAACGAGTTATACCAGTTTGTAAAGCAGAGATTCTATAGACTACACAACGCTATTAAGACATTATGAATGGAGCCGAGATGGAATGTGGATATTTTAGGTAACTTCAGCTCTTAGGCTAACCTGACCAAGCATGGCACTCTGCGGGGAAATGGCATATTGACACAAAGAGAAGCAGTCCTAGTGCATCCGCTTTGACGATGACGATGATGCTCAAAAGTCGATGCTTTACTCTACATGTATTTAGTAACACTGCATGATATTATGACGCTTCTATGCTGATGCTTTTCTCCTCAAGTCACAGGACATGTTACTAAGACCTTCCTTGGTGCATCTTTGTGAGAAAGTGTAGCTATCTCATGTACTATGTCATTACATTTTGGGCGTGACTGCAGTTTTTGTTTTTTTAAGATGTTGAAAATTAGGTGGGTTGGTGGGTTGGTGGGTGGATGGGGGTCGAGTGGGCGGGTATGGGTCGAGTGGGCGGGTATGGTGGGTGAGTGGGTGGGGGATGGATGCATGGATGAGTTGATGTCTTTTCCGTATAATACGACACTTGAGAAAGACTGAGGAACTCCAGTGACTTGACAAAAAAGGCCTTATATTTGGCAGTCGCCCAAAGGATATATGTTAAGGTCCACAAACAGACCTTCCATATATCGGTCGCCCTAAGGGCGTTATATTTGGCGGTCGCCCTAAGGGCCCTTTATTTGGCGGTCGCCCTAAAAGCCTTATATTTAAGGTCTGCGATGAGACGTTGCATGCTACGGTCTTTAGGTCGCCCGCCCACATCTAGCTATAGGGCGACCGAAGCATACAACGTCTGATCGCCGACCGTAACATAGATCCCTTTGGGCGACTGCCAAATATAAGGCCCTTAGGGCGACCGCCAAATATAAGGCCCTTAGGGCGACCGATATATGGAGTGTCTGTTTGTGGACCTGAACATATATCCTTTGGGCGACTGCCAAATATAAGGCCTTTAGGGCGACCGCCAAATAAAAGGCCCTTAGGGCGACCGCCAAATATAACGCCCTTAGGGCGACCGATATATGGAAGGTCTGTTTGTGGACCTTAACTTATATCCTTTGGGCGACTGCCAAATGTAACCGCGGCCCTTAGGGCGACCGATATATAGAGAAGGTCTGTTTGTGGACCTTAACATATATCCTTTGGGCGACTGACAAATGTAAGGTCCTTAGGGCGACCGCCAAATATAACGCCCTTAGGGTGACCGATATATGGAGTGTCTGTCGCTTGAGGGTGTCCCTCCCTGGCCTCGGCCCTACCATCTCTCGTCGCAGGCCCCGGCGCGCCAGTGTCGCTTGAGGGTGTCCCTCCCTGGCCTCGGCCCTAGCATCTCTCGTCGCAGGCACCGGCGCGCGCCACTGTCGCTTGAGGGTGTCCCTCCCTGGCCTCGGCCCTACCATCTCTCGTCGCAGGCCCCGGCGCGCCAGTGTCGCTTGAGGGTGTCCCTCCCTGGCCTCGGCCCTACCATCTCTCGTCGCAGGCACCGGCGCGCGCCACTGTCGCTTGAGGGTGTCCCTCCCTGGCCTCGGCCCTACCATCTCCCGTCGCAGGCACCGGCGCGCGCCACTGTCGCTTGAGGGTGTCCCTCCTTGGCCTCGGCCCTACCATCTCTCGTCGCAGGCCCCGGCGCGCCAGTGTCGCTTGAGGGTGTCCCTCCCTGGCCTCGGCCCTACCATCTCTCGTCGCAGGCACCGGCGCGCGCCACTGTCGCTTGAGGTTGTCCCTCCCTGGCCTCGGCCTTACCATCTCTCGTCGCAGGCACCGGCGCGCGCCACTGTCGCTTGAGGGTGTCCCTCCCTGGCCTCGGCCCTACCATCTCTCGTCGCAGGCACCGGCGCGCGCCACTGTCGCTTGAGGGTGTCCCTCCCTGGCCTCGGCCCTACCATCTCTCGTCGCAGGCACCGGCGCGCGCCACTGTCGCTTGAGGGTGTCCCTCCCTGGCCTCGGCCCTACCATCTCTCGTCGCAGGCACCGGTGCGCGCCACTGTCGCTTGAGGGTGTCCCTCCCTGGCCTCGGCCCTACCATCTCTCGTCGCAGGCCCCGGCGCGCGCCACTGTCGCTTGAGGGTGTCCCTCCCTGGCCTCGGCCCTACCATCTCTCGTCGCAGGCAATGGCGCGCGCCACTGTCGCTTGAGGGTGTCCCTCCCTGGCCTCGGCCCTACCATCTCTCGTCGCAGGCAATGGCGCGCGCCACTGTCGCTTGAGGGTGTCCCTCCCTGGCCTCGGCCCTAGCATCTCTCGTCGCAGGCAATGGCGCGCGCCACTGTCGCTTGAGGGTGTCCCTCCCTGGCCTCGGCCCTACCATCTCTCGTCGCAGGCACCGGCGCGCGCCACTGTCGCTTGAGGGTGTCCCTCCCTGGCCTCGGCCCTACCATCTCTCGTCGCAGGCACCGGCGCGCGCCACTGTCGCTTGAGGGTGTCCCTCCCTGGTCTCGGCCCTACCATCTCTCGTCGCAGGGCCCGGCGCGCCACTGTCGCTTGAGGGTGTCCCTCCCTGGCCTCGGCCCTACCATCTCTCGTCGCAGGCAATGGCGCGCGCCACTGTCGCTTGAGGGTGTCCCTCCCTGGCCTCGGCCCTACCATCTCTCGTCGCAGGCAATGGCGCGCGCCACTGTCGCTTGAGGGTGTCCCTCCCTGGCCTCGGCCCTACCATCTCTCGTCGCAGGCAATGGCGCGCGCCACTGTCGCTTGAGGGTGTCCCTCCCTGGCCTCGGCCCTACCATCTCTCGTCGCAGGCACCGGCGCGCGCCACTGTCGCTTGAGGGTGTCCCTCCCTGGCCTCGGCCCTACCATCTCTCGTCGCAGGCACCGGCGCGCGCCACTGTCGCTTGAGGGTGTTCCTCCCTGGCCTCGGCCCTAGCATCTCTCGTCGCAGGCCCCGGCGCGCCACTGTCGCTTGAGGGTGTTCCTCCCTGGCCTCGGCCCTAGCATCTCTCGTCGCAGGCACCGGCGCGCGCCACTGTCGCTTGAGGATGTCTCTCCCTGGCCTCGGCCCTACCATCTCTCGTCGCAGGCACCAGCGCGCGCCACTGTCGCTTGAGGGTGTCCCTCCCTGGCCTCGGCCCTACCATCTCTCGTCGCAGGCCCCGGCGCGCCAGTGTCGCTTGAGGGTGTCCCTCCCTGGCCTCGGCCCTACCATCTCTCGTCGCAGACACCGGCGCGCCAGTGTCGCTTGAGGGTGTCCCTCCCTGGCCTCGGCCCTACCATCTCTCGTCGCAGGCCCCGGCGCGCCACTGTCGCTTGAGGGTGTCCCTCCCTGGCCTCGGCCCTACCATCTCTCGTCGCAGGCCCCGGCGCGCCACTGTCGCTTGAGGGTGTCCCTCCCTGGCCTCGGCCCTACCATCTCTCGTCGCAGGCACCGGCGCGCGCCACTGTCGCTTGAGGGTGTCCCTCCCTGGCCTCGGCCCTACCATCTCTCGTCGCAGGCACCGGCGCGCGCCACTGTCGCTTGAGGGTGTCCCTCCCTGGCCTCGGCCCTACCATCTCTCGTCGCAGGCCCCGGCGCGCCACTGTCGCTTGAGGGTGTTCCTCCCTGGCCTCGGCCCTACCATCTCTCGTCGCAGGCCCCGGCGCGCCACTGTCGCTTGAGGGTGTCCCTCCCTGGCCTCGGCCCTACCATCTCTCGTCGCAGGCACCGGCGCGCGCCACTGTCGCTTGAGGGTGTCCCTCCCTGGCCTCGGCCCTACCATCTCTCGTCGCAGGCCCCGGCGCGCGCCACTGTCGCTTGAGGGTGTCCCTCCCTGGCCTCGGCCCTAACATCTCTCGTCGCAGGCCCCGGCGCGAGCCACGGTCGCTTGAGGGTGTCCCTCCCTGGCCTCGGCCCTACCATCTCTCGTCGCAGGCCCCGGCGCGCCAGTGTCGCTTGAGGGTGTCCCTCCCTGGCCTCGGCCCTACCATCTCTCGTCGCAGGCACCGGCGCGCGCCACTGTCGCTTGAGGGTGTCCCTCCCTGGCCTCGGCCCTACCATCTCTCGTCGCAGGCCCCGGCGCGCCAGTATCGCTTGAGGGTGTCCCTCCCTGGCCTCGGCCCTACCATCTCTCGTCGCAGGCAATGGCGCGCGCCACTGTCGCTTGAGGGTGTCCCTCCCTGGCCTTGGCCCTACCATCTCTCGTCGCAGGCACCGGCGCGCGCCACTGTCGCTTGAGGGTGTCCCTCCCTGGCCTCGGCCCTACCATCTCTCGTCGCAGGCCCCGGCGCGCCAGTGTCGCTTGAGGGTGTCCCTCCCTGGCCTCGGCCCTACCATCTCTCGCCGCAGGCAATGGCGCGCGCCACTGTCGCTTGAGGGCCAATCTCTCGTCGCAGGCACCGGCGCGCGCCACTGTCGCTTGAGGGTGTCCCTCCCTGGCCTCGGCCCTACTATCTCTCGTCGCAGGCCCCGGAGGGCGCCACTGTCGCTTGAGGATGTCTCTCCCTGGCCTCGGCCCTACCATCTCTCGTCGCAGGCCCCGGCGCGCGCCACTGTCGCTTGAGGGTGTCACTCCCTGGCCTCCGCCCTACCATCTCTCGTCGCACCTACCTCCCTCCCCACCCCCTCCTACCACCCACCGCACACTTCCTAATCCTCAAGGAGGTGGCTTTTTCGAGATTTTCCCCTATACCTTAACATGGGCCACGTCCTCAAAGAAGCCATTAGCGCGGTTTCCTACTCTTTACTTGGCCACGCTCGATCATGCCGACGTGTGGACTTTATAATGACGGTGGGCATATTTCACCCACATCGTGTCTGCTTGACCTGTTAATCAGCGGTATGTACATTGGATGTCTCTATGGATGACTGCGAGGCATTGTTAGTATAGTGGCGATTGCAATTTAGATAAGCAGTGTCGTCCGTCTGCGCCGCCAGCACTTTCTTGTGCTGTACTCCGTGACTACAGCTTCTGGCATGTTCCCATGTCAGTTAGGGATCGTCATCCCATTTTAATCGCTAAGCGAGCTTGCCTTGCTGGCGTTTGTGCGCCAGTATGCCCTCTACCTCGAACCACTATGGGGTTTGTCTGGCGGTAGATGTCCTGGGGTCGCCATGTGGCTTCAGCTGGTTACTGCGGGTGAGCGATTTTAGTGTCTTGTGGGTGTTGCATTCTACTGGTTTATCGGTGAAGTTTAGACCCAATTCTAGGATATAGTAAGGACCCTGCCACTTGGGATGGAGCTTTTGAGACATGCCCTGTGATACATTGGTGTTAAGCAACTACACCTTGTCGCTAACCTGGTATGTTGGAGCACTTGTCATAGTCCTTGTATTTTGAATGATATTTGCCACGTTTGCCTGGGCTACTTCTCGGGCGATTTTCAGATTGTTAAGAAGGTTGTTGATTATGGGTGTATGTCGTTTTGTAGCTTGGGTGTTGTGCCGCGGTGGTGTCAAATGAGGTGGGGTACACTTACTAGTACACTTAACCTAGGATGCTTTTAACCTAAAATTCCCGTGTATGCAATAATCGCCTACACACTAGTTATGAAAGGTGGCGAAATTGATTTATAGTGGCAGATTATCCGCCGAATCTGATGTTGCATGCTAAATAAACGATGTATGCAAGGAACTCTTCTTACCAAAGTAATGAAGGGGTTTAAATTAAGTAAGATGGCGTAAGCGAGAGTTCTATAGTTATCTCTGCTGACTGAGTTTGCAGGTTTATTAAACGATACGATCCACTGGCTTGTTTATTGTTAGTCACTTTATCCATTAAGGGTCTAAATACATACGCATGCATTGCCATTGTTCGTTATGCGTTAATAAAATAGACACGTTTGCGATCAATTCATTTTGTGTTTATAGATCCGTTTGCCATGGAACTCTTCACAGAGTGATTAAGAATGTGGCGAATTATCCGCCAAATCAGATTTTGCATGCTAAATAAAAGCTAAGCAATCTTATGGCTGGTCCTGTTGTTTTTCACTATGATTATCTATTTTCGAAGAAATGCGGCACCAAACACTTGTGGCTCTTGAACCATCGATGGCCCGAGCTATTATTATGTAAATATCATCGGATGCTTCGCGGTAAGAATCATATAAGAACTATGTGGCAAAAATAGGGAGTATGTTGCATTTCTAATATGTTATGCATAGGCCTATCCTGCAGGTTGATCCCGCATTTCGACAATATTCGGCAGTCGCCCTAAGGGCGTTATATTTGGCGGTCGCCCTAAGGGTGTTATATTTGGCGGTCGCCCTAAGGGCGTTATATTTGGCGGTCGCCCTAAGGGCGTTATATTTGGCGGTCGCCCTAAGGGCTTTATATTTGGCGGTCGCCCTAAGGGCGTTATATTTGGCGGTCGCCCTAAGGGCGTTATATTTGGCGGTCGCCCTAAGGGCGTTATATCTGGCGGTCGCCCTAAGGGCGTTATATTTGGCGGTCGCCCTAAGGGCGTTATATCTGGCGGTCGCCCTAAGGGCTAAAATTTGCAGTGTAGACGCAAAGGCGACCGGTCAATTTTGTATATGCTGGTAGAATTAGTTTTGACATGCGGTATGTTTCGGAGGGCCTATAAAAACGCACAAGGATCATTTTGGTGAAATCAGAAATCCAATACATGCAATAGCTGAGGATATATCACTGGTCGCCCTAATGGCCCAAAATGTAGCGGTCGCCCTAAGGCGCAATTAGTCCTTATATATATATATATAACTCTTAATGTAACTTTTAGCAGACATGTACTTTTAGTGGACATATACAAAAGGCGATTTTTAAAAAAATTGCCAGTGATAATAAATTCAGTTTGTCATTATTAATTGATTAATAAGAAAAAAAAATTATTTCAGGTATTTATAGACTTGTTTTCACAATGTTATATATTTTCATGTCCACTAATAGTAAAAGCCCAAATTGTATGCAAAAAGCATACTTTTCGCATACATTTACCATGTCCACTAAAAGTATGATATATATATATAATGTTCGTCTGGCCATTTACACTCCCTGCAAATACATATTACGTCCGAAATATCTACTGGTACTCAAATTAAGACTTCCATGCGATGAGTACAATATATATGTGAAGAGGTATAGTAAAAGTATGATATATAGGGAAATGTCCCCTAAAAGTACAATATATATATATAATGAACTTTTAGGGGTCATTTCGACATACATATATTACTTATAAATTAAGACTGATATGCGTCGAGTACAATGCATATGTGAAGAGGCATCATACACGTATGACATATATGTCAAGATGACCCCTAAAAGAACAATATATATATATATTGTACTGTTAGGGGACATTTCGACATACATATATTACATTTGGAAACCCATCCACGCATATATCTCTTTGGGGACCTCAAAACATATACCACTTCTGCATAAGTAATATAGGAGGTGTGGTCTCCAAAGAGTACGATATAACCGTTCGGAGGTATCCACAACTATGATATATATAACGATGTCGCCTAAAAGTGCAATATATATATAGTGAGGTCTCCTAAAAGTAAGATATATATGCGCAGATGTCCCCTAAAAGTACAATATATTTTTTTTTTGAGGTCTCCCTAAAGTACGTAGGATGTGGTCCCGAAGTAGAATTTATGTGTGGCGAGTTATCCCCAAAGTAGATACATGGGCATAAGAGGCATATATAAACTTACGTTGGTTATGTAGGTGGTGAGGTCTACTTAAATTTATATAAGTGATGATGAAGTTTGCTAGAAGTAGGTTATTTAAGTGTGACATCTACTAAATGTATGATGTACATGGGGAGAGATATGATATATATATATGCGGACAGGTCTCCGGAAGGGATATATGTGATCAAGTCTTAAAAGAGTAGGATATAAATGTAGGGAGGTTTGCACAAATATGATATAGATAGCGAGGTCGTCTTAAGTACAATATATAAATGGTGATGTTTCCTAAAAGTACAATATATGAAAATATGAGTCTGCGCAAGCAAGAAATCACATCTCCTATAAAGCAAGCAAGCAGCTATCGATGGTTGTTAGGTCTGCCTTTAGACCTACATTCCAATCTCAGCTTTAATAGCTTTAATAAGTGCGATATCGATGGTAGAGGAATTGCACGAGGTACAGACACAGAAAGACCTGTCAATATCGAACGACGGTTTATTGCCTAATTACGCGCGGACACAAAAGAACCATACTACATACACACAGAGATTATCAGTTGAACTAATCAAACTGATACTTTCCATCGAAAACTGCCAAACCAGAATAAAAGCACTGCATACAGGTCTGTCGGTTTATGCCGCATTCTAACCTAAGACCTGAGCAGATAGTTGCCGAACCGTGCAACATGGAACTTAATTTAATTTAATCTAATTCAAGCCCCCACGGTGACTCAAAAGTGTCGCGTTTGTCGCGCGGCAAATGTTACACAGGAGATATCAAATGTGGGAGATTGGCTACCCCTTGTAGCAACATTAGCTCGTAAAGTTTTCCGGGACTACAATTTTGAGTGAATAATTTTACATTTATTTTAATATAAATGGGAATTACAAAAAACAATGCGTCCAAAGCTTACAATTAATAACCGATGGCCGATTGGTTACAGTTCTTGTCTAGACTAGATATGAAAAATTGCGATATCAGCAATGAGCGTGTGTTAGTTAACCGGGAAGTGTATTTTAGTTCAACATCAACTTTTTAGATGGACAGGAAACCCATCGATTCAACGCGAATGGCCAATTATAACTTTTTAACCGTCATTATTATTTGTTTTCACATGAACTTTACAGATTCCTTTGCTTTTTCTTTTCATTTCTTCTGTTCATTGAAGATTTTAGTCCGTACTTTCAGGTACGGCATGCGAAGGTTCTCCGCTTTATGAAGTCTTCCACTTCTGATTAACCTGAAACGACATCAAAGTTAGCAACTAAGTTTCAACCAGATTGCCCACCATGAAACATCTTCATAATATTTTCCCTCTCACACACCACACAAAAAGGGGGAAATTCAACGCCATGTTCGTGGTGCAAGTCCTGGACTGGGATGACCTGCCACGATATACATGTCACACAAACGCTTCAGAAAAGAATCAATCGGTCTCGTCTGTCCATAAACCTGTTAATTAAGGGCTAACTTTGCTCATTTTGTCGTGGGCTCGGCAACTGAATCCAGTTTTTGAATCATTGACTCAAACAAACAGAGAAAATATCCGGTAGGGCTTGGCGTAGTTCAAGAGTTACATAATTGTAATTGTATACTGCGTACGTCTTAACAATGACGTCCTTGGCAAACAGTGTTAGGTCTCTCTGTCTCCACACATTAAGGAGCCCAGTAAAACAACGATTTTCTTACTAAGACGAATTACTTTTTGAAACTTATATCAGCTTTATATAAATCTACATTAACTATTAATCAATCAATAATATTCGCAACTATATGATTCGCAGCACTACCGGTAATTATTATTTTTACATCTTAACTATACAGACATATTAATAAGATTTGGATTTTAAATACCCAGATCGAGTTGCTACGCAGAGCAACAAGCCGCCAGCGAAGTGCACATTACGTACTACACATATCTATATTGCAACAAAAAATTACGCACCTGGCGCTGTGGTCCCACCTTTTAGCACCGGGGATGTTGCAAAAGGGACAGCAGGAGCAGCGTCGTTACACCCAGTGAATCATTTGCTCCAGGACTCTGTGATTCTGGAAACTATAACCACAAAACTTATACATATGTATATGGCTTATGGTAGTATAACAAGTATTACTGAAGAGCAGGGCAGTTCAGTGCTCCTATAAATTTATGACGATATACCGATCTATATAGACTACCAGCACTAACGGTGCTCGGTGCAAGAACCACAAGAAATATAGGCAAATATAGATCACATCACAACATTACAGGTACAAACCCAAGATTCAACCTTTTTATTCTACGGACTATTTAAGAAAAACATTAACTCCACTCTTCCCTTAGCCTGTTGTGTATTATCCATCACAGTTTACATACCCTATTCATCGTGTATACTATACGTTATATTATCTGGTGATATATTAGTGTTTCTAAATGTTGTATGTACATATATAGCTATCTTTATTGTCTCAACACTCCATACTAGCGTCCTTCATTTTCAACGCAGAGTGTTTTTTGTGTACCGACGGTGCGACTATACATACCAGAATAAGAACTAAAGCTGGGTAATTTTTCTTACATTTGTTTTAGGCATATTATGTCCAGCACTGTCAGATTAAAGGCAAGAAATGTTCAAACACTGGTTGAACTTAGTTGAAAATAAAGCAACATCTAGCTCATTATTAGATCAGTTTACTTTTGTGGCAGATTTACCTATTTCATCATTGAAATACTCTTTGGTGAATCCACGTTGATCTGAGCCATACTGTATGCACAAAGTCGCATTTTGCGTTGCAGAGTCCTTTGTAGTTGTCAACATCTGGCTGGGCAGACTTGAGTGAAGCTGCAATATTTACATGAAAGCATGAGCCTGGATTTCAGAAACAACACATTCATATGTTAAACGAATAGAAAGAACATGAAAATAATCAGTCTTCTATGCCATGCACACCCTTCTTGGATGTCATCCCTTTCCACTCACATGATCAGCGCATAAAGCTTAAACAAGCTGCCCTGTCATGTGACGCACTTGCTTTTGACAGTAATAATATGCCGTAACCCTGGGATATCTTTGAACTACTGATTGTGTATGTCTCCTTCAATATAAAGCCTAATCTACCATTTATATGGCATGCACAACTGCCTTGCATTAACGGTACAATGTCTAAAATTAAATTAAATGTTGGTATGTGAGGATAATTTTGCGCACACAAGGGCTAAACTGGACCCACTGTTTAAGTAGCTGCCAAACATACACACCTAAATCTACTGAAAGACTTAGATTTAGAAGACTTATTGTCAGCAGCTGTCAGTCATAGATTTGTTCTTCATTTGTGAGTTCATTACCATATTCTTCATTTTTGAGTTCATTACCATATTCTTCCCTTGGGTAGACATATCCAAGATCTGTGAAAAAACAATGACAGGTGAAAAATAAAAAAATTGGATCAAAATGCTGCATAAACTGGTCAAACTGGCAATACAGTGGTAATTCATTATCTTTTGGAATTTGGAGTATGACACTCCATTGCGCCATATAGCCCATATAGAAGAGTAGTATGGGAGAGGCATCAACATTCTT
Organism: Arenicola marina; assembly: GCA_964019135.1. Classification (NCBI taxonomy): domain Eukaryota; kingdom Metazoa; phylum Annelida; class Polychaeta; family Arenicolidae; genus Arenicola; species Arenicola marina. The sequence goes on from OZ025259.1 coordinate 31,198,124, forward strand.
CTTCGTGTAGAGATAAATTGCACTCATATTACCGGTACATAAATATTCACTTTCCAAATTCTCATCAAAATCTTAAAGCCAATTGAAGTCAATTCAAGCCAATTTAATATTAAATTACCTACCGGTAAATGATGTACAGTCACTGATCAATTATATAACCATGAAAGAATATATAGATCTTGGTGGATAGCTAAAGATCCACTTGCATTTTCAATCCTGCACATCTTTGTTTTCCACAAATATATTTAGGCTGTACAGCTGACACCCCCTACCTTTCATTCTGTTTTGCAGTTCTTTGCAAACCAGAAATTACTAGGTTTTTTAAAATTCTTTTTGAAGACAAGCAAAGACAAGCAAAATTACCTTAAATTAAAATATCCCAACAGTGATTCTGATAGGTATGCCAGTGGGCAGGTCCCAGAGCCCCTTCAAATTATGGGACTCCTGGCAAATTATGGGATATTAATTTAAATGAGATTGAGTAGCCTAATCACTATATATTTTCAATGGATTACCATATATGTCTTCTCACAGCTAGGGAAATTGTTATGCGACTAATGGTGCAGGATACATACTTATCAAAATTGCTGCCCTGATAAAGCATAGATAGTTAATTTAAGGCTGGAATGAGTAACTTGAGGTATAACCATACATGCCATATATTGCAAGTATGAAAAGGGTACCTTTTAAGATTTCGTGTCTGAAAATATAGACTTTACAGTTTGACAGTTAAATAATAGACCGTCAAACTATAGCGTAACAGTTTGACATGTGAATTCTCAGGCTATGAGTAGCAGCAGACTCCTCCAGAAGGATTGGCTTTGAGATTTCTTATTCCAGATATTTATTAATTATATAAAATGTAATAGCAAGCAAAGTGCTGACAGTGATATATATACTATAGTAAGTTACTGTGACAGATAGGCCTGGTCCCCCTAACTTGGTTTATGCAAAACACCGAAACAGTAAATCAGTGGAGGGCAAGGATGGAGGTAGAGGTATACCAGTGTACCTTAGGCGGAGTCTCCTGTATTAAAGTGATGTTTATCTTTCATTTATATTCATTTATGTAATAGCGAGCGTAGTGAGCTCTTTAGATAACACACACGGAAAAAACTGACAAAATCTGTATCTCAATCCCATACTGTAAAGCGCGAAAAAAAATCAACGGGAAGTCGACCCCCAGTGGTGTGACATGCGCATGCGTTTAAATGCATTCTGGGAAATTTCATGTTTGTTTTTTTTGTCAAAAACTTATATGCAGCTCAAACCCCCACATTAACAAACGAATGTACATAATTGGTAGATAATTTACATACAAAAACATAATTCCAACTGATGAAACGCTGATCATAGCGACAACATGCATGTTTCCTCCTCTCTCCTGACAGAGGGCGCTCAACACGCGCGCGCGATGCATTCGCTTGGTGGCAGCACAAGTCGAACGCGCAGACGACAGTTTCAGATTTGTCAGCAGTTTACCAGGCTTCGTTGATGTTACAACATTTTCACGTCTAGTCTAGCTTTTGTCAATTTATATCAAGGTTGGTGATACATTAAAGTGCTAAGGTAACTTATTTGTGTAATATTTAGATCTAGCCTAGGAGTTAGATCTATTTGACAGTTCATCAGGCGCCAGTGTAGGATCAATAAAAAAAATTTTAGTCATAGAACAGTTTTGACCCTGACCAGGGGACCATTTGACTCTTTTAGCTAATGTTTACTGAGCCTTTCAGTAACATAGACTTCTATTTGACTAATATAGATCTAGCTGGAAGTTAAGTTAATGTAAGTTCCCAAGATCTAGTTTAAGTTGGATCTAAGCTTTAAACAATTTGAGGCAAAAATTGCTTCGTTAACGCGTTACATGTTCTAGATCTAAGCTTAGGCCTAGATCCAGATCTAGATCCTTTAGGTCTACAATCTAGTTCAGCTTTTGTCAATATAGATTAAGGTTGGTGATCCAAAAGGTGCTAGATCTAACGTCACATTTAGGCTATAATCATATGACTTTCACCACTTATTTGTGTCACATTTAATTAACTGGGTTATTTGACAGTTCATCAGGTATCTGTGCAGGATCCGTCAAGAAATTTGTACTGGTTCCTGGACAAGCTAAGGGAACCATTTGATTGGGACAACCGTCTTTTAGCCTTTCATTAAAATAGACTTCTAATGCAGATCTAGCTGGAAATTAATGTAAGACTTACTAAGCTTAAAGTTACATGTGGAGCTGGCCGTTGCAGATAATTGGTGAGCGATATGGTAGGTGTTTATTGTCTGTTATGAACCTTAAGGCCTTAGGTTTGTGTTCTTATACGCAAATTTGGCATTCAAAAACAGCGAAACAATTCCACATGCAACTTTAAGTTGGATCAAAGCTTTAAAAAAAATTGAGGCAAAAATTGCTGTTGTTTGGCGGATTTTTAACAAAATTTCTAATTAAGCTTAGTCTACATCTAGAGATAAGTTAGATCTATTAAGATCTTCAAACATCTATCCATTGGCATTCTTTAATATAAGCTTACTTTAAAAAGTAACCTTACTCTAATTATCGAATCAAAGCAACATCTGTGTTCATTCAAACGGGTTGTTTGAAAGTTCATTAGGCGTCCGTGTAGGATCCGTCAAATAACTAACTTCTAATATAGATTAGCTAGAAGGTAATATACAAAGCTGGATCCAAGCTTTAAACAATTTGGCGCAAAAATTGCTTTTTTTTGGTTTATAACAAACCCTTCAGTTAAGATTAGCCTACATCTAGAGATAAGTTATCAAGATCTTCGAACATCTATCCATTAGCATTCTTCATTATATTAAAAAGTAGTAAGTTCTTACAGTAGTCCAATTATCAAATCAAAACAAGTTGTGCTCCCCTTCTTTAGCACATCTACTTCAAAACTAAAAGCTTCTATCACAGCTGCGTGTCATTTGGGATCTCTGTCTATCGTAGACTACTTCTTGCTGGTTTTGCTGCGTTGAATAATGGCGGACCACCCTTACTTAAAAAAATATTCACAGTACTTTGCTTCACACTGGGTAACCGTAACACAACCCAGTCAACCAGTCGTCCAGTTTCAAATTCTAGAGATCTTGAGCATAATTACTCACGCTCATTACATGAGCTGAGTCGTGAAATCAAAGTCCAAATCAGGGAGCAGGAAGGCGGGAACATAAGTATTGCCGGCCACATCTATCTGACCATGGCACTCCACCTACACCATGCAATGATCCCTCCCCATAAAACACTGCACTTTTAAACTTTGAGAACAAACATTTTCGGTCAGTCAATGTACCAGGGGATGGAAATTGATTTCATTGCCTTAGCCTATTTTTAGATGGCAATTTCTCTCGAACAAAACTTTACAGATCACAAATAAAGCAACCTAGGGTAATAGCGAGCTCTAGCGAGCTATTATGGTAACGTATACGAAGAGAAAAAATAAATAAATAAATAAATACAAAAATAAATAAATAAATAAAAAATAAATAAATAAATAAAAAAATTTTTTTGGCTTGCCATACATTGCCATACTATGCGATTCAAAAAACGTCGGCCGCGCGTCATGGCCGAGAATGAAGGCGATAATAGGAGCCATTTCAGAAAGTTCCAGACTATATAACAGAATATACGCCTAAAATTATAATTTTATTGCTTTATTTGTCTGAATATTGAAGGATTATGATTATGAAAACTATAAAACATTGATTACATTTTTATTCACCATTTCTCCCGGCTACTAGCGGAACGCCCTCTGTTGGGACATTGATGCTAACATCCGGCAAATGCGAACCCTGGCGAACGCGTTCGAAACTCGACTCAAAGTTTTGTTTGTTTTTGCTGTTTGGCATAGATCTAAGTGATAAGAAATTTAGACGAGATGTGTATTATTTTTGAAAGTCATCTGTTTATTTCAACTGATTGCTATGACAGTTTTCATAAATATTTCAGCCCCTGGTTGTCAATTTTTTAAGTCAGATAAGTGACCAAGTCGAGTGTCGTCTTCGCGTCGGTCTGTCAAAGGGTCGTGTCACTGTCAACCCTGGTCAAATTAGACAAATAACTGACTCAGTCGTTGATTTGTTGACGTCTACTTGTCAGTACGTTTTGTTGAGATTGAAGGTTGGTATTTTGATATAAAACCATCTAACTTGACAGCTTTGGCTAATTTTGATCTTGAACTAAAGTTTTAGTCCAAGCTAAAACAAGTCAGATAGTCATCGATTAGCCTGAATGTTCAGACGGTACAGTCTTGACACTTGTTCTTGTGACTGTAACAGTAAGCATCAGACTGTCAAACTGTAACGTCTGAACATTCAGGCTAGCCATAGATATCATATGGATATGGTCAGGGAGACAGGAATGTCTGATGAAATCAATCTGGACTGGTTGAAAGAACAAGCATAGCTGTGGTCAACACCAGTGTCAGTGACCCTGACAGTAGCCTGAAAGTTCAGACGCTACAGTCCTGACACTTGTTCTTGGTGACTGCGCTACAGTCCTGACACTTGTTCTTGGTAGTCACCAAGAACAAGTGTCAGGACTGTAGCGTCTGAACTTTCAGGCTACCCTGACAGAAGTAGGCCTATTGCTATTTGGAATGCAGATTTTACTTTGATGTTTTTGGAATCATGTTTATACCGAGTTATTTTGGGCCAATTGGGGCCTTTGGCTTTAAACCACTGTCTGTGACTGTAAAACTAAAAAGTAGGTAGGGTAAACACTAAATTTTCCATATGACATCAAATTTCAGCTGCAGTTTTTGCCTTTTTAAATATAACAATTTAATTCTGGTCTCTATTATGATTCCAAACCTATATTTTAGATGCCTCCACCCATGAAATATATATAGCTCTAATTTGAAGAGTTTATTTGAGACAGATTAAATAGGATTTTAAACAAAAACTGTAAATATTTTATTACCGGTATATATTGTTCATAGATCTATACTATTTCCTAACATTTGACACCTTTTGCCTAATTCTGACACATATATCTAGGACATCAAAATTTCAGCTGCAGTTTTTGTCTTTTTAAATATAACAATTTAATTCTGGTTTCTAGACTCCAAACCTATATTTCAAATGCCTCCACCCCTGAAATATATAATTTGAAGAGTTTAATTGAGAAAAATTAAACAGGAGTTTAAACCAAAACTGTAAATATTTTAAGAATATTTTATTATATATCGTTCACATGACTTACTATTTCCTTTTTTTGACACATTTTGCCTACTTTTGACACCCCAGGATAATTCAGATTTATTCACAACCATATCACTCATCTATGATTTGAAAAAAAAGCTGTTTTTCAGTGCTATTTTTGTTAATTTTTAAATGATTTTAATCTATATAACTTATTTCAATTAATGCCATTATTACGATTTTTAATCAAATGCAGAATTATATATTTTATTCCCCTTAAAGCAACATTTTAAGTTTAAAATTGTCCCAATACAATCATTTTACATGTCAAATGTCAAAAACTGGTTTCCCTGCCAAACAAATATAGATCTAGATAACCATCACAAAACAATATAGGACATACAAATATTTTCGTATCCAGTCTATTTGGGCATGAAATTTAAACATATCACTGGCAAAAATATAGCTAGGATATCAACAGTTTAACAAATATTGAATGAAATCCCTTTTCCCGAAACTAAACAGCCCCTCTTAAAATGTCAAGCTTTGAGTATATTCACACAAAAAATGGTTGTACTTTGTATTGTCAACATCCCCTTGCTGACAAATAATTAAAATATTAATAAAAAAGGCAACAATTATTTAATACAAAGTTTAATAAAAAAGGCAACAATTATTGAATTAAAAGTTTAATAAAAAAGGAAACAATTATTGGATTTAAAGTTTAATAGAAAAAAACAACAATTATTGAATTAAAAGTTAATAAAAAAGGCAACAATTACTGAAACAACGGTTTTAGTAGTTCATATTGATAAGCAACACAAATGTGTACCATTTTGAGGATCAGAAAACTGTCTGGACTACTCCTACTCAAGCAGTATTACTTTCAAATAGAGATACCAAGTATACATAATAAACAGGGTTTAGCATGTAAAAGTGTCTACCGGTAAATAGGCAATAGGCAACATATGGTCAGTTTACTTCATTTTACTTATACACTGGTGCGACTTATCTATGGCTCAAGTCTAATAATTTCTCAAAATTGGTGGGTGTGACTTATACACTGGAAATTTGGTAACATTTGCCCAGTTTACTTATCTTTTTTTATGTTTACTTTCTAAAAACATTTTTTGTGAGAGATACCAATATTACATTGGTAGCAAATTGTATAGATCTAGGATGATAGAAGAAGACGGATGATGATAAAACATACATTGTACTTCTGACATGTGTTACCGCTGAAAATAGTTTTAATAGAAATGATATAGATCTATTAAAGTCCTTCTAATATAAATAGAAATATTTATGGACATGTTGTCATCAATTTTTGTTGGCCATATTGGGGCATATTTAGCTTTTTTATGAATATATAACTGGTACATAGATAGGTATAGATTGCTATAAATCTCTGACCAGCTATAAACTTGATTTAAAAATATCTCATCAACCTATATATAATTTTAGCAAAAGGAAAAAAGAATAAAAAATGAATAAGATATTAATTATCATAAAATAGATCTAATATGATTAATTATAGACTCAAGCAACTACTTATTTTTGTATTTCTCTGCATATATGACTTTAAGCCCAAATATTACCGTTAAACAACTAAGCCATCCATCTTATTTTTAATTAAAAGAAATAGATAAAAATATCAGTTCTATAACTTAAATAAGATATTTCAGTACAGGTAGTTTTAAGAATATAAACTACTTCAGCTAATACAGCAGATATAAGACAGCATCTAGTCAACTCGACCCACGACATGCCCGACCCATCACCTACTCAACCCCAAGCCAACTCGACCCCAAGCTAACTCAACCTCAAACCAACTATACCTGTGTTGGTTTTGGGTCTAGTTGTCTAGAAACCTATAAGATTAGGACAGCTGGCTGCTGCAGTTGATACAGCAGCTTTAAGATCTAGGCCTTTATTATTTTTTAATTCGGGTGAGCTCGCAACTTAGGCAATGCCTATTCATATTAGGAACCTAAATCATGACAGATTCGGTCAGGGGCAGGTCACTTGACTACAAATCAAATGTACTACTAGACTACTAGATTTACTTTTTCAGTACCAAAACTTTGATATTAAATATACAAAATAGCATAATATGTAAAACTTCACCTTTAAAAAGAACAAGTCAAGTTGACTTTGACTAAGGTTATGAGAAACAGTTTAGCCCAGGCAGTTATCATCAGTGGGGGTCCAAAAAATTGCTTCACAACAAAGTCAAAGTCTACGCTCGCCTTCTAGGTTTTACCTACAACATATTAGCGAGCTCTAGCGAGCTATTATGGTAACGTATACGAAGAGAAAAAAAAAAAAAAAAAAAAAAAAAAAAAAAAAAATAATAATAATTTTTTTTGGCTTGCCATACATTGCCATACTATGCGATTCAAAAAACGTCGGCCGCGCGTCATGGCCGAGAATGAAGGCGATAATAGGAGCCATTTCAGAAAGTTCCAGACTATATAACAGAATATACGCCTAAAATTATAATTTTATTGCTTTATTTGTCTGAATATTGAAGGATTATGATTATGAAAGCTATAAAACATTGATTACACTTTTATTCACCATTTCTCCCGGCTACTAGCGGAACGCCCTCTGTTGGGACAGTGATGCTAACATCCGGCAAATGCGAACCCTGGCGAACGCGTTCGAAACTCGACTCAAAGTTTTGTTTGTTTTTGCTGTTTGGCATAGATCTAAGTGATAAGAAATTTAGACGAGGTGTGTATTATTTTTGAAAGTCATCTGTTTATTTCAACTGATTGCTATGACAGTTTTCATGAATATTTCAGCCCCTGGTTGTCAATTTTTTAAGTCAGATAAGTTACCAAGTCGAGTGTCGTCTTCGCGTCGGTCTGTCAAACTGTCGTGTCACTGTCAACCCTGGTCAAATTAGACAAATAACTGCAGTAGTTGATTTGTTGACGTCTACTTGTCAGTACGTTTTGTTGAGATTGAAGGTTGGTATTTTGATATAAAACCATCTAACTTGACAGCTTTGGCTAATTTTGATCTTGAACTAAAGTTTTAGTCCAAGCTAAAACAAGTCAGATAGTCATCGATTAGCCTGAATGTTCAGACGGTAGGGTCTTGACACTTGTTCGTGTGACTGTAAGTGTAACAGTAAGCATCAGACTGTCAAACTGTAACGTCTGAACATTCAGGCTAGCCATAGATATCATATGGATATGGTCAGGGAGACAGGAATGTCTGATGAAATCAATCTGGACTGGTTGAAAGAACAAGCATAGCTGTGGTCAACACCAGTGTCAGTGACCCTGACAGTAGCCTGAAAGTTCAGACGCTACAGTCCTGACACTTGTTCTTGGTGACTGCGCTACAGTCCTGACACTTGTTCTTGGTGACTACAGTCACCAAGAACAAGTGTCAGGATTGTAGCGTCTGAACTTTCAGGCTACCCTGACAGAAGTAGGCCTATTGCTATTTGGAATGCAGATTTTACTTTGATGTTTTTGGAATCATGTTTATACAGAGTTATTTTGGGCCAATTGGGGCCTTTGGCTTTAAACCACTGTCTGTGACTGTAAAACTCAAAAGTAGGTAGGGTAAACACTAAATTTTCCATATGACATCAAATTTCAGCTGCAGTTTTTGCCTTTTTAAATATAACAATTTAATTCTGGTCTCTATTATGATTCCAAACCTATATTTTAGATGCCTCCACCCATGAAATATATATAGCTCTAATTTGAAGAGTTTATTTGAGACAGATTAAATAGGATTTTAAACAAAAACTGTAAATATTTTATTACCGGTATATATTGTTCATAGATCTATACTATTTCCTAACATTTGACACCTTTTGCCTAATTCTGACACATATATCTAGGACATCAAAATTTCAGCTGCAGTTTTTGTCTTTTTAAATATAACAATTTAATTCTGGTTTCTAGACTCCAAACCTATATTTCAAATGCCTCCACCCCTGAAATATATAATTTGAAGAGTTTAATTGAGAAAAATTAAACAGGAGTTAAAACCAAAACGGTAAATATTTTAAGAATATTTTATTATATATCGTTCACATGACTTACTATTTCCTTTTTTTGACACATTTTGCCTACTTTTGACACCCCAGGATAATTCAGATTTATTCACAACCATATCACTCATCTATGATTTGAAAAAATAGCTGTTTTTCAGTGCTATTTTTTTTAATTTTCAAATGATTTTAATCTATATAACTTATTTAAATTAATGCCATTATTACGATTTTTAATCAAATGCAGAATTATATATTTTATTCCCCTTAAAGCAACATTTTAAGTTTAAAATTGTCCCAATACAATCATTTTCCATGTCAAATGTCAAAAACTGGTTTCCCTGCCAGACACATATAGATCTAGATAACCATCACAAAACAATATAGGACATACAAATATTTTCACTTCCAGTCTATTTGGGCATGAAATTTAAACATATCACTGGCAAAAATATAGCTAGGATATCAACAGTTTAACAAATATTGAATGAAATCCCTTTTCCCGAAACTAAACAGCCCCTCTTAAAATGTCAAGCTTTGAGCATATTCACACAAAAAATGGTTGTACTTTGTATTGACAAAATAACCTTGCTGACAAATAATTAAAATATTAATCAAAAAGGCAACAATTATTTAATAAAAAGTTTAATAAAAAAGGCAACAATTATTGAATTAAAAGTTTAATAAAAAAGGAAACAATTATTGGATTTAAAGTTTAATAGAAAAAAACAACAATTTTTGAATTAAAAGTTTAATAAAAAAGGCAACAATTACTGAAACAATGGTTTTAGTAGTTCATATTGATAAGCAACACAAATGTGTACCATTTTGAGGATCAGAAAACTGTCTGGACTACTCCTACTCAAGCAGTATTACTGTCAAATAGAGATACCAAGTATACATAATAAACAGGGTTTAGCATGTAAAAGTGTCTACCGGTAAATAGGCGATAGGCAACATATGGTCAGTTTACTTCATTTTACTTATACACTGGTGCGACTTATCTATGGCTCAATTTCTCAAAATCGGTGGGTGTGACTTATACACTGGAAATTTGGTAACATATGCCCAGTTTACTTATCTTTTTTTATGTTTACTTTCTAAAAACAGTTTTTGTGAGAGATACCAATATTACATTGGTAGCAAATTGTATAGATCTAGGATGATAGAAGAAGATGGATGATGATAAAACATACATTGTACTTCTGACATGTGGTGAGTGTTCAAGAAACTTACTCGTGGTGTATTTAGCAACAGTTCAGTATATGTTCTCATGGACAGGTCACAACAGGCAATGAAAATATGTTTTTCATGAAGGAGTTACCTCCCAAAATAGTTTTAATAGAAATGTTAAAAATATCTCATCAACCTATATATAATTTTAGCAAAAGGAAAAAAGGATAAAAAATGAATAAGATATTAATTATCATAAAAAAGATCTCATATGATTAATTATAGACTCAAGCAACTACTTATTTTTGTTTTTATCTGCATATATGACTTTAAGCCCAAATATTACTGGTAAACAACTAAGCCATCCATCTTATTTTTAATTAAAAGAAATAGATAAAAACATCAGTTCTATAACTTAAATAAGATATTTCAGTGCAGGTAGTTTTAAGAATATACACTACTTCAGCTAATACAGCAGATATAAGACAGCATCTAGTCAACTCGACCCACGACATGCCCGACCCACACCTACTCAACCCCAAGCCAATTCGACCCCAAGCTAACTCAACCTCAAACCAACTATACCTGTGTTGGTTTTGGGTCTAGTTGTCTAGAAACCTATAAGTTTAGGACAGCTGGTTGCTGCAGTTGATACAGCAGCTTTAAGAGCTAGGCCTTTATTATTTTTTAATTTGGGTGAGCTCGCAACTTAGGCAATGCCTATTCATATTAAATATTATCGCTTTGACCAATAAATGATTTTTTAATTTAAATGTTGAGAGGGAGGTATTAGGCCACACAACATACACATTATGCCCCCACCCCCTGTCTCATCCACTGATTTACTGTGTCTGTGAAAACGTATGGCTGTCTCCTTCTTAAGTTCAGTGTAACTGTCACTGACCACAGGCACAGGCACCTGAAGCCGAGGCCGGTGAGACGGTAGTCTTAGCTTGTACCTAATCCCTATTTTATATAAGGATACATACAAGCTAAGATTACCCCCCCCCCCCCCCCCACCCCGCCTCGCCTCGCCGGGCCTCAGCTTCAGGCGCCAGTGCACAGAACTTCACTTCAAGTAAATAAAGCGGGCGATAATATAGGCCAGATCTGGCAAACCTGAAATCGCGGACCGCTGACTCAAGTTGCAGATCCTTACAAAATAAACATGCAGTGCTTACCCGTCAATGTGCTCCACTATTGGTTCCTGAAGCTTTCATGACATTCGTTGGATGTTCAGTCCTCTGGAATCTTGTTGATAAGCTTAATAATGTGTTGTCTTGTCGCTAAGTTTTTAATGTTCTGACATTTGCCGGAAGTCAACAAACGGCGCCTGGCAGCGAGTGATCATCGCATGCGGAAAATTCTTATGATGCCGCGGTGAAAAAAGTATATTTGTTTAATTCGTTTTATTTTAGCCCCAAATTTTGCATACGACACAAAATAGCTGTTCTGATGCACATATCCAAATTTCAAAAACAATATATATGGTTGTTAAAAAGTTATTAGCGATGTTAGCATGTCTGCCAAAAGTTCAAGGTCTATAAATAGAACAAATATTATTTCGCTTCATGCAAAATTGTTTGTGATGAAAAATAGTTCAGTTTATAGAAATATATATATATATATCAGTTCAGTTTATAGAAATATATATACCTCTAAATGCAACTATTAGGAGACATGAACTTTTAGGAGACTTTGGTCAAAGTGGTTTATTTCTTACATTAACCATGTAAATCGATATTATTTAGTGCCATTTATCATTTAATCTCACTCTGCATACATTCTTAGCCTTTATATTAGTATTATGAGCACTTTATATATTATCGGGTCTCCCGATAGTAAAAGCCCAATTCATTTGCATTTAATGTACTATTGGGAGACACGAGTGTCTCCCAATAGTACAAGCCATCGGGTCTCCCGAAAGTATATATATATATATATATATATATATATATATATATATTTATATATAAAGGGAACTATTAGGAGGCATGAACTTTCGGGAGACTTATATAAAGATAGATATAAGACTATCGGGAGACTATTAGTGTCTACTTTGGAGAGACCAGAGTGTCTCCTAGTAATCGGTAATAGTGTTCGGAAATGTCTCCAAGGAAGTCTCATGAAATCTTTAATAATCGCATTTACCAGTTCCCTGGAACTTCTCTATGAACATTTTGACCCTAGTCTCTCGGGACTAGAGGAAGACAGTGGAAAAGTCTGCAGCAAGCGGGTTTGGGTTGAAAAGAACAGGTGTGTGTGTGCGCGGGGGCGTGGAGGGCAGACATGCATATGTATGCGTTTCGACATACAGCCTATCTTTGTTTTTTTTATTTGTTAACTTGGAGACCGTTTTCATCGCAAAAACAACAAATCATCACTCAGCAAATGTATTTTATGTCATTAGAGACACAAACCATCAGTAAATACCACAATGGAATTATAAATTACAACAAGCTTGAATACGGCCACTGTCGCCAGTTGGTACAATAAATATGACCGGATACACACTTCATTACCATGTGTGACAGACAGCTCAGCACGTATATAACATATACAGAATGACAATATCACCCATCGAACCATCGAACAAATTCTACACAAGAAAACGTTCGCTTGCGAAAAGCTGCATTTACGCTAAAACACGTCCGTGTAGACTATTCTGAAGAATAGCACTGTCATAAGAAAAAATTACTCTACAACATAGTTAACGTTTTATGCAGTCCAAGGTCAACAATAATTTAATGTAAACTCTCTCTTCACCACACATTTTCTGTGCTTATCTCTAAAGGAACTAGACCTAATGCCACGGGGTGAGCGATTTTCCCAGTCTCGAATACAACATCCAAGTCGTACAAAAAGCCACATAACAGCATTTAAAGCAGAGACTACCAAGCCAGGTCCGGTACCTGTGCATTCAATTCTTACATCATTATTTTTTTTTTCTATAATTACATTGAGTTACATATACTGACTGGACCTCCCACCCTCAGCCCCATCTCATCCCGACTGGACCTCTCACCCTCAGCCCCATCTCATACTGACTGGACCTCTCACCCTCAGCCCCATCTCATACTGACTGGACCTCTCACCCTCAGCCCCATCTCATCCTGACTGGACCTCCCACCCTCAGCCCCATCTCATCCTGACTGGACCTCTCACCCTCAGCCCAATCTCATCCTGACTGGACCTCTCACCCTCAGCCCCATCTTATCTTGACTGGACCTCCCACCCTCAGCCCCATCTCATCCCGACTGGACCTCTCACCCTCAGCCCCATCTCATCCTGACTGGACCTCTCACCCTCAGCCCCATCTCATCCCGACTGGACCTCTCACCCTCAGCCCCATCTTATCTTGACTGGACCTCCCACCCTCAGCCCCATCGCATCCTGACTGGACCTCTCACCCTCAGCCCCATCTCATCCCGACTGGACCTCTCACCATCAGCCCCATCTCATACTGACTGGACCTCTCACCCTCAGCCCCATCTCATACTGACTGGACCTCTCACCCTCAGCCCCATCTCATCCCGACTGGACCTCTCACCATCAGCCCCATCTCATCCCGACTGGACCTCTCACCATCAGCCCCATCTCATACTGACTGGACCTCTCACCCTCAGCCCCATCTCATACTGACTGGACCTCTCACCCTCAGCCCCATCTCATCCCGACTGGACCTCTCACCCTCAGCCCCAAATCATCCCGACTGGATCTCTCACCCTCAGCCCCAAATCATCCCGACTGGATCTCACCCTCAGCCTCATCTCATCCCGACTGGACCTCTCACCATCAGCCCCATCTCATCCTGACTGGACCTCTCACCCTCAGCCCCATCTCATACTGACTGGACCTCCCACCCTCAGCCCCATCTCATCCCGACTGGACCTCTCACCATCAGCCCCATCTTATCTTGACTAGACCTCTCACCCTCAGCCCCATCTCATCCCGACTGGATCTCTCACCTTCAGCCTCATCTCATCCTGACTAGACCTCCCACCCTCAGCCCCATCTCATCCTGACTGGACCTCCCACCCTCAGCCCCATCTCATACCGACTGGACCTCTCACCATCAGCCCCATCTTATACTGACTGGACCTCCAACCCTCAGCCCCATCTCATACTGACTGGACCTCTCACCCTCAGCCCCATCTCATCCCGACTGGACCTCTCACCATCAGCCCCATCTCATCCCGACTGGACCTCTCACCATCAGCCCCATCTCATACTGACTGGACCTCTCACCCTCAGCCCCATCTCATACTGACTGGACCTCTCACCCTCAGCCCCATCTCATCCAGACTGGATCTCTCACCCTCAGCCCCATCTCATCCTGACTGGACCTCCCGACTGGACCTCCCACCCTCAGCCCCATCTCATACTGACTGGACCTCCAACCCTCAGCCCCATCTCATCCCGACTGGACCTCTCACCCTCAGCCCCATCTCATACTGACTGGACCTCCCACCCTCAGCCCCATCTCATCCCGACTGGACCTCTCACCCTCAGCCCCAAATCATCCCGACTGGATCTCTCACCCTCAGCCTCATCTCATCCCGACTGGACCTCTCACCCTCAGCCCCAAATCATCCCGACTGGATCTCACCCTCAGCCTCATCTCATCCCGACTGGACCTCTCACCATCAGCCCCATCTCATCCTGACTGGACCTCTCACCCTCAGCTCCATCTCATCCCGACTGGACCTCTCACCCTCAGCCCAATCTCATCCCGACTGGACCTCCCACCCTCAGCCCCATCTCATCCCGACTGGACCTCTCACCCTCAGCCCAATCTCATCCTGACTGGACCTCCCACCCTCAGCCCCATCTCATCCCGACTGGACCTCTCACCCTCAGCCCAATCTCATCCCGACTGGACCTCCCACCCTCAGCCCCATCTCATCCCGACTGGACCTCTCACCCTCAGCCCCATCTCATCCCGACTGGACCTCCCACCCTCAGCCCCATCTCATCCCGACTAGACCTCCCACCATCAGCCCCATCTCATACTGACTGGACCTCCCACCCTCAGCCCCATCTCATCCCGACTGGACCTCCCACCCTCAGCCCCATCTCATCCCGACTAGACCTCCCACCATCAGCCCCATCTCATACTGACTGGACCTCCCACCCTCAGCCCAATCTCATCCCGACTGGACCTCTCACCCTCAGCCCAATCTCATCCTGACTGGACCTCTCACCCTCAGCCCAATCTCCTCCTGACTGGACCTCTCACCCTCAGCCCAATCTCATCCTGACTGGACCTCCTGACTGGACCTCCCACCCTCAGCCCCATCTCATCCCGACTGGACCTCTCACCCTCAGCCCCATCTCATCCCGACTGGACCTCTCACCCTCAGCCCCATCTCATCCTGACTGGACCTCTCACCCTCAGCCCCATCTCATCCCGACTGGACCTCTCAACCTCAGCCCCATCTTATCTTGACTGGACCTCCCACCCTCAGCCCCATCTCATCCCGACTGGACCTCTCATCCTCAGCCCCATCTTATCTTGACTGGACCTCTCACCCTCAGCCCCATCTCATCCCGACTGGACCTCTCACCCTCAGCCCCATCTTATCTTGACTGGACCTCCCACCCTCAGCCCCATCCTATCTTGACAGAACCTCCCACCCTCAGCCCCATCTCATCCCGACTGGACCTCTCACCCTCAGCCCCATCTCATACTGACTGGACCTCTCACTCTCAGCCCCAAATCATCCCGACTGGATCTCTCACCCTCAGCCCCATCTCATCCCGACTAGACCTCCCACCATCAGCCCAATCTCATACTGACTGGACCTCCCACCCTCAGCCCCATCTCATCCTGACTGGACCTCTCACCCTCAGCCCCATCTCATACTGACTGGACCTCCCACCCTCAGCCCCATCTCATCCCGACTGGACCTCTCACCATCAGCCCCATCTTATCTTGACTAGACCTCTCACCCTCAGCCCCATCTCATCCCGACTGGATCTCTCACCTTCAGCCTCATCTCATCCTGACTAGACCTCCCACCCTCAGCCCCATCTCATCCTGACTGGACCTCCCACCCTCAGCCCCATCTCATACCGACTGGACCTCTCACCATCAGCCCCATCTTATACTGACTGGACCTCCAACCCTCAGCCCCATCTCATCCTGACTGGACCTCTCACCCTCAGCCCCATCTCATCCCGACTGGACCTCCCACCCTCAGCCCCATCTCATCCCGACTAGACCTCCCACCATCAGCCCCATCTCATACTGACTGGACCTCCCACCCTCAGCCCCATCTCATCCTGACTGGACCTCTCACCCTCAGCCCCATCTTATACTGACTGGACCTCTCACCCTCAGCCCCATCTCATCCTGACTGGACCTCTCACCCTCAGCCCCATCTCATCCTGACTGGACCTCCCACCCTCAGCCCCATCTCATCCTGACTGGACCTCTCACCCTCAGCCCCATCTCATCCCGACTGGACCTCCCACCCTCAGCCTCATCTTATCTTGACTAGACCTCTCACCCTCAGCCCCATCTCATCCTGACTGGACCTCCCACCCTCAGCCCCATCTCATACCGACTGGACCTCTCACCATCAGCCCCATCTTATACTGACTGGACCTCCAACCCTCAGCCCCATCTCATCCCGACTGGACCTCTCAATCTCAGCCCCATCTCATCCCGACTGGACCTCTCACCCTCAGCCCCATCTCATACTGACTGGACCTCCCATCCTCAGCCCCATCTCATACTGACTGGACCTCTCACCCTCAGCCCCATCTCATCCCGACTGGACCTCTCACCCTCAGCCCCATCTTATCCCGACTGGACCTCCCACCCTCAGCCCCATCTCATCCCGACTGGACCTCTCATCCTCAGCCCCATCTTATCTTGACTGGACCTCTCACCCTCAGCCCCATCTCATCCCGACTGGACCTCTCACCCTCAGCCCCATCTTATCTTGACTGGACCTCCCACCCTCAGCCCCATCCTATCTTGACTGGACCTCCCACCCTCAGCCCCATCTCATCCCGACTGGACCTCTCACCCTCAGCCCCATCTTATCTTGACTGGACCTCTCACCCTCAGCCCCATCTCATCCTGACTGGACCTCTCACCCTCAGCCCCATCTCATCCCGACTGGACCTCCCACCCTCAGCCCCATCTTATACTGACTGGACCTCCAGCCCTCAACCCCATCTCATCCTGACTGGACCTCCTGACTGGACCTCCCACCCTCAGCCCCATCTCATACCGACTGGACCTCTCACCATCAGCCCCATCTTATACTGACTGGACCTCCAACCCTCAGCCCCATCTCATCCCGACTGGACCTCTCAATCTCAGCCCCATCTCATCCCGACTGGACCTCCCACCCTCAGCCCCATCTCATACTGACTGGACCTCTCACCCTCAGCCCCATCTCATCCCGACTGGACCTCTCACCCTCAGCCCCATCTTATCTTGACTGGACCTCCCACCCTCAGCCCCATCTCATCCCGACTGGACCTCTCACCATCAGCCCCATCTTATACTGACTGGACCTCTCACCCTCAGCCCCATCTCATCCGACTGGAGCTCTCACCATCAGCCCCATCTCATCCTGACTGGACCTCTCACCATCAGCCCCATCTTATACTGACTGGACCTCTCACCATCAGCCCCATCTCATCCCGACGAGACTTCTCACCATCAGCCCCATCTCATCCGACTAGACCTCTCACCCTCAGCCCCATCTCATCCGACTGGAGCTCTCACCATCAGCCCCATCTCATCCTGACTGGACCTCTCACCATCAGCCCCATCTTATACTGACTGGACCTCTCACCATCAGCCCCATCTCATCCCGACGAGACTTCTAACCATCAGCCCCATCTCATCTTGGCTGAACCTCTCACCTTAATTAAACTAATTACCGGGATCTTTTCCGGACGCAGAATTATTGAAATATGAACCTGAATCTGCATGAACAAAGCAGTCCAATTGACAGTGGTGCTTGTCCTTCGGAATATGTATTCCGCATTCAGCTGTTGTCTGCAGTTACCTCTTCACTACGCTGGAACAAAAATCTGTGTCAAAATTACATGCACAGTGACAACAATTATATACAAACATTAAGGTACTTAGTGCACTATATGTTCCCATTCCATGCTAAATTATAAAATTAGCATCAATGTTATAATGTTAAACAGAAGTGAAAATATATGAATTTACTAAATGTAATTACAATAATAAATATTGGCAGGTGATCGATCAAAACAGAAGTTAACCCTTTTTAATAGTGAAAATAACAACATCAAAGGAATAAAGTATATTCAATATGTTTTGGCAATAATATGTTTTAGCAAATTACATATATGTACACATAAAAATACAGGAAATAAATGTACCTATACTGCCAGGGTTATAGGTTTGGTCACCAATGGACAGAGGTTTGATTGAAGAAAATGGTTGACACATCTAAATGTAATGTTATCACCAATTGATCTGTTGTTACAAAAAAAGTTTACTGATCCTGAGTTGTATTGCATATTTTATATAGTCTCAAAGGCCCCAATATTGAAAGATATGCTGATCCTAGGTATCTAGTCAGATTATAAGACAAAAAAACTACTGCACAACTTGCAAATAATGTGGTGCAGCCCAGAAAAAAGCTGTATGCACCACAAGCCTCAGTAGAATCAGTAAACAGTGGGGTTTTGTCTCTGATAAGCCTAACATGTTAGTGCAGTTGGATTTGGGCATTATCAGTTGATTTTGAAGTTGTTAAGACAGAGAACCTTGAATACATTAAAGTAAATTAATTATTTCACAAATACAGCAGGCCTTAAGTGTAAATTATTTATTGTAATTTTCTTTGGAAAGGCTATATATTGCAACCTGTAGATGAACTATTCTTGGTATTTTTTTTATTTAAGAATGTAATTAATAACTAGGTAAACATGAAATCACAACAGCAAACTGGTAAAATGCCATATACAGTATGCCTGGAAACTAGTGAAAATAAAGTCTTGTAAAAAAAAAAGGAACATAGTGCATAGCTGCTAACCTTATATATGTGAAGTTTACCATGATGCATGTAACATATATGCCCCTACATTTTATAATCAACAAAATAGGATTAGTTCTTCAATATTGAATCTTTATAATATATTACAGGTCCTGTACTTTTCTTTTAAATTCTCTATACATCAGGTAGAGGCAAGGAAAGGAAATAATAATGTCGTGGTACATCTAGTTTAAACTTTAAATAAAAAGTTAAATAAATAGATTTTGCTTGCAGGGACACCCAAGACCTAAAACAACATTAAGCATATTAAACTGGTCCCAAATAAGATAATTATATTAGTAACAAAAGTACCAGTTGAATAGTGTTACCAGAGAAACACCCTTTTGTAATACTAATTTTCCTCATGTTTGATTTGGCAATTTGTTTTCAAACTATTTTTAATATCTTCTTATAATAGATTCCTTCGGAAACTTCTAATACTTTTGTGCTAGGCTTGCTCGTTACTATACTGCTTTAAAAATGCCACCCTTTGCTTGAACAGAATTACCCCATTACCTGAGAGTGGCTCAAAAAGCATATTTTGTCCAATTTACAGAATCTTAAACCAGATTTGACAAACTACATCATATAACATAATGAAAAGCTGTTGACTTATAAATAGTACACTTAATAAAGAGCATGTTTGTTATTCTTAAATAACTTAGATTGAACATTCTTCAACAAAGGTAAACATAAACAGTAAACATATTCAACTGGCTCAATATCATTGCAGTGGCACCAACCTTTGTGAGAGTGAAACTTACACATCTTTGCGTGAGAGGGGGTGGGGGATGTAATATTCATGCTGCAAAACCAAATAAGACTTAAGGTGCATTCAATTTATATGCATGAAACCCATATAAAACTGAAACTGAGTTAGGAAATGTACTGGCTTTAATGATTGGACCAGCAAAGGTTTAATGCATTGTTTCATTTGTTTACAATTACAGTTTCAGCAAACGAAAGTCTTGCCATTTACACAATAAGCTTTGCTGCACTTCGAAGCAGCCAGTTGCCTTGATGGCGCCATTCAGTTAATTAAGGCAATTTTTTTTATTCTCAACAAATGGGAAATTTCAGCAAGTTTACTTCAACCTCTTAAACAAGTTCAACCTTACTATATTCGAAGCTCAGTGGGTCTTATAGCTGAGGCATTGTGCAGAAGTTAGGTGGAGAAGCTGAGAGTGCATGTTCACTGACAATGTATGTCTTAGAGTGTGTTTATATTCTCAGCATGTTGAAGGTTTGTTGTTTACATTTACCTTTGTTGAAGAATCTTCAATGCAACCTGTCGAGGATAAAAAAACCTACAACATATTGAGAATAAACAAACGAGCTCAATACCTTTGTATTTTAGTTGAGGTTTTTGTTGAATATGGGCAGTTTTACAGTCACAGGCACCTTTTTGTCTCACTAGGGTCAAAAAATAAAGTTCTTTATTTAAGTGTGATTATGTTACATTCTGGTAGGATAGGCTTTCTAGTGTCATGAAAAATGCATTACATTATAAGTAATCACTTACTTACTAAATTATTGGCTTTTGAGTAAGGAAAATGGAAAGTAATAACATAATTATACAGACTAGGAAATTGCTAAAAAAAATGTCAGCAAAGTATCAAGTAACATGAATAACATCATTTAGATTGATTTAATAGATATATGTCTTGGCTGCTCCAGCAAAAACAGCTTAATAATATCTTAAAAATTCTGTCTATTATGAATTTCAAGAAAGTACATGAGACAAAATTCTCACATGAGACCATACCAACCTTTGTCACAATCAATTGAATCACTTTATATACATAGAAAGTCAAATTCCTGTTTTGATTTGATGTCTATTGCAAACATGTTTTGTTGTTTTATTAGCATATGTGTCACTATCTTTTACCGAGCTGTCAAAGAAACATGTCCTTTCCGCAGTATTTGGGTCGGAAGGGACAACTTTTTTTGACACATCATATATTTGAGAGAATAAAAGTATTGTATAGTTTAACAAAAAATAAACCGAATTTGTTTATATACCTTAAATACAAAAGCCACAGGCCTTACATTATGTTGTTATTCACCGGGTAATAACCATGATTTGTCCTAGGCAATTAGTTAAATGCATAATTATATAAATATTGGTGCCATTATATATACTTTTAGTTTAATCATGAGTTTTGAGCACTAACTATACATGTTGTAGTCAAATAGTGCAGTGATTGTAAGGTAAATTACAGCTTTGGTTGTTTTTATGGAACCCATATCATGACATGGAATGTGTAGGAAAGGACATATTTTTGACCACATATTGTAGAATCATAGTTTTGGTATTAAATCTATTCTAACCTTCATGTAGCGTTGAAATAACTAGCTCATTTTATTATACATACAAGGATTTAATGCCTGACCTGGCATATCTGTCAAAAATAACTAACTTCAGGTGAACCAGACAAGAGGTGTAAATATATATATCTAATATGTCATATTAATCACTTAACATAGTCTTATCATCAGTATGTTCTCATCTTCGTAGGGTATAATGACTATTACTTAGTATTAAAAACCTGCATGCATATGGCTATATTTCTGCCGACTTAATTACTTATGGTAGCATGTGCTTCAAATGTGTCGGAAAGGACAATTTTTGACAACATAATGTTTATTTCAATACTGTTTAATGCCTTAAAAACTAGCAACATTATATGCCAGTTGCAACGTCACAATACCATTCACTAACCGGCAAAACAATACTTTTAAACGGAACATCAAATTATCTAATCACCATAGTCATTCAGAAATTACGACATTTTCAAACTTATTGTATATGTGTCGGAAAGAACAAATGTTTTACCACATAACAGGACTCTAAACAATAGCAATTCTACGGTTCATAACAACCTGTATTCGCAGGACATATATAGCAACTGTTCTTATTCTATCCCTAAATACTGATCTTAGTTTTCACAAATAGCTAAGCATGTTAAGGTGCAGCAACACATAATGCACCGAAGATTAATTTATTTTCCTTTCAATGTGGCCAAACAGTCTTCCAGTTCAGCCTTGTTGAATTGAAACTGGAGACCTCTTCCAGGCAGCAATTTTGGTTGTGAAATCTTGATCACTTCTTCTGATGGTATCCAGGACTGATCTGTTGCATGTGGCCAGGAATAGATGGTTCTGTTGGCAGTAATCTCCCCATCCATGTATCGCACCAAAAGTTCTCCAGACTCATCCACCTCCAAAACCTAAACAGCAACATCGAAAGATAAATCCATGTTCTGCTACTGACTTAAACTCTTTATGAAATTATGAATTAAATGCTGCTGGTAAGGCAATCATGTCAGCTCGAACAAGTTTCTTGCTTCTGGAACAACCTACCTTGGCTAGGTACAGACATCTGCTTTTCCTAGACTGTAAACAGCATGCGACAAAGTCTTCCACTTCTGTCATCAGTATGGCCCTGCTTAACAGAAATAATGTTGATTTTAATTTTGGGGGATTACGGACACAAGTAAAATTGAAGATAGTAGATCGCTATATTTTCTAAAATCATATCTGTTTGCCTACCTTGAGACCACTGGGTATTTGATTGGCTCCAGGCTGACATAATGCTTCTGGCGTTTGATGAAACCCAGGGAAAGTGTGGAAGTGAATTCTTCACCAAACGTGTGTTGCCTTTCAACTTCCAGTACACATAGCTTTACCTTGAGCATAAGTGCAGCACATTTGACAACAATTTCATCTGCATATGTTCCATCGCATGCCATTTGTGCCAAGTACTCCTCCATGGGTTCAGTTATAAATGCCTGGAGATCTGTCTTTTGAGTCTGAAATCAAGTAACACGATGATAAAGCCAGGTAACATGCTATAATAACTGACTAAACTGTAAGGAGTAATAGTGCATTCCCTACTAGTTTATCTGCTGCAATATATATATGTCTACGGACAGCATTAGTATTTTAACTTACCTCAGGTAAGTCTCTGATGTATTGAACTAGCATATGCCTCAGTTGATGATGAGAATAAACCGTCAATCCCGCCAAATCAAGCTGATCACTGAGGGCCCAGAAGAAGCAGTTCCCATCACTGGGTGTTGCGCGAACTGATAAATCACGTTCTGTCTGTAAGGCATGTTCAAATGCTGACATCTGTCGTGCTGCTTCAAGGTTTGCCAAAGTCCAAGTCCAGGGTTCGTTTATTTACCTAAATGTACCACCAATGCTATATCAAAGTTGCCAATGCCATCTAAACAAAATGAAAATGTGCAGCTGATACTGGAAAGTGACTAAGAACATCTGTCATACAGGACAGTAGCATGAAAGGACCCAAGGAGAGAGGTTATGATCCAATGTCAAAATAAATGTCCTTTCCGACACACTTACTGTCAATGGCATAGCTGCTGCATTATGATACATGCAACTTAAAACTGGCACCAAACTGATGTGCAACTCATGATAGCCATATTGACTCAACCAAACACCACAGAAACATATTGAAAAGTTCATATATTTGTTTGTGGCATTTGGTCAAGATTGTCAAACAACATTTTACCATCATTAACTGGTGAAAAATTATAATTTACAGTAATAGCCTTACAGTAAACTAAACTTACAGAAACACAGGTTGCTAGTACTCCAGTTAACAACAGTTTTTTATTAAACTGCACTGAATTTTCAGTTGTAAGGTCTTGGAAGAGAAAAATACAATGTGCCGGAAAGGACATTCAGATCTTTGACATACTTTAAGTCATAGAACTTTTTCTAAAAAGCAGAAAGGCACTTAAACTTATGTTAGAAAGATTAAGCAGTTAACAAAATATCGGAAAAAAGCACTGCAGTTCCAAGTACAGTGTATGGTAAAGAAACAAACAAGAAATATCCATGTGTCGGAAAGGACATCATTTTGACGGAAATTTGAGTCTCTATGTTCAGAGTCTTATTACTCATGTACTGTTCGTACTTGTATCTGGTGACTTATATTTTTCTTGTAAGGACTCCTTGCAGTAACTTATGGACTTACAATCAATCCATAAGTAGTTATCTATTAATAGTTAATTATCAGATAAGATCAAGTCGGAAAGGACTTTTTGTTTGACGGAAACATCATGTTATGTGAAAACCCATTTTTTGTGGCAAGTTGGCTTATATGTAATGTTGAAAGATTATCAGAGGCAAAAATATAAACCACACTGTGTAAAGCCATTCCATTCTCAACCTATAATTTGAAAATAGTGATTTGCGCAATCATCTAAATCAATTTTGTGCTAAATGAGACAAAAAAAGTTGCTGTTTTCAAGACTAAAATGACTATATCTTTGCACTCAAAAGAGATAATATCATTCTGTCTTCTGTTTTTATGTGCTTGACCAAGGTACCAGTTGGTGCAATACCACATTGCCAGCCCTTGTGTACCGTTATTTTTTAAATACACCAAATGATGTCTAATTACAGAGGTGCCTATGACTGTAAAACTGCCCATATGTTAACATCCTCATGTAAACCGAAGTGTCAACAAGCTAGGTTGAACTTGTTCAAGAAATTCAAATACAAGTTAACTTGCAGATGGGGGTGGGGGGGGGGTCATGTTTCCAGATCATGAAGAATCAATTTCTTTATTCCCAGGTCACCCTGAATTAAAAGCAGATCAAAGTCTTGCATGCAATGGAACGGCTGATACAAGATACTAAATTAATGGTTTCCCTACTCACAAATGTTTAATATTAAAATTCACAGTTTCACGATTAATGAAAATCTTTGATCACAGCTGTCGGCTACTTTCCCAGTTCACAAAAAAATATTTTCCTCATTCCCAATTCACAAAGGATTATTTTCCTCATTCCCAGTTCACGGTGAAAGAAAAAGCCCAATCCGGAGCAATGCAAATACCCCTTGCCCCCCCCCCATGTAGGTCTAGCAGGTTAACTTATAATGTTGGTATAAAACCTGTGGAGAGTAAACAAACGTTAGCCTAGTCGAAGTCAAAGGCAAAGCCGTGCCCCGCACAAACCTGGCGAGTAGGTCTAGCGCCGGCATTGTCTCAGTGTGGTGATGCAAGTCCCCCAAATCCCTAGCCCCAAGTGGCCCAATTCAAGGAATAGAAACGTCACACGGGACTACCAAATCCCCTACGCCCTCCCCCGGCTTCATACACTCGCCATTCTGCGTTAGTTTACTAGTCACCAGTGTTTACTGTTCCGTAGCCAGCTGTGGCTGTGAATCCGACGAAAGTTGCCATGTCCCGACAGGAAGTAAGCTAAACATCATTTTACGAGGTAGATTTATACAACCACCAATTGTTTGAGGAGGTGATAGCCTTGTTGGACAGTTTCTTGCATGGTTTTGTTGCTCTAAGGACAGGTCTAGATAGCACGCTAATGTCCTGGTTAGGAAGAACTGATGATATACAGTGATAAGGTGAATTGGGAGGGGGCGGGGGGGGGCTATGGAATTAGGCTATGGATGGGCAGATGGTGGCAGGGAGTGTGGATGGAACCGCGTCACGCGGGTGGATAGCCGGTTGCCACTGGTTGTGCATTACCGTGCACTGCGGTTGTGCACATGCCGCTTTGCCGCTTGGTTGGTTGGTAAACACGGTATTTCACACCTTTATGTTTGGTTATTCGGCTGTTTTAAAGCTTTAAAAAACACTTTAAAAAACACAAACACTAATCCATGCAGGCTTACCTCGGCTACAAGACGTTGGATCGTCCATGATGCGCTCGCTTCGATTTTCAAAATGACCGCCATTGAAAATTGTGTACACCGTGTGCCCTGAAGACGGCGCCACCGTCCGAGCTCGGAACTCGAACAATTTTATCATAGATGGCATGCATGTATGTAACATAAAAAGTATATTTGCCGGTTATACTTTATTATCGCTTATATTTTACCCAAATTCTTTTAGGATGTATAGAACTATGTTTCGAACAACTTGTGAAAATTTTACGTGTGATATATATGCTGATTTTAATGTTATTGGCAATTTAACGTGAGTCTCCCAAAAGTCGATTCGGTAAAAATAGCGTAAAAAATATATTTCTTTTAAAAGAAATTCATCTTTTATTTGGCTCGCCAATTCATCTTGTCTAACTTTATTGGACGTCTCTACTTGTTCTGATTAAGAAGGAGTGTCATTTCAAATTAAACTTAATCAACTACGCACCATTGACTATCGGGAGACTCTCACCCTGTCTCCCGATAGTCTTGAGTCTCCTAAAAGTTCACCAATAGTCTCCTAATAGTACGATTAGTATATATATATATATATATATATATATATATATATATGTATATATATATATATATATGTCTGTTTCACGCAAAAACGGGAAGTCTTCTGATGGCCTAACAACTGCAAGCATCGGTTCGCAGTCTTCAGTACCTTATAGCCACGCAGTAGGGCTAGAACATACTCGTCACCCAGGTCAAAAGCTCAAAGGTCAAGGTCACAGCGATTTTTTTGAAAAAAAACTAAGAATGCATATATCTCCGTTAATATTAAAGCTAGAGATCCCGGGTGAGCTGCAAAATGTGCTACACTTTAAGGCGCATTTTTTCGGATATTGTTCACTTTTTGATGCGTAATACTCATTTCGAGTAAAATGAGGTCGTACGTTTTGCGGAAAACGCACTAAATGTCATTTTTTTCGCTTTTGGGCACATTTGCCATCAAGCTATCGCTATGATGTTCTAATATGCCATAGCAATATAAATTGAGATGAGTTGTGTTGAATGTTAGAGTTCTCTGATGCGTCACGTGACGTCACGATGACGTCACTTTTAGTACTTAAAAAATCGTCAAAAATCAGAAAAAAATCCCAAAAATTTGTGAGTAGCATCATATTGTAGGAAACGTAGTTCCTCGTATAGGGCTATAAAGTCTCGTTCGCCTAGACTTCCGGTTTACTCATTTTGGGGACAAACAAACGAAGCACGTGTTCGGAACGAGTTTAGAATCTCTGCGCACACTGGTATCCTGACTATCTGTGACGTAGGGGTGACGTGTATGTTACGCAAAGAGTGAGACTGGGGACCAGACTACCTGCGCAAGAGCCAGGCGTCGAGGGGTGGGTCCATTGGGGAAGGCCTGGCGAGATAATTAAGACTATTTAAGAAATATAGCTTCCCAAAACGGGTAGACGACATATTTTTCATTCATTTGCGCCAACATAATGACTAATATTTGTTACGACGGGACAACACGGCTGAGAAACCAACGATTTTTTGCATTTCCTACGGAAACGAGACATTATGACGTCACATAGATTCTCCCCGAGTGACAACGTTGTCGCAACGCTTCAAACAGAAAACTTACAAAGAATGAAGAACTTTGTCTTTTCGTGATCTAAAACTGATACGAAAACATCCTACTGGTCTTAATTTACCTTTACCATGGGGTTTAATGACGCGCCCGTGTGTTGTTACTCCATGCGCTGCACATTTTGACAGCGGAATGGTTAAGTCGATCACTTGCTCTCGCCATTTTTGTTACCGTGGAGGCACGTGAAACTCTGTGACGTCACTCGCAGTTTGGAGAACTCGCAAAAACCCGGGTGCAGGGCTAAATTTAGAACGCTATTTTTAGCTTTCGAGTGTTGTGAAGACGGATTTTTTCTTGTATATTCCCAAAGTTCTGCGCTCCATCGCCTCCAAATATTTTGACGTCTATCTTCCATAGCCATGTTTAGTGAAATGGTACTCATAGTCTTTAGAATAAACCTGGAAAGAAATTGACTTGTAGCTGCCTATAGTTCAACATGGACCACGTGTTTGTTTGTCCCCAAAATTGAAGTCTCGCGGCCCGATCGCGCGAACTGTATAGCCCTATAGTTGCGAAATAAAAACAATATGTTCCTATCTTACTTCCGGTTCCAGGGCCGACGGCAGTTCTCTATGGGACTTCCCGTGTTAAAGCGCTGTATCTTTAGGCTGGGAATTTTTTTTGTCGTGTATTTCACAAGTGCCTGCATCAAGCGACACCGGCATTTTTTTCTTAGTTAAACATGATACATAGTAGCTTCAGTGTTTATCGCAAGCGATTGGAGCAAATAGTGACGTCACAGGATTTTTTTAAAATTTGGCCAATGGTGAAAATACGGCTTTTTGGTGTTAGCAGAGGCTCCCACGGGTGTCCTATTCAAGCCATCACTCAATGCTTGCACCTGTGGATGGATAATACTAAGCTGAGTCATAATCTGTCAACATGGTTCCATAGCCATATTACTTTACGGTATGTAGTCGAAATCGTTTAACATGGGATCCTATGGGGAAAATGAACTTGATCGAATATGACCTACTTGCACTCAAGCTATTTCAGTCTCCTTCGCCACACAGTGAGGTAATATTACCTTAAAGCAAGTTATAAGACAAACACGGCGATATCTGTATTACTTTTTGTTTCCATGGCAACGAAGCCACTGGCCTAATGATAAACATACAGACTTGCCATTAAAAGCAAAATCGTCAAAAATCAGATAAAAATACTAAAATTGCATTCTTTTCGCCAACTAGTTGCCAATAAGCATCTACAGATCACTCAATTCTTCAATCAGGCGGATGTTGCTCAGTTATGGCGCTAGAGCGCTTCAAAGTGGGACGACACCTTTGCGGGGCCACCAATGATGAGTGAATGGAGATTGTGTCCATCTTTAAAACAACGCCAAAATTAAGAAAAACATGCCAGAGCTGTGATCTTTACGCCAAATGGTAGGGACCATTGATCGGCAGAGAACTAATAAAAGAAACAAATGAGTTGCTATATTACTTCGCATGCAGTTTTCTTTGTTCTTGTCCTAGGTCTCCGTGTCTCCGCAATGATGAACTAATGCAACTTTTGGCCATTTCGTCAAGCCATAGCTGAAGGACTATTCTTTCTATCGCCTAGCTCTTCAATCGAATAAGTTGTGGCAGTAAACCTTGGCCTATTGCCACTTGGACGTTGTCGTGCGTCACGTCATAACGCCACTATGACGTCATGACGTCACACATCGTACGTAAGCTAGTACTCAGCTATTATAAGGTATGGCGACTTTCGGGTCGCTTTACGTTGCAGGTCGTGTTCAAGGAACAGTTTGTGCCGTGTGTAACTGTTTTGGCGCAGAGGATAAGTATGCGTCAAAAATGACGTCATAGCTAACGTGCCCCTACGAAATGTTGGGTCTGCTTTACTTTTAGCCATTTTGGCAATAGCTGTCATAACCCGAGTTGATAAGTAGACATATTAAAGAAATAGAAGCCATCTTGAGCATTTGCGCGAACGTCAAATGACGTCATGTCACGTCACGATGACGTATTATTAGATAAAAAGTAAAATTCGTAGCGCCATTCATAATGAGTCAAGCAATCGCTCTTGAGAATTTCATGTTCACTTAAACACGTCGTCTTCAGAGACATATATGGCGAGGGGGCTAAGTGTGCGTCAACGTCATAGCTTACGTGCTCCTACGAAAGTTTGGGCCTGCTTGATGTTCAGCTAATTTGGCAATAGCTACCATCACCCACAAGTTCATGAGTTCACCCATGATTTCGTAAGTAGGTATACTTAACAAAATAGAAGCCATCGCGAATATTGTCGTGATCGTCAAATGAAGTTCGCGAAGTCACGAAGACATAATAAATAAAAGACACGAAAGTACCGTTAATATTGCTTCAAGAGAAGCGCCTTGGCTTCAAACTGGATGTCCAATTAACCTCCGCCTACAGTGCCACACTGCCTGTCGAAGGCAGCATTTAGTCCAAATTGCCCCTATAAGGTCCTTTAGCCAAAATTGGCCCTGACGACTCGTAACGTCGCCATTAATACAGCTTCCAAATGTACTTATGTATTTTCGTCCTCGACCTATGGTCGAATATCTCTTGTTTATTTGTCTCATATTATAGTTTCTTTTTATCTTTTGTGAATTTCTTTTCCGACCTTTACTCTTGCTTATAAATGTGATTTTAAAATAAAAAAATAACAGATTTGAAACATATTTGTTTTCCCTGTTCACTTATAGCGTGTTAAATGATCTACTATGCAATCGAGAAGAAACCACATGTATAACGATCTCGCGTCTATTCCGTCGCCAGTCATGGTGTTCAACAAGTTAATGCGGCGTCCGCATACCATAGCTGTTAGTGGCGCCTCGATGTCAATCTCTGCCTATCGACAAGTTGTTTACATCGTGTTGCTATTGATAAAAGTTAGCAAGTGTCTTGGTCCTGTGTTTTATCATGGTGCGTG
The DNA here is from genome assembly GCA_964019135.1 of Arenicola marina. NCBI lineage: Eukaryota > Metazoa > Annelida > Polychaeta > Arenicolidae > Arenicola > Arenicola marina. Next base: position 31,228,704 of record OZ025259.1, read on the forward strand.
ATTAAACTGGCGTGGTGGCAGCGGATTACAAACCCATTCTTCGAAGAAGCAAGAGTCTGAATATGATTGGCGCATCAACAGAAAAATATATGGGAGCAAAAGTGGCAAACAGTTCTCAATCAGCCCGTCAAGCCGATGGAACATCACCTGTAAACGTAGTTGGAGAAACATCAATGGTACTTGTTCGCGATGACAATGAATTTGCTTTTCCAGGGTTGGTTGTGGAAAACCTTGATGTCGAGATTCTAGCAGAAACCCCGTTCATGGAAAGAAACGTAATCAGCGTTAGTCCCGCCAAACGCAAGTGATCATAGGCAACGGAACTACATACTTCTACGGATCCCCAGAAGACAACCCCAGATATCATACGGTACGACGCGCACATGTTTTACGTGCTCCAGCCAATCACACAACAATTTGGCCTGGAGAGTATATAGCGATAGAACTAAAAGAGGATGCGGGTCTCGTTATGACATATGCTCTTGAACCGCGCATAGACGCCCCGAGTATTGCCTCATCAGCAAGTTCACATTCATGGCTCAAGCGTCTCCGGGAAGATTCCGAATCTTACCAGGGAACCACAGCGCCTCAAACGTCACGAACAGTTTTGTCAATCCATTCGATCTTCATCGCCCCTAAATCTATTGCTCTCGAAGATTATATAATAACCATACCGAAACCAACACAACGAAGCAAGAATAAAAGTCAATCTATGAAGCATTCACAAGCTGTTCGCCTGGATCCAGACAATATCCTGACAAAAGATATCGTACACCAATTCGCATATCTTCATGACGATTATGACGAGGAATTTCACCCCGAGTTTGGAGTATAAAATGGTAAGGCTGGGCACATTAAAGCCAAAGTGAACATGGAACCAGTCTTACCACCGAAACGGAAAGGTCGTGTACCACAATACTCACGAGACAAACTAGTCAAGCTTCAAGACAAGTTCGACCAATTGGAGAAGCTAGGAGTATTCGTACGCTCAGAAGCTGCAGACATCGCCCTCGAATACTTAAATCCATCCTTATTAATTAAGAAGCAAAGCGGTGGTTTTTGCTTGGATCCTCTGATGCATATGGAGTCAAGGCACAATTAAGGCTAGCCCACACTCTCGCCCTGTTCCGAACCACTCCAAGTATCAGGCCTCCGATCGTTCATTGGCGCATATAAAGTTCTAGCCCGTGTGCTACCAGGATGTGCTTCAATACTATCCCCACTTGACGCCGCCGTAGCAGGGCTCCAGTCAAAAGATAAAGTAGAATGGACAGACGAAATGCGAAACGCATTCATAGCCCAGCAAGCATTGGCAGACAACCAAACGATACATCGACCCAATCCTGACGACCAATTATGGATTGTGACCGATGGAGCCGTGAAAAAGCATGGCATCGGCGCTACCCTCTACATCACACGGAAAGGAAAACTGCTGATCGCGGGTTTCTTCAGCACCAACTTTCGCGGTCGCCAGTTAACGTGGATACTTTGTGAATTTGAAGCCCTATCTATCGCAGTCGCGACCAAGCATTTCAGTCCATATATTACAGAATCAAAACACAAAACCTGCAACCGACAAAAAAACATGTGCATAGGCGTAAGAAAAGTTATGTCGGGGAGAATTATCGGTATACACTCTGACTCTCTCACTCTCTCAAAGGTCAGCAGATATCAGGCGAACGTCCAACACGTGGCTGGGGCAGCTATACTGCCAACTGATTCTGCCAGTCGAAATGCAGCGCTGTGTATGTAGTGACTCCACATGCCAAATATGTATATTTGTAAATAAGCTCGAAGATTCCACAGTGCAACGAGTGTGAGCCCACGAGATCATGGATGGAACAAGAAAACTTCCATTCACAAATAGACGAACAAGGACCAACATTCAAACAGTATGTCCTGATTTATGACGCAGACACGCGCATCTGACCCAGGGAACACGCCCGTCAAAAAAAAGTTACAAACATAAAGGATGTCAAACGCTACCTGAACGTGGCAACCATTGCACGAGATGGCTTAGTTGTGGTGAAACAACTAGAACCACCCACCTCAATCAAAGAATGCATTATAGTACCTCGTCAGGTATTAGAAGGCCTTCTGACGTCGTTACACATACAGTTAGACCATCCCACCGCTTACCAATAAAAATTAGCATGCCGTCGCTATTTCTTTGCAATCGACTTAGACAACGCGACCTCACATATTACAGAGAGATGTCACTAGTGCGCCGCACTGGAAAAGCAGTCAATACAGTCATCGAATAAAACACCACAGACCCACCAGAAGCTGTCGCCATAACGTGCGCTGCGGATATCATCAAACGAGAACGTCAATTAATCTTGATCTTGAGAGAGTGTATCACGTCATAAACTGTTACATCCTTAATTGAAAATGAAAGACACGAAACCCTACGAGATGCCATCATCAAACTCATCATAGAGATGTGCCCACTGGATGGGCCACATGCTGTGATCCGCACAGATGCAGCAGCAGGATTTGTGGCGTTAGCCAATGAAAGTTGCTGCATCGCCACAGAATTACTTTAGAAATAGGCCGGTGTAACATGACCGGCTGTCCCCCCATGACAGCGTGTCCCCCCTGCAGTTCGGGTATACGCGCGGAGGAGGTCACTAGTTATGAGAGGGACACATTGTCACGGGCTGAATATACCTTGAGCGGACATCGGGGTGGGGGTGGGGGTGGGCATGTTGTCATGGGTTGAATATAGCTATGACCAGAGCCTTTAGCCTAGCATGAGATCACCCATTTACGTCCCCCTCCCCATGTATCTTAAGATATATTCAGCCCATGACAATGTGTCCCCCCATAACTAGTGCCCTAATATGCGCGCATACATAAAAATTGCAGGGGGGACACGCTGTCATGGGGGGACGCCTGTTCATGTTACACCGTGACAGCATGTCCACCCCCCTCTGCCCATGTCCCTTAACCCACTTAGATGGGTAATTTCGTGCTAGAATAAGGGAACATATGGTCATCGCTATAATCAACCCATGACGACACGTCCCCCCCCCGCCTTTCGGGGTCCCTTAACCCACCGGGATGTGTGGTCCAATGCTAAACTAAGGGGACATTTGGTCATGGCTGTATATTAACCCGTGACAGGATGTCCCCCCCCTCCCCATGTCCCTTAACCCACATATATCGGTAAGCCCGTGCTAAGCTAAGGGGACATCTGGTCATAGCTATAATTAACCCATGACAACATGTCCCCCCCTCTCTCTATCCCTTAACCCACCTGGATCAGTGATCCAATGCTAAACTAAGGGGACACCTGGTCATGGCTGTATTTTAACCCGTGACAGCATGTCCCACCCCCCCGCTCCCTATGTCCCTTAACCCACGTAAATGGGTGATCTCATGCTAGGCTAAAGGCCCTGGTCATAGCTATATTCAACCCATGACAACATGCCCACCCCCACCCCCACCCCCATGTCGCATCAAGGTATATTCAGCCCATGACAATGTGTCTCTCTCATAACTAGTGACCTCCTCCGCGCGTATTCCCGAACTGCAGGGGGGACACGGTGTCATGGGGGGACAGCTGGTCATGTTACACCGGATCAAAAACCGAAACAGGAAACCAGTAGCAGAATAGGCTATGCAAGAATTAGAAGAAGAAATATTACGTCAAGACCCCTTTGCAGGAGTGTTACTCCACTTACGCTATCCTTAGCAACAGCAAGACTGAACACACGCATCCGCAATCGAGGTATCTCCACCAAAGAGATGATACTGCAACGAGATCAGTTCACGCACCACCAAATCCCAGTGTCAGATCATGGTCTTATCATTAGACAACACGAACAACGTAGAACAAATCACCCACACAGCGAATCGGCAAAGGCACAGACGGGAAGATCACCCCTCTCAGCACACGTGGAGATCGGTGACTTGGTGTACAGTGGCGGATCTAGGGGGGGGGGATTAGGGGGGTTGCAACGCCCCCCACCCCTAGGGAATCAGAACATACAACATACATCTTAACTTACGTGTTAAATCCTAATTCTTCAGAGAGCAACACCCACCTTGGGAACCACAGTTAAAGTCGCCCCCCCCCCCCTCCAGTATCTGAACCAATGAAATCACGACAAGGAGAGAACGCCTGTAAGCAGAAACGATACGACGATTTTATTATGGACTACTACTGATATGCTAAGAGCTCGCTGTGAGGGTGTGTGAGTGTGACCTCTTCCCCGATATAATCCAGTTAATGTTGGCAGATAATATTAATGGAACGGACACAGTCGGTGGTTTACAGGAGCTATTAAATGTTTTTTTCTTCAAAATTTAACAAATGAGGATTGCAAATAATTTTCGATGAGAGTTTATGATGTAAGAATATGGTATTTAGAAATGGTGGATCCCTGAGAAGGAATAAGAAATGGTACAGCTGTACACTGACACCAGGTGTACACTGACACCAGATGTACAGTGACACCAGGTGCATAGCTGCTCACTGACACCAGATGTAAAGTGATACCAGGTGCAAAGCTGTACATTGACACGATATGTACCTTTAAACCCTCGGGGCACGTTCGCCACTTTTACCTTAGTGTCTTTGGTGTTATATTATGGTGTTAATAAATAGCCCACAACTGTACAGCAGTGCCAATTTCTTAGCCGAGATATGTACCTGTTATATCAGATGTAGCATGCCTTCCTAGCTCGAAAATAACGGCCTGCCGATCAAACTGAGTGAAAACTGGCCGAACTAGCCCCATCTTCCCTTACTGCTTAATAGGATCTTACTAAAATTAAAAACGAATGGGCCCTCCGGACTATGCCATTCTGTACGGTTGGCCTTCTTTCGCGGATCTGTTATCGGACAGGTATCACTCTCTATCTTCCGTATAGGCTACTGAGCGCCACCTAGCGAACGGAAGCTTCCACCAAACAGTCGCATGGCATATGTTATATAATCGAGAGGCATTAAAATTACCACGTTAGTAGCGACAGTCAGCTACAGAAGCTCATCCAAAGGGGAGTGTATCTGGGCCTCCTTCGCAAGCGACCGCTGGTCGATTAATAGTTGACGATTTGGCTGCCGAACGGTGAATAGTTCGACCATCTAGTCGACCGGAACGAACCATGCCGCCACCCACGGTTCTTCTGGTCGATTGTCGTCCAAGATGGCGGAGGGAAATGAGCTGTAAATGGTTTTCGTGTCATATTGGTGGCGTATGCTTGATCTGTAACTTAGTTTGCAAGTTTACATACATTTAAACGAATTAAAATATATCATGGTTCATACATAAATGCTTATTTTGCAACGTTATCAACGTTTCGTGCTAAATGTTCACTTGATCGAACTAACTGTACGCTCGTTCACACTACCCTTATCTCTGCTGTTTAAATGGGGGGGGGGGGGAGATCCTTGGTGCTTCTCCGGTCACCAAGCCGATACAAACAGAGTGAGTGGGGCTCTAGGCCCCTTCATAAAGAAAATTAGACCCTAGCTTTATGGCCACACGGGGTAAAATGTTCTCCGTAATACAATTTCCCTGTCAAATAGGAACCCAAAAGTTTTTGTTTCCGCCCTGAGACAAATCTGCCCTCTTCGACTATCCCGTGTTCAGCATAAAGCTGTAATGCGCAGACGCAATGGCGAAATCTAGGTGAAGAAATAGTCGACTAGCTGTCGCTTGCGAACGAGGCCCTGATTGTGTATATTTAGTAGTTGAGGGTGGTCAAAAGAAAGAACTGTTAACTACTCATACAGACATTTTTCACGTGAAAATTGTTCTAATTCGTTCAGCTGGACATCAGTTATTGACGTCCTTATTGCATAAAGGCAATGGTATAGCGTTCAGTGGCGGTATTCATAAACCACACGTAGGTTCATTCTACCGCACGGTGGCGCTCCGCTGTTACCGCTGTTGTCGGCCGGGGGCAATTCTTGAAAAACGGTCAAATCCGCTGTAATTTCTTGCTACTTTATAATTTTCAAGAGTAAAACATAAAAATAACGAGCTCTGTGTATTCAATACAGCAAAAAAAAAACATCTTGTACCCTTTCGAAATAGTTATAATTGTGACTAAAGTCTTTCTGTTCATCACATGATGCCGTGTGTTATTAGGCTTAGGGTGGGTCCCTGGCGCTACTTTGTAGAATATGCGCGAATGCGCGGAGCATCTTTCATAACACCTGCCCTGGTGTGAGAAAATGCATTGAGGAAGCAGGCGACAACATAGATTCAAATTGGAAGAGCTTTCGGCCAAAATGCTGATTTTCTAAATTAAGAGAGTGCTTAAGTTATATTTAAATTAAATAGGATTACTTGATCATGACCACCACCACAACGAACTGGTTAGACTACTACGAAGTGCAAAGAAAGATAGGTACATGTAGGTACTTTCAGGAAGTGGTACAAATTGCTAGCCACCGGCCCCTTGCTGCCGTGCCTAGTGCCTTGCATCTTTGGGGCCAGGCACAAGCCAATTGAAATGTCGGTCATACGAGATTAGTGTCACATGAGACCTGGTGGATGTGACTACGATGACAAGCGCTCACCTCCGTTGGCCACGATCAGTAGTGTTCATTAGGCGCACGGCAGCCACATGTATAATATACCCAAGAATTGGTATATTATACATAGTATAATTGTGGCCAACGGAGGTAAGTGCGCGTGAACAAGATCACTGTCGATTATAGCATCAAGTGATTACGCAAATGCGGTCAAGATGTTAGAGGAATTTTTTTCGACATCGCGCTACCTCTTGCGTCTGGTAAGAAATATGCTATTAGAGTTTTGCTGGTTGGTGAGCAAAACACTGTGTACCTACCCCCAAAACCAGGTCGAGGACCACCGTCGTTCGTAGTACGACCGTCAAACGAAGTACGTACTTCCCAGTATGCGTGAACCTAAATCGAGGTACAGCCACTTTGTAACAACATGCATGTGTTCATAGTATGCAAACATAGATTTACGCTGGATTCCTATTGATCTAACCATGGGAATCCCTTCACAATGAGCAACTCTATATTTAGAAACCATGACATTGTATCCTGTTGGGCGGGGAATTCCAAATTATTGACTGAACGAGCACTGAGAGACACCAATTTTCCCAAAAAAATTACCTGGCACATCACATGGAAACCTTTCCAAGCTGAACCCTCATTATATTTTAGCATATAGACTAGCATCTGTAGATATGTTATGAACCGATTTGGTAAAAAATTCTATGGCATATTTGTCTGATTAGGCTAAAACACTGTCAATGGTATGGTAAAGCATAGCAGCCGCCCTTCGATGGAAGGACGACCAACTGGCGTACTACGAATGAAGTACGGGATGCTCAGAGCCCAGGTACTGCAAGGGCGGGTCGGTTTGGGACCCTAATGTCGTTGCAGAACATATCTATTTAGCACAGTATTGTTGACACAGTTAATGTTGACACAGTTGTTATGAATTCTGATAGTTTCGCATCGTCATTCAGACAAAACAAGATTTTTTTTTTCGGAGCAGCCTTGGTCAGGCGAGTTGCGCGTCCGTTGATCTAGGGACGCAATTTTGTTCGTGACAACAGGTGCCCTTTCCATCCATTATCTGACAAATATGCCATGGAATATTTTGTAAATGACGATAAAACGAAACTAGAGACGCAAAGCTATCAAAATACTTACATGGCAGTTTTTGCAAAAGGCCTTCAATGCCTTTGTAGACTTTAAGAGTTTGTAGAGCCTCCGCGTCGGACATGTTTACATGTCTGGAACGCTCCCATAATTCACTCCCGGGTTAATTATGATCTCACAACGAGGTTTAGACCCTAATAATGGGCTTCCCTCATATCATCCAATCCAATGAAGCTGAACAAGGCTAATATATGCAGAAACAAATATGCATAAGTAAATCAACATGTCAAAACCATCCGTCCTTGGAACGAAGTGCACACGAACCTTATTGGAAGTACGTACTACGATAGACGTTCGTCCGTCGAACGACGGTCAGTCCTCGACCTGATAACAGATATGTTCTACTCAATAGGTTTTGGACACGCCACTTCTAGATACTTAGGTATACCCCAAACTTGCCCTGACTAAACAGCGCGCGCCAGCAGTAAACACTCAAACTATAAAAATCCACGGAGGGAGCTGGGGTTTGATGGGGCGTTTCCTGCTTACGTGATCACTGGACGCAAGCGGCAGCCCGTAACTTACGAATATGTTACTCATAAAAGGGCAAAATCCGAGCGGATAGAGACAGGAGAAAGAAACACTTCAACATTTTTCCCATTTAAACTATTTGTGCCACGCCATAACAACTTTATTTTATAATAACCTTTGGAGTATATTTGTATCTTATCGAGGGATGATATTTTCGAAAGACGCTGTGAAAGTATACTCTGAGCCGATTTCATGTCTCCAGGGCATAACTTTTGCCAGTCATTTTCAGCCTGCGTGCGGATCGTATCGGCTCACAACAAATGACGTCATTGAGGCAAACAAACGCACGTGGTCTGCTCCGCTCGCATGCTGCTGATTTGAAATCGGATTGTTTTGGCTTATTTTTGTCGTGTAAAATATACCAACACAGTGTCTTGTTGGATTTTATGGGAATTATCCATTGGCAGCAATCAGTTTGTACATATTTCCAACCAGCAGTCACGAATACGATGGCTTTGAGCTGTCAAAGTGTTACAGTGTCACCTAGCTGTCAGCTCTGTTCGCGGCCCATTTTCAAGACTGACGTTGATTTTGTCTGGAACGCACACGAAAATATACAGGCTTTTGGATTAACACTCAGATTGAGAATGGAGATGAAGCCTGAAGTTACTCCTACCATTTGGTCTGTTCACATGGCCACTAAACCTAGCTAACAAGGACAAGCGAAACAGTCTGACACTGTGAACATCTGGTGACCAAGTCCAGCTGCTACCAGGAATATATTAACTGACACACTGGTAAGTCTAGTGCCGTAGTGATTATTTCTTGTATAGAGAGCTAACGTACAGTTGAGGGGAGGGGGGGGGGGCGGGGGTAGGGTACAGTATGCTGTAGGATAGGGCAATCAGTACAAAACAGGACAGATTGGTGGGATATTGCAGTATCATGTACATACTATCAGATCATGAAGTACAGGTAGATCTTGACAGTATTGACACTTGTTTTCATTTGGCGTGGGGGGGGGGGGGGGCTATACCCAAATCATAAAAAATCAATGTCTTTTTTCCCAGGTCACGATGCGTTAAATTGAAAAGTCCCCATATACAATGGAAGGGTGGATATATATGTGATATAAATCGGTGATATCTCAATTCACGGTTAGATCTATTTAATATTAAGATTCTCAATTCAAGATTAATGAAAATCATTGATCACAAAGCACAAAGCCCATGCAAATTTCATTTAAATAAAATCTGGGAATTGACTTGACTTGGAATTGAGATAAATACACTTTATTCATATTTATTAAAGAAAGCTTTATTTAAGAAATACTTCTATTGAGTCTTTTTCTAAATCACTTTCACTCGAGTTGATGGATTTGTTCAGTGCCCGATATTTAACTGATACCTTTGCTGTTGCTATATTTACATGACGTCATATTGCTTATAAGCAATGTTATTTATGCCATTTGTTGATTGTAAGATTTTTTATTTCAAACTTGATGTGATTCTAATGAACTAAAAATACAAGAGGGGAGGGGGGGAGGGCAGATTGATATTTTGTTTGTTCAAAATTGATATGTAAGTTATCTGCTGTTCAGTCACTTTCCTAAAGCTTCAACTGTTAAATACATCTAAACTAACTTCTTAGATATTGCCCTCAGTGAGTTTGACTAGTGATTATCTCACAACCTTATTTTCAAGATGCTGGGTATCCAGGTTTTATGATGGCTTCTTCAGTTAACATAATATTGCAATATTGCCCTAAAACTATTTTCATGGTGCCAGTTATTTGAAGGTTACAATTTGTTTTTCTTTTTTATAAATTAATTCATGCATCAGTTGAAATCCTCAAACCAAATACAAAATAACCATATGCATCTCTGGATGGATATGTGTTTCTTTTAAAACTGTCTCATCATGTTTAAATTAAGATATACAGAAAATCTAGTCCAGTATATAGCTTGAGTAAGATTCTTTTGATATGATTTAAGAAAGTGTAAATGTCAAACATCCTCACATGGAAGCAATGATAAAAGTGTGTAAGATGATATTGTGAAAACTGTGTTCTATTCCTTGAATACTCCTTGAATTGAGTCCACTACCACTTATTTGTAGTTTTGATATATTACCTTATTAGCTTTCCAGGTTCCAAATGCAAAGGATGAACACAAATCTGTGAACACCATAAAAAAATCTTTACAAATCATGGAGCCAGGAAAGCAAAAGTTACGAGACACGCTCTTTTGACTCCCCCAACATTTGGTACTTGCCCAAAGCCTATTATAAGCATCTTGTCATTGTATACCTACCGGTACTCTTATGTCATTCGAATCAAATAGCTGTTAGCATTTATTCTCATGCGAAACTGAAATTCATATGTAATAAACATAATATTTTCGTTCAATTTCTCTTGCATTGTTTTTTCCTATAATTTATATGAAATTTGCATGATGGTGGTAGCGGGAGGGAGGGGGGGAGGGGGGGGATGGCAAGCACTGCCGACCGGAGGGAGAACGGACTGCGATTCAAAAGGCGCTGTATTCATGAAAATTGACGACCACGGGAGAGAGGGAGGGGGCCCCAACAAGTGACGAGAGGACATAAACTATTTTGACTGAGCTGTCACGAAATGGATATGCAATAAATGCTGAGCGCGAGACCTGCGTGAGCTATGTTGAAAGAGTCGTTCCCGCTGTCATGAGAGATCCACTTTTTAACGTTCTACCCCCCCCCCCCCCCCCCCCCCAAAAAAAATCCTAAAAGTTCAGCGCCTATGGGGCCTACTACTGGCCTGGCTTTTGACTATCGGGATTGTCTTTGGAGTGCGTGTGTGCCTGTGTACCAACCCTCTGGCACTACCCTGGCACCGACATAGCCCCCTCCCCCCCCCCCACTTCGGGTTACCCCGGTCGCATCTGACATCTGGATCTAGCTGCCCCACTGCCGAGGACCACCCTGGCACCTTGCGGACTCGCACCACCCCTGGCCTGGTCTGGTGTCATGCCAGGTTAGTTAGGCACGTTAACTACCCACCACGTTTCGCAAAGTTATCATTAACCCGTGTGTACGTGGATGTCAGTACTGCTTCTTCATGATGCTCCAACGGCTGATCTAGATCTAGTCTGGATACACTTAGGCATTCTTTATGCTGGAATCTCTCAAAATGGTCCAGGACTCTGGCATGGGAAACTGGGTCGGGTGCCACATTCGCTTGTACATACGGCTCAAACTGGTACAGAGCCGCACCCAGGTCAATATCGTTATCAATTTGGCTTTCACCCTCACTACTTTCTACAATATTATCGGACACCTCGCTTGCCTCCTCCTCCGATGACTCCATCGCGAATCTGAATAAGAGTCCCGCTTTATTCAAGCGCGGTCTTTACAGTGCTCTACAGTGGGCCCGCGGTGCGCGCGATCGTTGGGTTAATCAATGACGTCACGCACGCTGATGCTCATTCGCGATGCTTTTCAGAAATGGAAAGAAGGTGGTGCTTGTTGAAGAGGTCGTGCGGCATGAGTTTGTGTTTTAAAAATAGCAGCAATGTATCATATTATTTGCAACATATTTATCTTTCATATGCATTGGACAATCGGATATTTTTTGCTGCGTGGCACAAACACTTTAAAGAACGAAGGCACACATTGAATGCAGTCTTAACACTGATCAAGGAAATGTAATATCTGATATTTAACGAATGTTTATAAGACGAACAGCTATCTAGGTCTCAAAGGTCATCTACTATGTCACTAATTTCTAAGAAACGGAGACCGGGAATATATCAGAGACTACATACCAATAAGCCTATGCATTGTAGATTCAGGCTGGCCAAGACACACTCATGAAAAAGTAGAACACAAGGAGGAATGAAAATAAAGTAAAAGGAGGATAAAAATAGGATAATACAAGCAAACAGTACGACAAACGTTCACAAATACAAGCAAAACTTACCACACAAATAGCATGTGTAGCAACATAATTTTGGATAAACAAATTTTGGATAAACAATTTTGAAAAAATACTGTTTTAGAATATTTTTATACGCTGCATAGAAGTTTACCGTAATCTACGACATTTTGAAATTGCGCCTGGTAAGCAAACAATAAAAAAATATGAAAACGTAGGAATTTCGAGCAAAAAGTACGAATAATCAGATGGACTGAATATGGTTGATATTGACTGTTACCTGAATTCTTTAAAAACAGCGTGGTATACGCAAATTTTAACCGCAAAAAGCTCTAACTGGGCATTATTGGCATATTGCTAATTTCAATCGATAAGTTTAGACAACATTTAACATTGCAAATACTTTAAGGATGAACGATCATATCCCTCATTATCCAAAATGTCCATATTTTAGAGAGAGCTTATCTTAGCCTTTAATCTGTTCCGCAGACACCAGCCAGTAGCAGCAGACAAACCCCAAGCACGTAGTCTGGGGCATTTAATGCCAGCTCTCTCAGGAACCCAGGGGCACCCGCAGAACCCCCTCACCTGATTTGCATAACGGTGCCTGCCCCCCACCCCCTCCCCGCCCGGGCTAAAAACAGCGTTCAGATGTCTGATAAGATGATAAGCTCTTTTCGCTACAAACTAGGCACGTTTTTGCGTATATATCAAGAGACATGTGGTCGAGTCCTACATTGAGAGTAGAACGAGATTACGTCACCCTTAGAGTGAGACGAGGTAAAATGTCGAATCCGAATTATGTCTTCTGTCTACTACAATGACCTTGACTTTAACAATTGATTTGACTGTGACTGAGCTGAGATCTACATACCTCGTTAACGAGCTTGATCGATCCACCTCGCACAACGGATATCGATGAGTAAATTTATACTACGAAGTGTTACGTTTTGTGGCATACAAGTGCACAGTGCACAGTGCACAGACACACCCTGATACCCAGATTTGCCCCCTCAGATCCGTATTTAGCTACTCAGATCCAGATTTGATACCTCAGATCCATATTGACCCTTCAGATCTGGCAGCGTCAAAACTGTCGCTATAGTGAGCATCCTTTCAATTGTTAGCCCCATCCCTAAAGTAGAATTCACTCTTAAGTTCTGCCCCCAGGCTCAATGATCTCACTCGGTGGACAGCTACAACCAAACTGGGCGTTTATTGAGTTTCGGTCTACATTTGTAGTTTCTACATCCCTACCATGTACATTAGTTTCATAGCAACCAGGCAACTCAATAATCCCACCACCTCAGCTTGAACCCGCCCGCCCCCATACACACACCGCGGCCCTTGTCACCGCTCACGACCGCCCAACGCCTCGCCGCCTTGGTTCTGTTTCCCTCATTGGCAGATAAGACAGCCGAGCGTGTTTATGTAGAGATGATAAGCCACGCCCGTAGTGTGGGGCTGTGACTGTTACCACGCGATAAGTCGACCACCTGTTCTGAGACGCATTGCTTCATAATCCCAATAGTTTAGTTATATTTAAATAAATTTAAAACGATTTTCATTACAATGTAAATCCCTAAAACCTTTGCGCGCTTAAGTTGTTAAACTTTACACTCGCCCTCCCCTTACAACATTGCTAAACGAAGGGTGGGGGGGGGGGGCGCTCGGTTCACGGTAAGAGCACCGTGCAGAAAGCAGCTGACAGTACACAGTGTAGGAGTGTGGGGAAGCGTCTGGGTGTGCGTAAGGGGAGGGGAGTGCGCCAGCGAAGAGGTTCACGGTTTGCATGCGAGTGCGTATGGGCCGGCTTAGTCGATTTACACATAAGGGCCAACACTGTGTGTGTATTGGCGGGCAAGGCCAGGGGTGTGGGTTGCGTAAAGGGGGAGGGGGGGGGGGGCGTTAGGCGAACGAAAACGCCGTATAGTTTACCATTGCAATGAACTTTTCGTCGATTTACGCAAAAGTGCTAACACAGCGAAGTTTAACTATATTTTTCCCTAACGGACAACACAATTCCACATTGTCCTATACAATTATGGAGTCTCTACGGTCAATATTGAAGGCATCGTAAATTTCGTAAATGTTAAATTAAGATGACTCGTGACGTCATAACCGATTTTACTGAAATTTTAAATATACGATTTTAATTTATGCCCCAGTCTGTGATACATATTTGAGAGCGATAGCTCGGGTTTGTACTCCCAACTTTCAGGCGCTCTGACACCGCTACGTTGCGCACTCCGGTTCCAGATGAGATTAGATTCGGTATAAGCTTGATCACTTCTATCCAGCAGGACAGATGTATTTTAGTTTTCGAGCTACAACCGAGCACTCGACCTTGACCCTTGACCGAGGGCGCTGAAAGACGGTCAGTTTTGACATAATATCTTACGTAATCTTCGTGTCAAACATGAATTGCGTGGATTGAAGGCTTCCATGTTTTTTGGCAATACGTTCATTTAAAAATTGTCATCTTTTACCATTGGGTCGTTTTTGCGTTGCCATGGCAATTAGGCCATTAATCATCTGTTGCTTAATGGCTAGGGGCATTTGTTGGCAGTGCTGTAGCAACTGTTCGGCTAGAATGTTGACCGTTTTATTGGTGTCATTATCTCGGCTTTTATGTCGGGATATCTTGCATAAAAAAACATATAGTTATGGATTGGCCTTTTGGCGGATGTGGCCCATGTTAAAGTATAGGAGAAATCTCGAAAACGCCACCGGCTTGAAGAATAGAAATTTGGCGGAGGGTGCTTGTAGGGGTGGGAGGGAGGGGGGAGGGGGGCGGAGGCGATAACGATTCAAGGTTGTCGACTGGCGAGGTAACCCACAAGGGGTGGGATGGGGGTGACGCCGGCGCCGGTAGGCTGGTGATGGGGGCTAGGTCTGGCAGGGGGGCTTCAGTGCGACGCGAGATGGTAGAGCCGAGGCCTGAGAGGGGCACCCCTAAGCGACACTGGCGGGCACCGGCTCCTGCGACGAGAGATGGTAGAGCCGAGGCCTGAGAGGGGCACCCCCAAGCGACACTGGTGCTCATCGGTGCCTGCGATGAGAGATGGTAGAGCCGAGGCCTGAGAGGGGCAATGATGCGGCCTTGAAATAGCGGCCGGCCCGAAAGGCCCGAAAGGCCGATGAGACGGCCGGTCAAAATGGGAATAGCTAACCCTGCCCCCTACCCAACCCTAAGTACAATCTACCACCTATACCTAAACCCTAAAAATGGTGCTGATGTGGCCTTGACAGAGCCGGCGGCCCTTACCCGAAAGGCAGGTGAGGCGGCGGGGGAAAAAGAGGGTACCTAACCCTGACCCCAACCCAACCCAGAGCGCAATCTACCTCCTATGCCTAAAACCCTAAAGATGGCAATGATGCGGCCTTGACAGAGCGGGCGGCCCTTATCCTGAAGGCAGGCGAGACGGCGGGTTAAAAAGAGGGTACCTAACCCTGACCCCAACTCAACGCTGAGCGCAATCTACACCCTATGACTGAACCCTAAAGATGGTATTGATGTGGCCTTGACAGAGTCTACGGCCCTTATCCTGAAGGTAGGTGAGGCGGCGGGGGAAAAGAGGGTACCTAACCCTGACCCCAACAGAACCCCGGGCGAAATCAACCCCTCATACCCTAAAGGATCAGCATGGTGAGAGATCGGGATGATTACATAGCGGGATGATGAAAAATCGATATGATTACATCTCGGGAGGATGAGAGATCGGGATGATTACATATCGAGAAGATGAGAAATCAGATTGAATATACATGGATAAGATGAGAGATCGGGATGATTGCATGTCGGAATGATGAGAGATCGAGATGATTACATATCGGGATGATGAGGGATCGGGTTGATTGCATATCAAGATGATGGGGGATCGGGATTATTCCATATCAGGATGCTGACAGATCTGGATGATTATATATCGGGACGATGAGAAATCGAGATGATGAGAGATCGGGACGTGGAGCGATCGGGGCGATTACATAAGGGGGGAATGAGAGATCAGATTGAATAACCATGCGTATGATGAGAGGTCCTTGCGATCAGGATGATAAGAGATCGGGATTATCCCATATCAGGATGAAGAAAGATCAGGATGATAATATATCGGGTTGATGAAAGATCGGGATTATTACATATCGGGATTATTCCATATCGGGAGAATGAGAGATTGAGATGATTACATGTCGGGATGATGAGAGATCAGGTTGGATACATATCGGGATGATGGGAGATCGGGAAGATGAGACACCGGGCCGATTACATATCGGGATGATGAGAGAAAGGGATGATGAGAGATCCGGTTCGATACATATCGGGATGATGGGAGATCGGAAAGATGAGAGACCGGGTCGATTACATATCGGGATGATTAGAGGTCAGATTAGATACATATCGGGATGATGGGAGATCGGGCAGATGCGAGATAGTAATTGTGAAGGTCTCAGAAGGGGCTCCGTAGTTACGTCCCACAATGAAATAATAAATACTGCTTAATATGTTTTGAGGAAAGGTATCTTTTACCAGGGAGCCAGCCGACCGAGTTCTCAAACAATCGGCATCGGCGGGCGGGAACAAATGTGCTGTATGAACAACAGCTGCCCCCTTTCTGCGTTGTTTGGATTATAACGCGTGCGATAGTGTATATGTACGTGTATATGTGTATATGCATGTGCTGAAGGGTGGCGCGCTCTATCTATCATGCATGCAGGGCCGCCGACCCCTCTTCCCCTCTCGGGATGATTACATATCGGGAATATTCCATATTAGGATGATGAAAGGTCGGGATGATAATATATCGGGTTGATAAAAGATCGGGATTATTACATATCGGGATTATTATATATCGGGAGGATGAGAGATTGGGATGATTACATGTCGGGATGATGAGAGATCAGGTTGGATACCGCGCTATCTAACAGGTCACCAGGTGACCCCTCTCCTAACAAATTTTAGATAACACCTTCCTCATTATGCCAATGATTTTGGGCCAGAGGGCTGGCCAGGAAATCTCTGTCGTTTTGAAATTTTCTTAATATTCTGTATTACGCACTGCAGCGACACGCTAATTGTTCTACCTTAAGTAACCTTGTTCTAGTTAAAATAGCCCAGCTAATCCCCACTCTATTACTCCAAGATCGAGGATATAAATATGAGGTCCAAGGTAGACCCTTCAGACAATTTGGCATTCTTTCACATATTTGTATTATTTTATTCCCATTTTGTCATCATTTACTTGCCGCATCATCTGGATTGACCATTCACTTTCTTATCGGATTTCATTTTGGATCATTCATCCTGTTAGATATACGGCTTATTTCTCTGGATTCCATTACGGTGAATTTTCATTTCATGCGCCGCTGTCCAGATGGGGTCGATGTATGCTGAACATCCTTAAATTTGCATATTTATGGCCCAGAAAAACACCTGGCTCTATTTGAGGGTGAGTTTCTTGAGTTTTCCATGTCATCACGCCCAAAATGCATATAGACATAGCAGTACATATTCATAAAGCATGTACAAGTTAAGCTGAGACTTACCGATGAGACTACATTGAGACTAAACAGCATGAACTGCAAGACATTTGAACTCTGAATATTCGCGTTGCGGAGGCTATACGTGGGTAGCTTTACCAATGTCTTCTGGGAGCGGCAACTATACTATGGATAAACTGAAACTACGACATAAAATCCAACGTAGGCCTACTTGAGTTTTTTGGCTAGTTTGAACAAGAGAGCTTCAAGTAGACCAAGTAGTTTTGTCTAGCCGGCCAACATTGCCATCGTTATACCGTCGGCGCATTGGACGCATTGAACCACTGAGTGAAAATAATAAATGAATAGATCTACACATTTGAGCCTTTACATAGCATTGTTTAAACAAAATACACCAGATCAGTCAGATTCTTGATGACACCCTCCAAGCATGCCCGCAACAAATGGAAAGAGTTCGATGTGACCAATGTCGTTCCATAACGAGTTCAGAGTGTTAAAATATTCATGGCAGCAAAAAAGGAACTAAATGCCGAGAATCAGGGCAAAAAAACCCCCAACAATGTCGCATATCATAATGACGATAATAAATGTAGTCACGATCACAAGAGAAACTCAGGTCAGGGATCACGAAAACAATTGTTTCCAATCACACATCACGGATTTGTAGTTTTACCCAAATATTTGATATTTGATATTTGTCAATAACAAAAGTCAAAGACTTTGTACTCAATCAAATTAGCTATATATGGGGTCTGATATTTGTTAATTACAACGGACAAAGACGTTTTACTCAATCAAATTAACTCTATATGAGGTTTGATGTTTGCATGTTCACAAAATAATCCAGCATTGCTCCAGTAGTTTACATAACACCAGTCATAACAAGTTAGAAACACCTCAACACTCATTCAAATATATAAGAGGTTTGATATCTATTTATGAAATAATTCAATATTGTTCCATATGTTTACATAATGGCAGTCATAGCAATTTAGAAACAGATTTTGCCCAGTAACTGGCAGATACGTTGCATAGTTTTCCGGCAGACATAACGCACGTGGAAGACCTTTTGTCGCCACATGATTGGATAACATCAACAGTGACGCCAATGAATGATGATTGACAGTCTGGAACGGTGTATTCACCCCGTTCTCGTTTACCTTCAACAAATATAATTATTTTCTTAAGTAATTCCGTATATGTTGTGATAGCGCAACAACGGAGCGCCACTCTGTGGCGTCTTCGACAACCAGCGATAAGAAGAGTGATACGCTAGTGCTGTCGGCCGGGGGCAAATTTCAAGATTCTTGAAAAACCGCCAAATCAGCTGTAATTTCTTGCAACATTATAATTTCCGGGAATTACAACATAAATATAACGGACTCTGCTTATTGAATACAGCAAAGTACATATTGTTTCATTTTAAACGTAATAATTGAGAGAGAACTCTTTCTTTTCATCACCTGATACCGTGTGTTATTAGGCTCAGACTGGGTCCCCGGCACTAAATTGTAGACATGCGCGGCGTATTTTTTAGATAAATTGGAGCAGCGCCGCCTAGCGTGCCAGTGTGCGAGTGCATTGAGGGAGTAGGCGAACACAGATAGCGGAGAGAGTGGAAGGCGTGAAGTGGTACGGCCCAATCACCTTCTTTGTCGTACAGATAGAAGATACATTTATGTTGCACGAAAATCAATTGAGTACATGATATGTTCGCATTCAAGTTTAAATTCTCTGCAATACAATGATATATGTATAAAATGATGGTTTGATCTCTTGCAATCTGGCTAGTTGTATATATATATAAGCTCACAGCTGTATTACATATACAATGTTAATATGAATAACTTTAGCATGAGCTACTTTGAAATAATGTATAAATCGTCTAAGGGGTGTGCAAGTGGGTGGTGGGGGAGGGGGTTGGCGATTCAGAGTGATATCATCTGCCCTTGTGTCGTCATGTAAATATTATCCAGATACCAGTTATTTACGCGTTGATGTAAAACTATTATACTAACCAAAAACGTCCAACATTCTCTTGCAGATGATGGCCTTATACCGCAAGAGCATCTTCCTTTTCCTCATCTGTCTGACTGCCTTAGGGATTAAGATGGTAAGTAAATTACCCAGGACTAAATCTACTTTGGTGGTTACTCTGGTTGTGTTAAACATATTTGGATCAGCAGGGGCGTAGCTAGGGACTTGAGAAATTGTACGCACCTGCTGCACATGAAATGAAAAACATTACCCCCGAGGAACAGGATTGCACCTACCGGCACAACTCAATGTGTACGCACGTGCGTACGTGCGTAAGCCTGGCTACGCTCCTGATCACTTATGAGGATTTGGAGACAACCTCATTCTGTCACTAAGCTGGTACCGCCAGTCATAGTCATGGTAGGGCAGTGGAACCAGGCTAATCCGACACCCCCTACACTACAGTGTAGATTTATATTGTAATTACATCAACTCACATCCGGAATCCTAGATCACGAAGATCAAGAATATATTCTGCTACCACGCTCTGTGTACCGTTGTTAATAGATAAAAACAAGTCAATGGATTGTAGGTAACTAACCAAATATATTATGGACCGTGATGTGCTTAGTTTAACATTATTTATTACATGAGTAGCAGTGAGGGATGTTACATTAATAGGCGTACGAATTGATGATCGTATTTTTTATGCAGTTCGAATATCCCTTTAAACTCTCTGATTTTGTTTTGTCCAAAATGAATTGTGGAGTGTCATTCATTATGGTTGGGATATTGTGTCTAATGCACATCCAAGATGGGAGTCTCCTTCACAACCCACCGCCACGTGGCGCGTTCTTGTCGCGTCGGTCTGTAAACAGCCAACATTACCGTCAAGAATTCTGTGCGGCAAGAGGCGGTCAAACATGGATATAGACGTGCGGTAGAAAGGCCCTAGTAGAAGAATACTTAATTTGTCACCTCGCGCTGGCTCTTGCATAGTCGGCAGTCAGTTGCCAGTTAATTGTAATTATTTTCATGCAATTCAAACTCTTGTGTTTACCAATGGGGGCAAATTTTCTGGCGCAGAGGTAGGTTTCACGATTGTGAACAGAGAGGGGGGGGGCGTTCATCAATGCCGGTGTAACATGACCAGCTTTCCCCCCATGACAGCGTGTCCCCCCTGCAGTTCGCGTATATATATGACCTATATATATCTATGACCAGGTGTCCCCTTAGCTTAAGCTTAAGCACTTGGGTTCACAGAACTCAGGAGGGTGGGGGACCAGATAAATACATCCATGACCAAGTGTCCCCTTAGTTTAGCATTGGATCACTGATCCAAGTGGGTTAAGGCACATGGCGAGGGGGGAACATGTAGTCATGGGCCTCATATCGCTACGACCAGGTGTCCCCTTAGCTTCGCACGAAATTACCGATCTATGTGGGTTAAGGGACTTGAAGCGGGGGGGGGGGCATGCTGTCACTGGTTGAAATTCAGCCATGACCAAGTATCCTCTTAGTTTAGCATTGGATCACTGATCCAGGTGGGTTAAGGGACATGGGAAGGTGGGGGGGGGGCATGCTGTCACGTGTTGAATACAGCCATGACCAGGTTACTGTGTGACCATGGGGCAGAAAGATTTTACTGGGTGAATCACAATCAAGCTGATTATTATAGCAGTCACATATGGTGAAAAATGAAACGTGGTATGCCATTAGAAGTTTACCATATTACAACATATCAGTCCAGAATTCAGTATCTGTATTTTATAGCACAGGCATATCTGTGTGAAAATACATGCCTTGCCAAGGCCGGCTTGCAGAATAGGCAGGGTTATACGTACACTACTCTACGGTTTGCAACCCACAGTCATAGCCCTTGAATATTACACAATGATATGTCTTTCAAAGACATCAGTTAAATGGATACTTCATTTGGAATAACAATGTTGTCCCCTGAATCTATAGCCTTTTTGGTATGATTTGATATTAATTGAATACTGTTTGAACTTGGGAGTACGTACAATATATAGGGATACGAATAGCAATATTGTGTAACATTTTATGGATAATATATATCATTATAAAATACAACAGAGGCCATAATAACAAAATAATTACTTCAATTATCTTGGGTATTTAGGAGGGGTATACAACCTCCTGTTGACTGGTGCATGTAAAGCCATTTCCTGCTTTCTCTATAAAGCATCTGTTAATTTAAGCTACCTGTTGCCCGCCCATCTCTTTTTGACCCATACCCTGGTTTATCTGTGACCAATCACAATGCAGCAATAACAATCGCCTTGTCTGGTACCTGACTGGAACTGAGAGTACTGGCGCCTGTATAGATCTACTTGACGATAAAAGCGGCTATTCACTACTACCACTGATATTGATTTCATAGTCAACAATGTGTCAGAATAGGCCCCTTAAGATTGCATTTATGGAGAAAAAATCATAGGTCACCTTTGGTATTTAGACAGTGGGGAAGATGTAAATTAAATGTAAAAATTTTGAATATTGGTCATTTTTCTCATTAGAAGTACACTGAAAAGAAATAAACACTGATTTTGTCATGGAATTCATTTTATTGTATTTCCAAGTAGCTCTGGTACATCATGCAATAAAAAAATGATATGTCACCAACCAACGTTACAACGGGTTATTCGCATTTGGCTCGAAAATAGCCGCCTTTATCTTTAAGCAATAGGCAGGTATCGGCCTCCGATTCAGCACCATACACCGTACAGTGTATATATCTCTTTGCACCACCCCACTCCGCCCCTCTCCACCCACTCCCGTCGTCACCCACCATTCCTTTCAGCTGGCCAACAGCCTGTGTTAATTAAAAGGCTAAGTTTGTGACACCTCCCAGCTCCCCCTCCTTCTCGACCGATCCCGATCTCGACAGGAAGCAAGGAAGCCATATACTGTGGGCCAGTTGACTGGCTGACCCTACAAACCTCACCTAGACTGACTAACCGTAAAAAACTCCTACCCTCCCCCCCCCCCCCCCGCCGCCAAAAAAATGTATCAAAGTTTTGGAACAGCTATACCATATTAACGTATGTTTTGGTACACACAGATTTGTACTTAATTTTCGGGTGTTCCGAAACATACGTAAATTACGGTACACTACATAATTTTCAGCATTTCTTGACTATTATCATCGAAGTGGATTTTGATATTACTGAAGACTTTGCTTGATATTACTGGTAGTCATATATTATTGCTATTTTGCTGTACTAGTAGAATCTTATTATTTGTTTCTTTAATACAAAGTTTTCATTATATGGATATCACCAAATCACAAATAATTGGGGTAAATGTATGTTTTCGTAACGAATGGATATTTGTTTCATGGATGTCATAAAAAATCAATTATTCAAGACCAATTCACTTTAGCCAATTATAAAGTGACTCAAAGCATTATTAGATAAATAAAAATCATTTCACAATTACATCAATATTTACTAACAATATGTAGAGTGAACATTAGGATATATACAATGAAAACTCATAACAATAGAATTTCATAAATTTATAATAATAAAATGACCTGTCCAATATGTCAAAATGTAAATACATTTTTTAATGTTATGTGTCTTATGTGAATATTTTACCTACACGTTTTATCGCATACACTGTAAAATATTTTTAATATAATGTCACAGTGTTATTTTGGACTTTTTATCTTGATTGTGATTTACCAGTATATATAATAATCGGGGTAAGGACAAAACCCCCGGCGGACATAACCCCCGGTCACGAAAAACCCGTAGGAAAATAGCATCTGTTATCACTAAAACTGTCACTTTCTTGTCGCCGACACTGTTACTGCATCTGTTACTGTTTCCTTGTGATCCATACATCAGAGAAACCAACAAAGCAGTGGTAAATATCTTTGAACGATAGGTAAAAAAATGAGAAAGTCGGGTTTGAACCCCCAACTTCCAGGCTCTCTGGCACCGTTACGTTGCGCACTCCGGGTTTGAGCTGAGATTGGATTTGGCATAGGCTACGTCACCCCTATCCAACAGGGCAAGTTTGGAACTCAGATGTCTTTCAGTTTTCGAGCTACAACCGAGCACTTGACATTTACAACAGTCAAGGTCACGACCTTGACCCTTGATCCAGGTTGCTGAAATGTAATCATTTTAAGATTTTAAGATACGACCTTAAGTAATCTTTGTGTCGAAGATGAGTTGCGTGGCTTATAGTTTTTGTTTTGGGCTCATGGTAAATTTCAAAAATGTCCTATCATTTACCATTGGGCCAGTTTTGCGTTGCTATGGAAACAAATAGTAACCGTCCGATTGCATTCATCTTGCACATAATTCGTAAGGCCGACCCCTAGGAAGCCAGTACCAAGTAGCGTGAAGCTATGTGCATTTTAACTGCACCGAACATGGAAAAAAGTAAAATTTGTATCTTTCATAATGGGATTTTCCGTTGCCTTAGAAACGAATACTACGAGTTCGATCGCCGTAATTTTTGGCAAAATCTATCTAGGTGGCGGACCGAATGTCCCTGTCAAGCGGCGTTGAGATACCTGTATGGCAAGTTGTGAAAACGAGGGGGTCAAGCTCCCATTGGCTCATAATGGGGACTTTCGTCGCCTTGGAAACCGACAGTATTAATGGGATCACCATAATTGACATACGGTATCTGAGTGGAACCTTTAATGTCCCGGCAAAGACTCGTGGCAATCGCTTTGACATTTAAGGAAAAACATTTCTGTGGACATTTTTGAAATTTCCAAAGCCTGTCGCGTGACAACTATTGATCGTACGTAAAATTTGATGGTAGTAGCAAAAAAGATATTTAGGAGCTGAGTCCATAGACACTAATTTCGTTTCGTTTCTAGCTGTACTATTAGGCGAGTTAGACCGGGAAATGTGTTTTGGACGTATGACGTCACTGTGACATCGACGTCCGATCGACTTTACCTGGCAACGAACTTGACCTGAGATTGGCCTTCTGACATCTGTTGGCGAAGTTCGACAACGATAGCTGTAAGTATTCGACAGTTATCGCGCGCACAGACAGACAGACAGACAGACACACACAAACAGAACTGACCGACATGATGGTGATTTTCGCCATAACAAACAGAACTGACTGACATGATGGCGATTTTCGCCATAACAAACAGAACTGACTGACATGATGGCGATTTTCGCCATAACAAACCAACGTAGTGATAGATGCCGTAAAATCGCAGATTTTGCGTAATAATAATAAATTGATTCACGTCAAGATATACTCCACTTAGATGTTTTGCCTTCTGTGTTTAATCGTATTCTGCAAGTGGCTCCGCCTCGCGGCGAATGACACAGCGAACGTGATACACGAGATTTCAGAGAGAATATGACGTCATAATCTCGTCATGAACTTAACCAGTCTGCCGACGTAAGACTCGTCATTCTTTGGTCGTCAATTTTGTTGATCAACGAATTATTTCAACCAGTAAAAGACAGCACCCCAGCCCACCGACAGGCTTCAAAATCCTGCACTTCGGCCCGCCACCCCCGCCCACTGACACCCACCAGACTCCTGCACTCCCTTTCGCCGTCCCCCGCTCACCGGCACCCAATACTGCTGCACTACTGTCCCTCCCGCCCACCCCCACCCCCCGCACATCGGCACCGACCGGCACCCACCTGACATATGTACTCCTGCAGGTCAGGAACTGCGTGATCAGACAGTTAAGTGTTCGAGTGGCAACCTGGTGGGATGACGACAGTGACCTGGCTAAGAGACGAAAAAAAGAAGCACTCAATGTCTTTCGTCACACAAACCCACAAAATGACCTCACTGTGTTTAAAGGCTGTCGCAAAAGCTTTAAGTACTTATGTAGAGCAAAGCAGATGACGTATGCGAAGAAAGTACGGGATGATATCGTTGAAAGTAATGAGGATCCGTCTAAGTTCTGGAGATGTGTGAAAAATCAAATGACAACGACTAGACAGAGTGCAAAAATATCTGGTGACATATGGAGGGATTACTTCGATGATCTCTTAAATAACACTGAAGCTAAACTAGAATCCGGGTTCCAACAAGAACAACATACTTCTTATGTGGTCATGACGGGGAATGTGATCAGTGTGATAGTACGACGGCGATTATTAATGAGCTAAATGAAGATTTTACTTATGAAGAAATTGTCAAATGTATAGACGAACTCCCTAGTAGCAAGGCCCCTGGGTATGATGGAGTATTAAACGAGATGCTGCGAGCTATCCGTGTGGAGATCACCCCTCACTTGCAAGGTCTGTCCAATACCATACTTCGAGTTGGGATTTACCCCGAGAGTTGGGGTCAGGCGCTCATTACACCTGTACATAAAAAAAGGGTCAAAAGCAGACACGAATAACTACAGAAGGATCTCCGTACTGTCTGCGCTCAGTAAAATGTTTACGAAGTTAGTGTATAGCAGGTTAACAGACTGTGCTGAATCCCATGGCCTGAGGCAAGAGGAGCAGGCAGGTTACAGGAAAGGCTATATAGTAAGGTTGACTATGTGTTCACGCTACAAGCTATTATACAGAAGTATCTCTCTAAAGAAAAGGGTCGTTGTTACGTTCTGTACATAGACTTCTCTAAAGCTTTTGACAGTGTACCACACTCTGCACTGTGGTATAGTAGAATTAACAAAGGTATTTACGGCAAGGTACTCAAGGTTATACGGTTCATGTATGCCAAACTTAAAACCGCCATAAAAACACCCCAAGGAATAACGAATTATTTTATGTGTACGGTTGGAACGCGTCAGGGGTGCATGTAAAGTCACCTTTTGTTTGCCTTATACATCAGTGAATATGTAAATATGTTATCTAGCTCAGCATGTCTTGGGATTTTTGTTAAAGCCAATTCACCAAGAATCACAACTGTTATGTTTGCGGACGACTTGGCAAACTGTGCAGAAACCGTGGGGAGACTAGAGACTACGATAAATGAGTTGGAAAAATTCTCAGACCAATGGGGCCTCCAAATTTATATGCAAAAAGCAAAGGTTATAGTCTTTCGTCGCGGTGGAATTGTGAAGAAAAATGGTATTTCAAAGGATAAAGATTGGAAGTAGTGTCATCATACAAGTATTTAGGCATAACGTTTACGAGCACACTCTCTTGGTCAGGTGCTGTCAAACCGCTGGCCTCACAGGCAACTAGAGCAATGGCGAAATTTTCGAGCTCGATAAAAACGTGATGCCGCTTTAACACTCTTCGAGAGAATTACTGTACCGATTTTGACATATGGAGCAGAAGTTTGGGGTTTCCAAGTTTATGATGAGATTGAAAAAGTTCAAACAAGATTCTGCAAGAGATTACTTGGGCTACCCAAGCATACATCTGACCAAGCCGCCCTAGGTGAGTGTGGAAGGTTGCCTTTGGCGCGTATTTACTTAACTAAATGTGTGAAATACTGGATTAAAATGGATTAAAATTACTGGATTAAAATGGATTAAAATTCTTAAAATGCCACAAACTCGATACGCTAGGTGTTGCTATGATATGGTGAGGGATTTTGATGAACGTGATAGGCCAACGTGGGCATCTTCTGTAAGAAATCTCCTTGAGAAATCTGACTTCGGTGGTGTGTGGGCAATACAGGAGTTTACTTGCGAAACTGAACGAGAATTTCTGAATGATTTTAACAATAAATTAGCTAACTGTATGAGTGACCAGTGGTACGAAACAACCCGAAATCAGAGTCGACTGAGCACCTACACACTGTTTAAATTCGATTTCAATTGTGAAACGTATCTGTCTGCAGTAAATTGTGCCAGAATTAGAAAAGCATTGTCGCGTTGTCAGGTGTTCCGCCAATCGTCTTGCAGTAGAGCTCGGAAGAAGAAATGAAACATTATTAGCAGATAGAATCATCACTTATTGTAAACAAATGGATATTGTAGTTCTCGAAGGCGAATACCATGCCTTGTCGTGTTGCCCGCGCAAAAGAGATATCAGGGAACAATACAAAGAAAGCACTTTTTGGAACCCACCAAACTTTGAAAACTTTCTCATATTAATGACTTGCACCAATACTAGAAATCAAAGGAATTTGGCTATGTATATTTACACTGTTGAGAAAAGAGGGATATTTTTGATAAATACTTATTGTGTACGCCCAATTCTTTCATTTTGTATTTCGTTTTCATTGATTCGTTTATGTTATGTACTTTGGGCCTGATGGCCTTTGAAACAGAAATAAAATCAACCACAACAACAACAACACTCCTGCCCCCCTCCCCCCCCCCCCACCCCGCTGCTCGCCGGCCGACGCCCACCAGACTCCAGCACTCCTGGCCCGCCCCCCGCCGTGAATTTATAGAATGAAACAATCGAGTTTTCAGCAAATTATGATGTCGCCTAGGCTTAGTTTTGGCGGGAGAGAGCTTGATATGCAACTTTAAACGTACAAAAGAGCACACAGGCCGTATGACGAGGGGGTGCATTAGAGGGAAACGTACCTCCCACCTTCTGTCAGAATAAAAGCTGCCAAAATCCAGGGGAGCCGGTGGAGCATGATGTGTTTATTGCGTATCAACATATATAATTTCGTCAATCGGAGGGGTGTGCTCACAGATCTTTACACATACCGAACCTCTGCCCTCTCCACCCGCGACATGGTACTCCGCTAATTACTGACATTTGTATCCATTCACCAAAGCACTAATTAAATTTCCTTTTTAAAAGGACAGTAAGAAATAGCAAGCGAAGGCGATCTCGATCTCTTCTCTGCCGGCATTCCCTCTAAGGTCGTCTTCCATGATTGTGGTTCTACGGTTATTCTGTGCAGTAAATGCAATCTCCGTCTATTACTTAAGCGATAACAATCATTGATGTGCAGAAAATAATGTTGAAGAAATGTTCACGACCAGGTCTACCAATCTGTCACAAAGCAAAGGCAAGTGAACAAACTACAAGCAATCTGCTTAAAAAACTGAACTAATATTTGGCAATTAAGTCGTAATGAAGTCTAATAAATAGCCGAGTAAGGCTAGTAGGGTTAATACATTAAGGGGAATGCCCGTGTAACAGTGAGATTATACAGTTTGGGCCTCGTACATTTCTTTTCACAAATGGATGTGTCTGATGTGCCGTGTCCTGTCGTAATTTGTCCAAAAAGGTATTTGTCTGTAGATATGTCTGTAGGACCGAGATATTGTAGAACGAGGAGTTCCTCGCATAACTGCAAACTAAAAACGAAACGTTCCTATCTTACTTCCGGTTCCAGGGGTGACTGCATTTCTCTATGGGACTTCCCATGTTAAACCCCTCAATCTCTCATCTCTTCGTCAAACTGTACTAGGATTTGTTCTTTGCTTAAACATGATACCCAATAGCCACTGAGTTTACCATATAAAATTCGAGCACGAGGCATTTTCCAAATTTGATCAATGATGAAAGTTACAGATTTTTGTTCCTAGTACGGCTCCCATGGGAGTCCTATTCCTGATATCACTCTATGCTTGCAGCTTTGGATGGATATTACTAAGCTGAGCCATCAACTTTAAACATGGTGAAATAACCTTATTACTTTTTGGTATATAGTCGAAATCGTTTAACATGGGACCCTATGGAGATAATCAAACATCACTCAATATGACGAACTTTTGGTTGGACGATTTCACTTTCCTTTACCATGGTGGGAGATGTTGACGCGGACAAAAGGCTTAGGGCACGCACATGTTGGACGCGTGTCCGTTTCGCTTTCCAATTCATTTTCCATGGCAACGAAACAGTGGCCCAATGATAAAGAGATGCTGGATAAGTTAGAAAATTCGTCAAAAATCGGAAAAAGAAGCTAGACCTGAGATCTTAGCGGCTAATAACTAGGAATAAAAACGTAATTTTGTCAATCCATATCTGAAAGGCTGATGCGCATAACGCAGTGCTGGTGTCAACTTTTTGGGGTTGCCGGGCAAAACGTTCGCTTTTTATTATTTTGACTTTGCCATCATGCCATGACGTCATCATGATGTGTTTTACAAAGGCCATTACTCGTCTATGCGTCATAGTGACTTCGGTTTATTTGTACATTGTACATTTTACCCAGGGACAAGTACTGGCAATCGTAAATTTATTTGCGGTACCTAAACGTGTGCGTCAAAAATGACGCCGTAGTTAATGTGAGCCGACGTCATTGTGAACTCGTTTCGTGTTCACCTACTTTAGTAATAGTTTCCCTCACTGTCAGTAACGGATGTAAGCCCAATGCTAAAGTATAGAGATTCTTGGTCAAATTGGAAAATGTGTCAAAAATATGCAAGCTAGAGCTGCGATCTTTGCGACACTTCCTCGATAAAAAAGCATTTGCGCAGAATTCAGACAGTGTGCTTCACGTGGGCACCCGGTCACTACAGAGAGTGGTACCTTCATAGCTCGGTTGCCCATCATAAATGAGTGGGGAAATCGACTTCGTGCATTTTCTTGGTTAGACGAACCACCGCTCGCGCAGTATTGATGCTAAAGGTTTGCAACTGACAATAGTCCATTTTAGTAGGTTTGTTTGTATGCCCTCCTATGTACATTAGTGTCGGCGCTTAAAGGGCGCCACAGACGTGTTTGTATACAAGTGTGTGTGCAAGGGAGGGGGGGGGGGGTAAAAGCCCATAACCCACCCTCCCCGTTGTTACTGAAGCGTACCGAGAACGATCGATCATTAGATGTGACGCAAAACGGCCTGACGATAAAAAAGCTCATGATATATGTGGCCGTATGTTGGCATATACACCCTGCAAATATTCACATGTTACTGTGATGAAATATCTTCAATTTGAACCAATTGATTTAAGCCAATAAACACTTGCCATGTAACTATGTATTTTATTTGTACTACAGGGCCCAAACATTTAAATTAATGAATCTGTCGGCTGATTGAACACGACAGAATTGATACGCAAGTTTGTAAAATAATGCCTTGTCTTAAGATTTGGGTATAGTAGACGAAATGTTTGTGCAAGACTGAAGCTGATATGTGTATTCTAGGCGACGCAATGTGTCCTTATCTGCCAATTACCCAAATGAGGAGAGTGGAATAAATTTACTGCAAATAGCAGCTGATCTGGGTATCGTTCGGTTATCTAGATAATCGCAAACTACGATTGGGGGAGGGGGGGGGGTAGGGCGTGCGCGGTAAAGCCCCTCTCTTTTTCACCTCCGAAACCCGCCCGCAATTAGGGGCGTTTCACCATGAAATTCCGCTCGAAAATGGTGTTTTACCATCAAACGGTTGCAGTTCCATGCAGAACCCCTTTTTACGGCAAACCCGCTCTTTGAAAAAACGTTCTTCCCCAACCCCCGGTCGCAAGTTTTTAAATGTTCCATCTATAGGGGTATCGCTTTCACCACGAATGTCAGCTCTGTCCGGCATCAATTGGCACCCGGTGTGGAAGGGGCGGCTGGCTGCTCGTGTTCTTCGCGCAGGCAAACCTAATCTTAGACGGCTTGAGGGCGTCGGCCCGCCGAACATGTGATAAAACATGATACGAGACACGAGATACGTCATACAGACACGTGATACACGATAGGATCATTATGGCGAGACTTGTGAGGGGGATGGGGACAGCCATGACAGAAAAACCTTATGTCCAAATAAGCCGCGTGAGTATGCCTGAAGACTATCTACACCATAGCGACCCTGTAAAAGGGTAATATATATTGCTAGTCTTGTTTTTTTATTTGTCTGACTTTGTACTATACATGACTCAGAGTTGTTGAGGACCCGGTATGAGAAACTTGATACGCAGAAAGCGCTTCTGGGCAGACATCAGCAGGCCGCTTGCGCTGGTATTCAAATCTCGGGACGGGACGTCCATTACAGGCCCGTGGGCTGGGGTGTTGAGTGTGTGTGTAAGGGGGGGGGGGGGGGGCGGCGACAGCACGCATGGCCTAAAGGTTTGCTACATATACTATTAGCGATAAGGTACCTCTTACCCCCGCCTCACCACTATGTCTTTTTCGGGGGAGCCAGACCGTGACGGCTTGGGGGCGTCGGCCCGCCGAGCTACGCACGTGAAACAGGTCACTGCAGCGATACACGTAATAAATAAAGCTCGACCTCAGTTGGGGCCCGCGCGGTCGTGGGGGGGGGGGGAAGTCGGCTCTCGGTTCACGGTAAGAGCACCATGCAACAGGCAGCAGAACGGCGGGCATGGAGATGGCCGGGTTCGGGGCGGTGGGAGGTGGGGCGGGGGGGAGGGGGGGGGGGTGTCGCGTTAGGAGAACGGGAACGCCGTAAATGTACTATTACAACGATCTTTTGGTCGAGTTACGCAAAAGTGTTTACACGGCGAGTTTTAACCATATTTTTTTCCTGACGGGCAATACAATTCCACCGTATGCTATACCATTTTGAAGTTTGTACGGTAAATATTGAGGGCACCGTGAATTTCATTAATTTTAAATTGAAATGACCCGTTACGCCATAACCGCTGGTCCGGTCTTTCTGATCACTCTGTCACTGCAAATTCTCGTAACGATCAGAACACCGTACCTGTACCTAAATTTTGTGATTCGGGGGGGGGGAGGGGTGCGGGCGGGTGCTCGGTTCGCGGTAAGGTCACCATGCAGCAAGCAGCTGAACGGCAGGGGACCGGCCAGCAATACACAGGGTAGGGGTGTAAGGTAGGGGGTGGGTGTGGATAAGGGCAGGAGTGTGCGCCAGTGAAGCGCATCAAAGCTGGAATGCCTGTGTGTATTAGCGGGCATGGAGAAGGCCGGGGTGGGGGCTGCGGGAGGTATGGGGGGCGAGGGGAGGGTGTCGCGTTAGGAGAACGCGAACGCAGTATAGTTTACTATTGCAATGACCTTTTCGTCGATTTCCGCAAATGTGT
The DNA here is from genome assembly GCA_964019135.1 of Arenicola marina. Taxonomy (NCBI): domain Eukaryota; kingdom Metazoa; phylum Annelida; class Polychaeta; family Arenicolidae; genus Arenicola; species Arenicola marina. The sequence goes on from OZ025259.1 coordinate 31,261,061, forward strand.
TAACAAGGCGAAATTTAACCCAAGTCTTAGTTTTCCCTGACGGTTAAAACAATTCCACAGTGTCCTATACCATTTTGAGTTTCTACGGTCCAAATTCAGGGCACCGTGAATTTTGTTCATGTTAAATTGAAATGGTTCGTTACGTCATAACCGCTGGTTCGATTTTAATGAAATTTTAAATACAAGATCCTAATTTATGCCCCAGTCTGTGATAAATATCTGAGGGCGATAGTTTAACAGTTGAAAATGTCGGGTTCGAACCCCAAACCTCCAGGCGCTCTGGCACCGCTACGTTGCGCACTCCTGGTTCAAGCTGAGATTGGATTTGACATAAACTACATCATTTCTATCCACCAGGGCAAGCTTAGTGATCAGATATTGTCTAGTTTTCGAGCTACAACCGAGCACTCGACATTTACAATAGACAAGGTCACGTCCTTAAACCTTGACGGAGGGCTCTGAAAAAGGGTCAGTTTTGAGATATTATGTTGCGTAATCTTTGGGTTAACCATCTGTTGCGTGGCTTATAGGTTTCTAGGTTTTTGGCGCATGGTCAATTTCAATTGGGCCATTCTTGTGTTGCCATGGAAACAAAAAGTAACCACTCGGTTGCATTCATCTCACACATACTATATGAGACCGACGCCTAGGAGGCCTGTGCCAAGTAACGTTCAGATACGTGGATTATAACTGCACCCAAAATGGAAAGAAGTAAAATGTGTATCTTTCATAATGGGATTTTCAGTTGCCTTGGAAATTTCATAAGGTCTTCATTTCATCAAAACGTTTCCCGTTAATCTCTAGTTGCATTTTGTAATAGAGAAAATCGCCATCATGTCGGTCAGTTATCTTTGTTATGACGAGAATCGTCATATAGCGGTTCCCTCTGTATGTCTCTGTGTGTGTATTTGTCTGTGCGCGCGATAACTCAAGAAAATGTACAGGTATCGTTGCTTAACTTCGCCAACAGATGCCAGAAGTCAAATGTCAGGTCAAGTTCGTTAACGGGCAAAATAGGTCAAAGGTCGACGTCACGGTGACGTCATACGTCCAAAACACATTTTCCGGTTTAACTTGCTTAATACCACAGCTAGAAGTCCAAACGTTTGCGTAAGATCAATAGTTTTTACGCTACAGGCTTTGACATTTTAAAAATTGTTCTCACCAAAGTTTTTAGGCACATTAAGGGTGACTCTCAGATACCGTATGTAAAAATTCATGGTGATACCATTAATACTGTTTGTTTCCAAGGCGACGAAAGTCCCCAATATCAGCCTGTGGAACTTGTTGTCCCCCCAATTTCGACAACTTGACATATAGGTATCTCAACGCCGGACGCGCAGTATTCGTTTCCAAGGCCACTGAGGTGTCGGCTGCATGCACTATGTGTAAGATAAATGTAATCGAGCGATTACTTTTTGTTTCTATGGCAACTCAAAAATGGCCTAATGGTGAAAGGACGTCTTTGCAATTCTCCATTTGCCCAAAACATAGAAACCTATAAGCAATGCAACTCATCTTCGATACAAATATTATGCACGGTAATATCTCAAAAGATATTTGATCATAAGTCTTTCAGCGCCTTCGGTCAAGGGTCAAGGTCGTGACCTTGACTTTTGTAAATGTCGAGTGTTCGGTTGTAGTTCGAAAACTAAACGACATCGGATCATCAAACTTCCCCTGGTCATGCATCAGTCATGCGTCATCAGACGTCCATTTGAGCCATAAGCTCTCACCCGCCAGGGTGACTTGCCTTGTTTTGTGCTTCCGTCTGCACCAAATAGTGTACAAATGTATACACTAGCTTTTGAGCTCCCTGGTGGGTACTTAGTTCTTCATTGACAACTAACTGGAATCACACATATATATATATATAGCATGCCTCGCCTAAGGTTCATCTGCTGTTGAAAGTTGGCAATTAAACCAATATGCATGATACATTCTTCATATTAAAACATATCAATTCATAACTGACATCACCTGGTGCTATGGATATATCTCGTCATTGTATATCTCGGCCAGGTCAATATATGTGCGTAGATAGATCGGTCGTGTCGTGCTAGACTAAGGGGACACTTGGCAATTTGGCAATGGCTGTATTTAACCCGAGACAGCATGCCCCCCCCCCCCCTCCCCCTCGATATGTCCCTTAACCCACCTGGATCAGTAATATAATGCTAAACTAAGGGGACACTTGATCATGGACGTACTTAACCCGTGACAGCATGCCCCTCCCCCCCTCCCCGTGACCCTTAACCCACATAGATCGGTAATTCCGTGCTCAGATAAGGGACCACGTGGTCATGGCTGTATTTAACCCGTGACAGCATTAGGAGCCACCAAGGTGAGTTTATTTGCATAGTGAAAGTCTCCGCAAAACTTATGGACCACTACGCACTTCTGACGAAACAGTGGCTCATCATTGTATGGGCAAAAAAACAGTATGGGCAAGACGACGCCGCCTTGCTTAACACCGTTGGTCGAAAAAAATAAGTTGACATAGTCTGATTCCAGCAAACGTTGAGATACTGATTTGTGTACATAAAAGCCAGACATCTAATATACATGGGGTTCATACCTCGGTCTAGTAAAAGTTGAAATAATTTAATATAACTGACTTTATCGAACGCTTTGGATGCATCAAGTAGCAGTACGGATGCATTCGAGTTTTGGTTCTCAAAGAAGCTAACAGTTTCTATGAGAGCATAAGTGCACTTTGTTGTAGAGCTACCAGGTTTAAAGCCAAATTGTAATTTACCAGTCGGTAAAACTGCCTTATTTTTCTTCATAATAATCCGATCAAAGATCTTCGAAAAGTGACTACTGAGGGCAATGGCGCGATAGTTCTCATTCATTTGCCGATTTACGCTTGTTTTTATATCAACAGGCGAATAGTGCATGTGTTAAAACCCTCGGGCGTAAATCCATGATGAGTAATAGCATTTAATTTAAAATCTAGTAACACACGAACTTTAAACTGTGCAATAATAAAATGGTCAGTAAATAGTACACCACACCCGTCTTGTTTTGTATCGGGCTACGTGTTTGATCGCTACACTGATATCATCTGCAGTAATAGTGTAATGATTGTTACAGGTAGTATGTATTGCAGTATCCACACTGGATAAAAGAATTATTCAGGACAGGAAGGACACGGAGTTATACAGTCGTTCGTATTTCATGGCGAACCGATCAGCTATTTCGGTGTCTCCTTTAACACCGTCAACCAGATTAGGCACAGACCCACCCTTCCCTCTGGGCTTGGTAATTTCTTTCCAGAAGTCATTGGTTTTGTTGTTTGCGAGGTTATCAGCTAGCTGCTCTCTTTTTAGATTATCTTGGCTCGCGCCCTACGCATGACATCAGCTACAGCCGCCTGACGTGGTGAGCCACAGTCCCTCCATATTGTAGGGGAACCGTAGTGGGGAGGGCGTAGGGGAGACAGTGCGTGTCTGGTAGTGTCTAAGTCACCCGCGGGGATAGGGGTCCAGCAGGAGAGCTCGCGCAGTGCGAGGATCGGGGTGGGGTGAAGTGACCACTGGATGGAGCCAGGGTGGTCCCCGAGCGTGGGATGGGTTAGAGCGGGCCCCAACCACTTGAGAGGGAGACCCCCACAACATCCGCTGGATAGGGTGGCACATTAACTGGATATGACACCAGGCCAGGGGAGGGCGGTGCGAACCGGGATGTGGCCAGGGTACTCCCGAGGGGTGGGGGCAGAAGCTCTGCCGGTGCCAGGGTGTCCCAGGGGGTGGGGGGCAGAAGCTCTGCCGGTGCCAGGGTGTCCCAGGGGGTGGGGCGGGCCCTATACAGTTTAGATAGAGCGGGATGTGGCTAGGGTACTCCCGAAGGAGGGGGGTCCCAGGGCTTTAGTTATATAAAGAGGGGAAGACCGGTGGGATGGGGAAAGAGATGATCAGACACTGACTGTGTGCACGGATTTATAAAAAGGAATAAACTCAAGAAAAGAAATACGTTGTTGCATCTCTATGTTAAAGTGGTGTCGCGAACGAAGGTGTCTGGTTGGTTGGTTGGTTATTCAGGACGCTTTAACCACTTTTGGTCATATCGCGTCAATGGGAGAAGGGAGGGAGAGTGAAGCCATGTCCCCGGGGGTAACCCCCTACTCTTTACGAAGAAAGACATGGGATCTTTATCCTGCGACCACATAGACATGGCCACAGCAGGGCTGGAACCACCGACCCACGTGCCGTTAGGCTCTCAAGTGACCAGAGCACTCAATGCGAGCGCTCTAGCCCACTGAGCTGTCGCGCCGGCCCCACGAAGGTGTCCGGATTAAAGAACCTCACAATATCCTGTGCCAGAAGAACGCTGTACGGCTTCACGATGTCGTTCCCCCCAGCCACGCACTGACGGGTACCGGTCCCTCTAGGGATGTGAAGATCAGAGGCCGTCACACACATCTCCATAAGGGAATCATGAAATAACTGAATATCCCTGCAGTGTACGTAAGCCTTAGCACAATGCAAGTCGTCACACTGAATAGCATGCCAGGGAGATGCCGCATTTGCCGAATAGCATGCCGTCAATTCATCGGTCAACCTCTCCATGTGTGCCGCATACTGTTCAAGGTCGCCCGGCGTTGCAGCCTGCCATTTTGGCCTAGGATTGACTGAAGGGGACTTTACTTCGGAGTAGCTAACAGGAAGTTCAAGACTAAGCACCAGCGGTGAGTGAAACGATACATTCATTCCGTCATGCAAAGTGTGATATTTTCAAATCGCCTCAAATAAGCTCTCATTCACCCAAAAGTGATCAATAGTATGCGTGTTACTGTTCACAGGGCTGGTATAAGTATATGATACAGTCTGTGCCTTGATAATGCAGGGTATTATGGATTCTCTTTGGCAGAAATATTCCAATTGTCAGTACAGTATCGATCAGACGATGTGTGGATGGGATTGACAGTACAGTTGATAGATGTTTTCCATAGTATCGAACAACCGCCGTAACCACGACCCTATAGAATCTCAGATTCATCAATGGCTGATATGTTATGCCATCTTACTTTAAAGCTACCATCATTAGGAATGTTCGATATTCTGTGAAACTGCGACTCCCGGATCCAATTTTCCTGGAGAAACACTAAGACTGAATCCTTTATCAGTTCAGCTACCTATTCTGGTTTACCCGGGCAGTTATAGGAAGAGATAGATAAGTTTCCTGCTATAATCGGGTTAAAGGAATTTTCACATTTGTTCCTCAGTGAGGTTTCCCTCGGCCGATATTGTCGCACACAGATACCATCGGGTCAAATGGAAGGATCAAACGATTTTTTTGGACTCAATGGCAGGTATAGTTAATTTAAAGGAGTTGTTTTGCGCATCTTCGTGCGAGATGCATTCTAACTCAAGAGTTTTAATACCTCTGGCATTAATATAGTCATGTAGATCCTGGACACCGACATATTTGTCCACACAGGAAATAAATATCTTCTTGGTCCGAGAGGATATCCCGCACTTCACGACACCAGAGATAGCGGCTGATCCCGTTACTTCGTAGCGCTCTATGTTCCGCTCCTGCTTTCGTCTTAAATATCGTGAGATAATAAAGCCGCCTTCTTCAGTGGGTTGACCGGCAAGCTCGGCCTTCTGACTGCACCCAGAGGCGGGCCCGGCCTTCTGACTGGACCCAGAGGCAGGCCCGGCCTTCTGACTGGACCCAGAGGTCGGCCCGGCCTTCTGACTGGACCCAGAGGCAGGCCCGGCCTTCTGACTGGACCCAAGCAGGCCCGATCTCCAGACCAGTCACAGGGGCAGGCCCGGCCGCGGGGGAGGGAGAGGATGGAGAGGTCGTCCTTCTCTTTGGCGGAGTTTTCAGAGAGGCGCAGTTCGGATTAGATGACCATGCTGCGGTCCTCCAGTGGGGACTGCTTTCTTACTTGCTCCTGGTCCACACGTTGGTGCATCTGCTGTTCTAACACCCCAAGACGTCGATAGAGACCTCCATTAATTCACCAGGCTGGTACTTGGGTAGCCGGGTGATGTTCTCAGCCCTTAACTTAAAGGTTGGTGTGATCTCGTGTTCAAAAATATGTTGAAGGCCAGTTCGAATGTCATCCACATTGGCGTCAATCGCATTGCGAGCAGCAGTGTCTCGTCGATTAATCATTATATCAAGGGAGAGGGTTCAGCACAGTGGTTCCAAAGTAATTCTTTAGACCTTACCGCCTCTTCTTTGGTGAAGTGGAGGGCAAAAGCCGACTTTATTTGATTTCGGGGCCATTGGCGAAGATGACCGACAATGTCCGACAACATATAGTCGCATATAGCCGGTGGGTTGTTGGCAGACATCACCGTCGATGCTGGGCGATGGGGGTCCGGCGTCTCACCGTTTTCTTAGGCTCTAGGACATGTCATTTTCCCTGCTGTAACGGCAATCCAATCCGGTTGGTATTTGGTAAACAGACAGTGTTCGTTGTTATTGTAGCCTTGCGTGCACAATCTGTCGTCACAGGCTCTTATGGTGACATCTGATTTAGAGTTTTGGCATCTGACGCATTTCTCTCGCGCCATGGCCTCAGCTCATGCGGGCGGAGAGCTCAGGAGCACGTTATGATATGGTCACTCTTGCGGAACGAATTAACTGTCAACAACAGCTGCTTTGATTGTTCTGCGTTTTGGGCGACGGGCAATAATGAACCAACTTATAAACAAAATAAAGTATTTAAAACTTATATAAAGTATAAAATAAGTATTTCAACGACCAACAGTGCCTATGCACTACTGCTCCGTGGCTGCCAGGAGACCATACCCAGATGGTCGAAGCGATAATATCCTGCTAATCGACTGGTAGGGTCTCGATATTCCAAAATTGACAGAGTTTGTTTTGTTTGGCCAATCGCTCCGTATGGAGCCGTTTGTTTCAATCACCTTCGTTGACAAACACAATCGCCTTTCCGAAGTTAACTTCCTGCCCACCCCTATTTATATAATCAGTAGATGGCTATTACTGATTACAACAACCAGCTAGCGATAAACAAATCGTCTCCTTCATTTGAATTCGTCGCTGTTAGAAAGCCCCAGGGGGCTATCAGAATTTTTAGTTATTGATATAATGTTATATTACATAATATAGCCGTAACTAGTAAGGCTGTTGGCTCCCTGTATGTTATTGAGCCCCGGGCGCTTATTTAGTCTTTGAGTCTCCTTCACAGTTCGCCTCTTCGAACGGTCGCTTATTCTACTAAGGGCGCTTATTCGAGCAACTACGGTATGTGGCGCTCAAATGACAGGCTGTTTGCTGTTTAATTATCACAAGTACGTCACGAATTTGTTGGGGTAAAAGCCCCGGGTGGTAAAATAAAAAGTGAAATATTCGTACGCATCTGAACTTCATGGTAAACTGTTATAGATCCGACCCTATTGCTTCCAAGAAGTAGTTGTAACCGGCCTCTGAAACCAAAAGACAATATAAATGCACTTCCAAGTTACATTGTAAATTTACATATGTGTTACCGCTGCACGTTGCTCCGCCAGAAGGGTCGTTTGCTGTTGACGAAATCGTAACAGAGAAGTCGACTAAATTGGTGAGCCGCTGCCATGCTTGTATCGCCATGTAGTGACTGAATTTGCAAGCAAAAGATTTGCCCTCGAGTGGAATGCCCGGGGGGGCGGGCACTACATTATTACAGTAGTGGGCATGTGCCACCCATGCCATAGAGAACGTTTGGAGAGCGAGAATAAAGTGCGCGATTTTGTGGTCAATGAGAGAAAAAAATTGGGCTAAAAGGCATCTTAAAGAGATACTGACAGACAATTTCGGTTCAAAAGCATCTGAATTGACACCGACATTCATGACAAAATGTTTGGAAGTTAATTTTTTTAACATTACCGATATCAACTGGACTATATAGTCAAGAACTGCAATTTTTTCAGTCTCGGATGGGTACATTGAGAGAAGTTGTCGATTTCTGCTTCGAGGATGAGAGAAAAAAGGGTCATTTGGGCGGCACATATGTATATACCTAACTATATGTAGTGCCCCCCTGGGTGGAAAGGGCGTGTTTAAGCAACGACTGCGCGTTTTGTTTTTGTAACTTTCTTCTGGTGTACTTTTAACCTTGTGTACCTCACAATGTTCCTGATCAAATGTTCCCTCTGCCCTAGTCATCTCCAATAGACCACTCATGTAACAAGGTGAACGGCTACGTACTGGCCTACTCAACCCCAAATTGATGAAACGCTTTCGAATAACACGTACCTTACTCAGGCGGTGGACCCAACGCTCACCCAGAGTTTCTGAGATTTATCGGGGTTCTCGATGACTGAAGTGCTGCCACCTAGCGGGGTCTCTTGGAGGGTTACCTGAGTATTGTTATGCTTTCAGATTCAGTTTTCCAGGCACAGCCGGCCTCATGCGATGGGCGCCCAATGGTATAGGAGTAGTGCCGCGGCGGCGGCGAGACGCCGGCAGGAACTTACCTTGCCCAGGAGCTGTAACCTCACGCAGTTCTTAGCCACAATCAATCTCGAGGCACAGCCCCCTGTCGTGCCACGCCACCTGTTGGGAAAATGCCGGGGAATCATTTACAACCGGGTCCCCAAGTGTGCCAGTCGTTTCCTCAAGGATTTATTTGAAGAAGTCATCGCCCCTAACAACCAGAGTTTAATCTTTATTGATGGAAAATACCTAGCAAACGAGGTAATGACTACTTTGTATATTAGATTTAGCTGGCTTTGTTTTTTATTTTGTTCCTGGAAACGCCATGACTGTGTATTACAGTCCTATGACCCTTAAATTATCGGTTACTATTATCGTGTTACTATTATTACATGTGGACTAAATTGCCACTTTTTCTTCTTGCGGTATATTGTATTGAATTAATCCTGAGTACTATGGTCCCAGAATGTATTACATAACGCAATCAACAGGTCGTAGATTTGCGCCCAGGCACCTGTATATGGGGCATTTTTTATCCCTAATTTAATAATACAAGAATTATAGGGGTCTGGAAGGGGGGGTCCAGTGTCTAGTGTCCATTTTTCAAAATTATCGGTGTCGAATGTCGAATTTTCACGACGTTCCGTGTTGCTTTCTGGCTGAAGTCACTGTCGTTTTTTTAACAAATTTATTTTTGAGATCCTCAGTGTCGAAATTTGGGGTCCTGGTTCGTTCACTGTGAAATATCTCTTATTTAGGTCATTTGTGATTATGCAGGGGTATTACATCTCGAGGATGAAAGCAGCAAAAGGTCAATTCGTACTTGTCAGCCACTTCTACTACGTCAACTTTACAAGGTGGGGTTCTGTTAGCCCCAGTTCTGTTCCCCACATCTGACACGTCTACGGACCCTAGCTGTCCGTTGTGTGTCCTACAGCCACAGAACTGGGGCTAGGGTGCTGTATTGTGCATCCCTTAATGTTGAATACACACCATCCTACCTAACTTACCTGACGAGTGTACAGCCGCGTGTTTCAGGATAATTAATAGTCCACACGATATCTGCACAATTGATATTAAGGCGGCACCAGGGGGGGGGGTCTAGGGGATCGAATCCCCGCCCCCCGCTTGAGGAAGCGCCGCTTCAATGCAAAATTGAGGCCATTTGAGGCGGCCTCCCCCCTGTTTTGAGAAAGAACGCTATCTGAGGCGCCGTAGACCCCCTCCCCTTGGTCGTAAAAAATTGGTGGATGTCCCGGTCGCAAGTTTCAATGGACCTCCATTTTCGTACAGGAACAGAAGATGATTTATTATTCTTTATTACTGGAACATTGTAGGGCAAATCTTTCGCTGACTATCTGTGTTCTCCTTTAGGTCCTACCACGATCCGATCGTCTACATAAACTTGGTGCGAGAACCCATTGAATGGTTCCGATCCCTGTATTTCTTCCATCAATATGGAGGGAATGATCACCCTTTCTTAGTACCTCTGGGGGTCAAATTCCGGAAGGTAAGTGTCTAGCTCTCCAACGTGAGCGCAGTGCAGTCCAAACACGTAACCTAAGTACAGCAGTGTATGTGTACATATACCCATATGTGCTTCTAGATGGACTAACTATGCATTCGTTTCATGGAAGTTTTTGAATATAGTATCTGGATTTCAGTTTATTCAGAGTTTGCTTTAGGGTTTTACTCTATTATAACGGATATACCTCAGTTGCCTATTGGTCATGAACCCTAAACTTTTTCTTATATTTCTTATCTTTCCTGACGCCAGGGCTTCTCGTGTACAGGCCAATTACGTAGTTTCGTAATGATTGTTACTTTAGAAGCGGTTTCGTACATTCCTCGTGTATTTCTTTCTATTTCAGCCCTTTGATAAATGCGTTCAAAGTGATGAGTGCTTTCAGCCTATATACGAAACCTTCAGTCCGCTTAGATTTTTTTGCGGAAAGGCGGCGCATTGCGGGTAAGCAGCTATATCTAGTGCCGTATTGCTAGTAATGTCGTAACTTACCCTTGCAAAATCGTACTTTCGCGACCTTCTAGTAATTTTGTGTTGACGATCGCAAACGGTAAGCGTTCATGTGTTATCGCCCCCCCCCCCCCCGGGATATTTCGTGGAATGGCCCCACCCTTGCCTTGCCCTGCCTTACCTACCGCCTTCATATACACCCATAGCACATCTGTCGTTATTTATAGCAAGGCAAGTGAAGAAGTGTTGCAGAAGGTCAAGGCCACCATTGAGAGACACTACCTGATGGTCGGTGTCTATGAAGATTTGCCCGCCGTCAACATGGTCCTCGAGTATTTACTGCCACAAGTCTTCACCAACCTCACCAATGCCTACATCCCAAAAGGTACTATTTACAAATTACTGTAATAGGGGTTTGGAACGGGTAAATGGCGACTCGCAACACAGACATATTTGTAAAATCGACATCGACACAGACTTTGGGAGAAACGACACGGAATTTTATTACCCAAAACGCGACACGGAACGGCGTGCAATATCGACATGCGATACTGATAACTTTGAAAAATCGACACTGGACACTGGACCCCTCCTTCCAGGCCCCTTGTAATGACGGCTGCTGATTTATAATTACAAAGAAGATAACTAGTTGATTTGATTTTACCGCTACATTTGAAATATAACACTTCTATTAAATGTGAATCTTTATCTTTCAATTCTCAGTACACTATACCAGAATTGTGGGAAATTGGCGAGGTATATTTGTACATATATTTCTTTAATGTCATGCATATAACATGTAAGTAACGTTTTAACGATTTAACGTTTTCATAGAATTATAATGTTGCCTCCCGTTACCCATAATGATAATCTGACACAATGTACGGGGAAGAATTGGGCAAAATGGATCACGTGAACCTGTGGCCTTGATCTTTCTCTCCAGCTGCCGATGAACAGAAGCATAAACGACAGGCCACCATGAAGAAAGATCCGTTAACAGCCGAGGCAGCGAAAACCCTGGGCATACGACTCAAATACGACAACGAGTTATACCAGTTTGTGAAGCAGAGATTCTATAGACTACAAAACGCTATTAAGACATTTTGAATGGAATCGAGATGGAATGTTCATATTTTAGCTCTTAGGCTGACCTGACCAAGCACGGCACTCCGCGGGGAAATGACACATTGACACAAAGAGAAGCCGTCTTTGTGAATCCGCTTTGACGATGACGGTGATGCTCAAAGGTCAATGCTGATCCTTTACTCTACATGTAATTAGTAACACTGCATGATATTAAGACGCTTCTATGCTGATGCTTTTCTCCACATGTAACAAGTCACAGGACATGTTATTAAGACGTTTCTTGGTGCATCTTTGTGTGAAAGTGTAGCTATCTCATGTACTACGTCATTATTTTTTGGGCGTGGCTGCAGTTTTTGCCTTTTAAAGATGTTGAAAATTTGGTGGGTGGATGGGGGTCGGGTGGGTGGGATTGGTGGGTGCATGGGTGTCGAGTGGGCAGGTATGGGTGAAATGAGTGGGTGATGGATGGGTGCATGGATGCGTTGATGTCTTTCCCGTATAATACGACACTTGAGAAAGACTAAGGAAGTCCAGTGACATGACAAAAAGAAGTAGGCACGAAGTAGGCCAGCATATTTCCCCTTTTGAACATTTCCCCTGTGAGGTCAACCGTGAGGTAGACGTGGGGCATAGGTGATGGCAAAGTGTGTGTATCCCTGGATTGTAGCGTTTTTGTAATACACGGGTTTACACATCCACGGCCAATTTGACCTACTTTTCGATTGTGAGTAAACAAGAGCACGCCGGCCATTGACCGTCAGCTTGAAGTGAGTGGGCTTCGAAGTGTTTCTGCATGTGGACCAGTTTAAGGTGACTTACTTATGCACTATTTGAACAATTAGTGCTTAAAATGGTGTGCCAATGGTTTCAGAACAGATATACAACCATCTATTTATTTTTAAGCTTTAATTTTGAGTTATGGGGGCAGTGTTAGCTTCGGGAGACCCACTAAGGAAACGGCCTCGCGAAGCTATATATCACTGCATGACAAGGAGTGTAAGAGACCCTCAGCATCGCTGACGTTACAAGCTGTTAAGGGCATTCCAATGTTATACTACTGTACACACTGATATCTATTTCACATAGAGCAAATTAATGTTGTCATGTGAAAGCTATTTTGCAAGGTCTAGCCTCATATACATAATGGTAGCCAAACTTCTTATGCAATCATGTATATTTTTCACTTTATATATACTTGTCTTGGCACCATGCCTTGACTCCATCCCTTTATACAATTGTACGATTGATGCGAGTACCCAATTTTTAGAGATGGAAAGTATGAGATACTAATATTGATATTAATCTCTACGCATCTGGTATGTTAGAAGTAGATATAGGTCAACTTCACTTTATCTATAACGATAAATGCAACTTTCATGTATACAAAAAAATATTAAAGCTGTAAAAAGATATGAAATGTCAAATACCTGTACAATTGCTTACTTCTACTTATTTAATATTATTAGAAAAATTGTCAGCCTCATGGAAGTTTCATATGCGGTAATATATGTCAATATATACACAATATACACAAGCTGTGTTTCCCTTCACAATTGATGTATACGAAATCTGGGTCGATTTATTTTTCTAATAGATGCCTTGTTTGCTATGTGAGCTACACTCCATAAGTTCATATGTATGTTTGTATGATAAAATCCGTTTAAGTAACTACCGGTAGAGCTAGGTAGTATATAAAAGGATAAAATTATCTGTCATGAATTGTTTATTTATCTTATGCTAAAGTTTCTTTTTATCTTTTGTGAATTCCTTTTCAGACCTTTACTCTTGCTTATAAATGTGATTTTAAAATTTAAAAAATTGCATGCATAATGTTTTTGAGTCTTCATTGCTTGGGGAGAGGAAATCCAGCAAACATTCCAGGTAAAGCCCCTTACAATACATAGTGAAAAATTGCTTTACAACGCCTGCCTTCGGCCGACAACTTTGGTGCCTCTAAAGCGGTAAGGCCCTGCATGGTCCAGGAAATGTTCAAGGACGCGTTGGGGGGGGGGGGGGGGGGGGGGAGGGGAGGGGGCGAGGTACGATGACGATTTCGTCGAGGGGGGTGGGGGTGACCATTTAATCAAGGCGGGGGTGGAGCAATGCAAAAAACAATCTTTCTGGTCAGGTGGGCATGCAATTTTCTCAACCTCCCGAGACCCCCTCCCCTTGGAACGCCAGCGCCAGTTTCAGAGCTCTTATCACGCCACTTAATCACGCCCCTAAAGGACCCCCCCCCCCTCCCCTCAATCAATCTACTAATGTTGTCTCTAATAGCCTGGCGATTTCGACCATATGCCTCCCTAATCTGATAAAAATATATAACGGGACATTGTGCCATAAACAACTTTTGATTGTGATCAAAGGGTCAAGCATCGTTCTGATTCGGCCGCGCGACTTACTTATAAGGCAAAGTATAAACCCGTATATTCACACCCGGTTGGCTCTTCCGGTTCCTCAATTTTGCATATTTTAATTAATCATGCACACTGATGAATATTCCTTACGTCGCCGCAGGCAGGAACGTTGAGCTAACTTCTCTCCACCGGAAACTGAGTGACAGTGTTTATACTGGCCACTTCGGAGGAATGCTTACCCTGTCCGGAATTATCTGGCCAGCAAAGGAAAGCCGACAAGGAAAGTGATTCATAGATTGAAGCTGAACAGGGTGTGTCTGTGCACTCTGTGTAGGCCACAAAACGCAACATTTCGTCGTATAAATTTACTCATCGATATCCGTTATGCGAGATGGATCATTCAAGTTCGGGGTATGTAGGTCACAGGTCAAAGTCACATTCAAGTCAGTTGTTAAGGTCAATGTCATTGTAGTGGACCGAAGACATAATCCAGATTTTAGATTTTACGTCATCTCACCCTACGGGTGACGCAATCTCGTTTGCTTCTTAATACTACCCCGCCGCTACCCAAGCTAGTTGATCAATCCTAGCTACATCCCCTCCCCCTACCAAAGCTTGCTGAGTAACCCTACCTACCCCACCCCCTCCCCCTACCTTTTTTTTATTGGCTTCAAAGTTTGTACAGGGGCAGATTACATCAATGGGTTAATCAAGTTGACGTAGCTGGAGAATGAGACGTAATCCAGTAGGCCTACGTAACTGAATATTCATATATAAATATACGAAGGGTTGCTAAACCCCATACCTCTTTGTCTTTAAGCAGCCTACTTACATGCACCGTCTTAATTTTTTTACATTTTAGAATCAAGACTAAAATTATCTCAAAATCATGTTGCATATGTGTTTTATATATCATTGAGTTTGTAAAACAACAATTTGAACATAAAAGTGCGCGGACGTCCTAGCGAGCCGCGGTCGACATAACACAGAATACAAAAACAGCGAACAGGCGCGCATGGATATAAAGCCGGCTATCAACTTCTGCTCCGGTGAACAAATTTGCTTCCCTCCAGATAGCCCACAGGCTTTTAGTATTTAAATTCAAGACCGAATATACTTATTTGACATGGAGAAGAGATTGGTAATATAAAAATTACGGAACATACTGCTCTAATACATAACACTTATATCTGACGTTATGATGTGTAATTTGCAAGTATTTGAGAAATGAAACTTCCAACTAAGAAACCAATGAGGATTTGATTTGAATTGCTATTTGACGGTATGATGTGCAATGTGTAAGTTTTGAGAAATGAAACTTAAAATTAAGAAACGATGCAATGACAAATGATCAAGCGGAAACCGTGAGTCGCCGATGCGACGACACATCCGTCCGTCACACATGCATGCCTATGAACAACTTGTCTGTCGGCACAATTTTCATCAATTAGGTAGGTCGATCCCAGTAAGGGGGGGGGGGGGTACTTAATACATTGCCCTCCCCCGTTTTTTCACCGCCAAAATCCGCTCGGTTGGGCCGTTTTACCGCGAAAACCCCCTCGGAAGGGGTGTTTTTCGTGGCAACCCGCTCTATGCAAGCACATTTTCTGAGCCGTCCGGGGGAGGGGGGGTGGGGGGGGGGGTGGGTGGAGGCGCCAAGCGGGATTGATGTACATATTCTAATGACATAATGCATAAGAACATCTCAAATAACCTAATGTGCGTCATATTCTGCCGACTTTGTCTCTTACGCATTTATATTTGTACATTTGAAATATTTTAATTATTTCTCATGCAAGTGAAGTGTCACATGCCGCAACTGTGTCAGGTACTTGTTATTTTATTGTTATTTTTCGAACGTTCCTTATTTTAACCGTGATAAGATTAATTTATTATATACAAATACGCCGACAAGTAATTCACACGATATGCATTGCATCCAATCCTTAGCATAGTACTTACATGTATAGTGGCTTAATTTAAGTACATCAGCAACTATAATGCAAACATTTCTAAACACAACCGTTACTAATATTATTTGGAATTAACAGTAAACTTAGCTAAATAGTGATTCTTTTCGTTAAGCCCACAGCGGAGATACGCATTAATTTCACACTGGTATTCCGTTCTCTGTTCAATTACATTATGATCCATTATGTGTCCCTGGTATTCAAGTATATGTAAGTAAGTTCTGGAAGTGGTGTTCATTCTTTTGCTGTATGAAAGTAGCATTGTAGAAACGCATATAAAATCGTAAAAAAATTGGTGGATGCTCTGGTCGCAATTCAGACTCCTCTACCAGTCGCAAGTTCGGACCCCTCCCCCCCCCCCCCCACCTTCTTTTTCAATATCTTGATCCGTCCCTGGTTATCAGTAAACAAAATGCCTGAAGCCTGCTGAACATCCCTAAAATGGAGAACTAAACACATTTTTTTCTGCCAGGTTTACTATAATTGTAGCGTGCCGATGGATGTATGTGGCCAAATCGTACCTCTGCCACCAAAACTGTAGCGTGTTGAGGGTGTATGTTGTAATTACACACCGCTGCCACGAAGACTGTAGCGTGTTGAGGGTGTATGGTGTAATTACACACCGCTGCCACCAAAACTGTAGCGTGTTGAGGGTGTATGTTGTAATTACACACCGCTGCCACGAAGACTGTAGCGTGCTGAGGGTGTATGTTGTAATTACACACCGCTGCCACCAAAACTGTAGCGTGTTGAGGGTGTATGTTGTAATTACACACCGCTGCCACCAAAACTGTAGCGTGCTGAGGGTGTATGTTGTAATTACACACCGCTGCCACCAAAATTGTAGCGTACTGAGGGTGTATGTTGTAATTACACACCGCTGCCACGAAGACTGTAGCGTGCTGAGGGTGTATGTTGTAATTACACACCGCTGCCACCAAAATTGTAGCATGCTGAGGGTGTATGTTGTAATTACACACCGCTGCCACCAAAACTGTAGCGTGCTGAGGGTGTATGTTGTAATTACACACCGCTGCCACCAAAACTGTAGCGTGCTGAGGGTGTATGTTGTAATTACACACCGCTGCCACGAAGATTGTAGCGTGTTGAGGGTGTATGTTGTAATTACGCACCGCTGCCACCAAAACTGTAGCGTGTTGAGGGTGTATGTTGTAATTACGCACCGCTGCCACCAAAACTGTAGCGTGTTGAGGGTGTATGTTGTAATTACACACCGCTGTCACCAAAACTGTAGCGTGTTGAGGGTGTATGTTGTAATTACACACCGCTGTCACCAAAACTGTAGCGTGCTGAGGGTGTATGTTGTAATTACACACCGCTGCCACCAAAACTGTAGCGTGCTGAGGGTGTATGTTGTAATTACACACCGCTGCCACGAAGACTGTAGCGTGCTGAGGGTGTATGTTGTAATTACACACCGCTGCCACCAAAACTGTAGCGTGTTGAGGGTGTATGTTGTAATTACACACCGCTGTCACCAAAACTGTAGCGTGCTGAGGGTGTATGTTGTAATTACACACCGCTGCCACCAAAACTGTAGCGTGCTGAGGGTGTATGTTGTAATTACACACCGCTGCCACCAAAACTTGTAGCGTGCTGAGGGTGTATGTTGTAATTACACACCGCTGCCACCAAAACTGTAGCGTGCTGAGGGTGTATGTTGTAATTACACACCGCTGCCACCAAAACTGTAGCGTGTTGAGGGTGTATGTTGTAATTACACACCGCTGCCACGAAGACTGTAGCGTGCTGAGGGTGTATGTTGTAATTACACACCGCTGCCACCAAAACTGTAGCGTGTTGAGGGTGTATGTTGTAATTACACACCGCTGCCACCAAAACTGTAGCGTGCTGAGGGTGTATGTTGTAATTACACACCGCTGCCACCAAAACTGTAGCGTGCTGAGGGTGTATGTTGTAATTACACACCGCTGCCACCAAAACTGTAGCGTGTTGAGGGTGTATGTTGTAATTACGCACCGCTGCCACCAAAACTGTAGCGTGTTCAGGGTGTATGTTGTAATTACGCACCGCTGCCACCAAAACTGTAGCGTGTTGAGGGTGTATGTTGTAATTACACACCGCTGTCACCAAAACTGTAGCGTGCTGAGGGTGTATGTTGTAATTACACACCGCTGCCACCAAAACTGTAGCGTGCTGAGGGTGTATGTTGTAATTACACACCGCTGCCACGAAGACTGTAGCGTGCTGAGGGTGTATGTTGTAATTACACACCGCTGCCACCAAAACTGTAGCGTGCTGAGGGTGTATGTTGTAATTACACACCGCTGCCACCAAAACTGTAGCGTGTTGAGGGTCTATGTTGTAATTACACACCGCTGCCACCAAAACTGTAGCGTGCTGAGGGTGTATGTTGTAATTACACACCGCTGCCACCAAAACTGTAGCGTGCTGAGGGTGTATGTTGTAATTACACACCGCTGCCACCAAAACTGTAGCGTGCTGAGGGTCTATGTTGTAATTACACACCGCTGCCACCAAAACTGTAGCGTGCTGAGGGTGTATGTTGTAATTACACACCGCTGCCACCAAAACTGTAGCGTGCTGAGGGTCTATGTTGTAATTACACACCGCTGCCACCAAAACTGTAGCGTGCTGAGGGTGTATGTTGTAATTACACACCGCTGCCACCAAAACTGTAGCGTGCTGAGGGTGTATGTTGTAATTACGCACCGCTGCCACCAAAACTTGTAGCGTGCTGAGGGTGTATGTTGTAATTACACACCGCTGCCACCAAAACTGTAGCGTGCTGAGGGTGTATGTTGTAATTACACACCGCTGCCACCAGAATTGTAGCGTGCTGAGGGTGTATGTTGTAATTACGCACCGCTGCCACCAAAACTTGTAGCGTGTTGAGGGTGTATGTTGTAATTACACACCGCTGCCACCAAAACTTGTAGCGTGCTGAGGGTCTATGTTGTAATTACACACCGCTGCCACCAAAACTGTAGCGTGTTGAGGGTGTATGTTGTAATTACACACCGCTGCCACCAAAACTGTAGCGTGCTGAGGGTGTATGTTGTAATTACACACCGCTGCCACCAAAACTGTAGCGTGCTGAGGGTGTATGTTGTAATTACACACCGCTGCCACGAAGACTGTAGCGTGTTGAGGGTGTATGTTGTAATTACACACCGCTGCCACCAAAACTGTAGCGTGTTGAGGGTGTATGTTGTAATTACACACCGCTGCCACCAAAACTGTAGCGTGCTGAGGGTGTATGTTGTAATTACACACCGCTGCCACCAAAACTGTAGCCTGTTGAGGGTGTATGTTGTAATTACACACCGCTGCCACCAAAACTGTAGCGTGCTGAGGGTGTATGTTGTAATTACACACCGCTGCCACCAAAATTGTAGCGTGCTGAGGGTGTATGTTGTAATTACACACCGCTGCCACCAAAACTGTAGCGTGCTGAGGGTGTATGTTGTAATTACACACCGCTGCCACCAAAACTGTAGCGTGTTGAGGGTGTATGTTGTAATTACACACCGCTGCCACCAAAACTGTAGCGTGCTGAGGGTGTATGTTGTAATTACACACCGCTGCCACCAAAATTGTAGCGTGCTGAGGGTGTATGTTGTAATTACACACCGCTGCCACCAAAACTGTAGCGTGCTGAGGGTGTATGTTGTAATTACACACCGCTGCCACCAAAACTGTAGCGTGTTGAGGGTGTATGTTGTAATTACACACCGCTGCCACCAAAATTGTAGCGTGCTGAGGGTGTATGTTGTAATTACACACCGCTGCCACCAAAACTGTAGCGTGTTGAGGGTGTATGTTGTAATTACGCACCGCTGCCACCAAAACTGTAGCGTGTTGAGGGTGTATGTTGTAATTACGCACCGCTGCCACCAAAACTGTAGCGTGTTGAGGGTGTATGTTGTAATTACACACCGCTGTCACCAAAACTGTAGCGTGCTGAGGGTGTATGTTGTAATTACACACCGCTGCCACCAAAACTGTAGCGTGCTGAGGGTGTATGTTGTAATTACACACCGCTGCCACGAAGACTGTAGCGTGCTGAGGGTGTATGTTGTAATTACACACCGCTGCCACCAAAACTGTAGCGTGTTGAGGGTGTATGTTGTAATTACACACCGCTGCCACCAAAACTGTAGCGTGCTGAGGGTGTATGTTGTAATAACACACCGCTGCCACCAAAACTGTAGCGTCCTGAGGGTGTATGTTGTAATTACACACCGCTGCCACCAAAACTGTAGCGTGTTGAGGGTGTATGTTGTAATTACGCACCGCTGCCACCAAAACTGTAGCGTGTTGAGGGTGTATGTTGTAATTACGCACCGCTGCCACCAAAACTGTAGCGTGTTGAGGGTGTATGTTGTAATTACACACCGCTGCCACCAAAACTGTAGCGTGCTGAGGGTGTATGTTGTAATTACACACCGCTGCCACCAAAACTGTAGCGTGCTGAGGGTGTATGTTGTAATTACACACCGCTGCCACGAAGACTGTAGCGTGCTGAGGGTGTATGTTGTAATTACACACCGCTGCCACCAAAACTGTAGCGTGCTGAGGTTGTATGTTGTAATTACACACCGCTGCCACCAAAACTGTAGCGTGTTGAGGGTCTATGTTGTAATTACACACCGCTGCCACCAAAACTGTAGCGTGCTGAGGGTGTATGTTGTAATTACACACCGCTGCCACCAAAACTGTAGCGTGCTGAGGGTGTATGTTGTAATTACACACCGCTGCCACCAAAACTGTAGCGTGCTGAGGGTCTATGTTGTAATTACACACCGCTGCCACCAAAACTGTAGCGTGCTGAGGGTGTATGTTGTAATTACACACCGCTGCCACCAAAACTGTAGCGTGCTGAGGGTCTATGTTGTAATTACACACCGCTGCCACCAAAACTGTAGCGTGCTGAGGGTGTATGTTGTAATTACACACCGCTGCCACCAGAATTGTAGCGTGCTGAGGGTGTATGTTGTAATTACGCACCGCTGCCACCAAAACTTGTAGCGTGCTGAGGGTGTATGTTGTAATTACACACCGCTGCCACCAAAACTGTAGCGTGCTGAGGGTGTATGTTGTAATTACACACCGCTGCCACCAGAATTGTAGCGTGCTGAGGGTGTATGTTGTAATTACGCACCGCTGCCACCAAAACTTGTAGCGTGTTGAGGGTGTATGTTGTAATTACACACCGCTGCCACCAAAACTTGTAGCGTGCTGAGGGTCTATGTTGTAATTACACACCGCTGCCACCAAAACTGTAGCGTGTTGAGGGTGTATGTTGTAATTACACACCGCTGCCACCAAAACTGTAGCGTGCTGAGGGTGTATGTTGTAATTACACACCGCTGCCACGAAGACTGTAGCGTGTTGAGGGTGTATGTTGTAATTACACACCGCTGCCACCAAAACTGTAGCGTGTTGAGGGTTTATGTTGTAATTACACACCGCTGCCACCAAAACTGTAGCGTGCTGAGGGTGTATGTTGTAATTACACACCGCTGCCACCAAAACTGTAGCGTGTTGAGGGTGTATGTTGTAATTACACACCGCTGCCACCAAAACTGTAGCGTGCTGAGGGTGTATGTTGTAATTACACACCGCTGCCACCAAAATTGTAGCGTGCTGAGGGTTTATGTTGTAATTACACACCGCTGCCACCAAAACTGTAGCGTGCTGAGGGTGTATGTTGTAATTACACACCGCTGCCACCAAAACTGTAGCGTGTTGAGGGTGTATGTTGTAATTACACACCGCTGCCACCAAAACTGTAGCGTGCTGAGGGTGTATGTTGTAATTACACACCGCTGCCACCAAAACTGTAGCGTGCTGAGGGTGTATGTTGTAATTACACACCGCTGCCACGAAGACTGTAGCGTGCTGAGGGTGTATGTTGTAATTACGCACCGCTGCCACCAAAACTGTAGCGTGCTGAGGGTGTATGTTGTAATTACACACCGCTGCCACGAAGACTGTAGCGTGCTGAGGGTGTATGTTGTAATTACACACCGCTGCCACCAAAACTGTAGCGTGCTGAGGGTGTATGTTGTAATTACACACCGCTGCCACCAAAACTGTAGCGTGTTGAGGGTGTATGTTGTAATTACACACCGCTGCCACCAAAACTGTAGCGTGCTGAGGGTGTATGTTGTAATTACACACCGCTGCCACCAAAACTGTAGCGTGTTGAGGGTGTATGTTGTAATTACACACCGCTGCCACCAAAACTGTAGCGTGTTGAGGGTGTATGTTGTAATTACACACCGCTGCAACCAAAACTGTAGCGTGCTGAGGGTGTATGTTGTAATTACACACCGCTGCCACCAAAACTGTAGCGTGCTGAGGGTGTATGTTGTAATTACACACCGCTGCCACCAAAACTGTAGCGTGCTGAGGGTGTATGTTGTAATTACACACCGCTGCCACCAAAACTGTAGCGTGCTGAGGGTGTATGTTGTAATTACACACCGCTTCCACCAAAACTGTAGCGTGCTGAGGGTGTATGTTGTAATTACACACCGCTGCCACCAAAACTGTAGCGTGCTGAGGGTGTATGTTGTAATTACACACCGCTGCCACCAAAACTGTAGCGTGCTGAGGGTGTATGTTGTAATTACACACCGCTGCCACCAAAACTGTAGCGTGCTGAGGGTGTATGTTGTAATTACACACCGCTGCCACCAAAACTGTAGCGTGCTGAGGGTGTATGTTGTAATTACACACCGCTGCCACGAAGACTGTAGCGTGCTGAGGGTGTATGTTGTAATTACACACCGCTGCCACGAAGACTGTAGCGTGCTGAGGGTGTATGTTGTAATTACGCACCGCTGCCACCAAAACTGTAGCGTGCTGAGGGTGTATGTTGTAATTACACACCGCTGCCACCAAAACTGTAGCGTGCTGAGGGTGTATGTTGTAATTACACACCGCTGCCACCAAAACTGTAGCGTGCTGAGGGTGTATGTTGTAATTACACACCGCTGCCACCAAAACTGTAGCGTGCTGAGGGTGTATGTTGTAATTACACACCGCTGCCACCAAAACTGTAGCGTGCTGAGGGTGTATGTTGTAATTACACACCGCTGCCACGAAGACTGTAGCGTGCTGAGGGTGTATGTTGTAATTACACACCGCTGCCACCAAAACTGTAGCGTGCTGAGGGTGTATGTTGTAATTACACACCGCTGCCACGAAGACTGTAGCGTGCTGAGGGTGTATGTTGTAATTACACACCGCTGCCACGAAGACTGTAGCGTGCTGAGGGTGTATGTTGTAATTACGCACCGCTGCCACCAAAACTGTAGCGTGCTGAGGGTGTATGTTGTAATTACACACCGCTGCCACCAAAACTGTAGCGTGCTGAGGGTGTATGTTGTAATTACACACCGCTGCCACCAAAACTGTAGCGTGCTGAGGGTGTATGTTGTAATTACACACCGCTGCCACCAAAACTGTAGCGTGCTGAGGGTGTATGTTGTAATTACACACCGCTGCCACCAAAACTGTAGCGTGCTGAGGGTGTTTGTCGTAATTACACACCGCTGCCACCAAAATTGTAGCGTGCTGAGGGTGTATGTTGTAATTACACACCGCTGCCACCAAAACTGTAGCGTGCTGAGGGTGTATGTTGTAATTACACACCGCTGCCACCAAAACTGTAGCGTGCTGAGGGTGTATGTTGTAATTACACACCGCTGCCACCAAAACTGTAGCGTGCTGAGGGTGTATGTTGTAATTACACACCGCTGCCACCAAAATTGTAGCGTGCTGAGGGTGTATGTTGTAATTACACACCGCTGCCACCAAAACTGTAGCGTGCTGAGGGTGTATGTTGTAATTACACACCGCTGCCACCAAAACTGTAGCGTGCTGAGGGTGTATGTTGTAATTACACACCGCTGCCACCAAAACTGTAGCGTGTTGAGGGTGTATGTTGTAATTACACACCGCTGCCACCAAAACTGTAGCGTGCTGAGGGTGTATGTTGTAATTACACACCGCTGCCACCAAAACTGTAGCGTGCTGAGGGTGTATGTTGTAATTACACACCGCTGCCACCAAAACTGTAGCGTGCTGAGGGTGTATGTTGTAATTACACACCGCTGCCACCAAAACTGTAGCGTGTTGAGGGTGTATGTTGTAATTACACACCGCTGCCACCAAAACTGTAGCGTGCTGAGGGTGTATGTTGTAATTACACACCGCTGCCACCAAAACTGTAGCGTGTTGAGGGTGTATGTTGTAATTACACACCGCTGCAACCAAAACTGTAGCGTGCTGAGGGTGTATGTTGTAATTACACACCGCTGCCACCAAAACTGTAGCGTGCTGAGGGTGTATGTTGTAATTACACACCGCTGCAACCAAAACTGTAGCGTGCTGAGGGTCTATGTTGTAATTACACACCGCTGCCACCAAAACTGTAGCGTGCTGAGGGTGTATGTTGTAATTACACACCGCTGCCACCAAAACTGTAGCGTGTTGAGGGTGTATGTTGTAATTACACACCGCTGCCACCAAAACTGTAGCGTGCTGAGGGTGTATGTTGTAATTACACACCGCTGCCACCAAAACTGTAGCGTGCTGAGGGTGTATGTTGTAATTACACACCGCTGCCACCAAAACTGTAGCGTGCTGAGGGTGTATGTTGTAATTACACACCGCTGCCACCAAAACTGTAGCGTGTTGAGGGTGTATGTTGTAATTACACACCGCTGCCACCAAAACTGTAGCGTGCTGAGGGTCTATGTTGTAATTACACACCGCTGCCACCAAAACTGTAGCGTGCTGAGGGTGTATGTTGTAATTACACACCGCTGCCACCAAAACTGTAGCGTGTTGAGGGTGTATGTTGTAATTACACACCGCTGCCACCAAAACTTGTAGCGTAACGGCTGTATAGTTTGGGTAAAATGTCAGGAAGGAGGCATTTCATGCCACGATATTGTTAAGCATTCTCGGTTTAACCCAGGTTAAGTAACCCAGCAGTAAGGCAATAATAAAGTAGGTACAGTTCAAATGATTTATTCTGGATTAACCATCAATCGCTGCCAGCACATACAAATGTATGATGAATCTCTCCATGTGACTTGAATATATATATGCCATCAGCCTCTCAGTAAATATACAGATAACAATATCACATGGAGCTACCAATATCAAGTTCAAATATCACTGCAACTGTTGCATATATGTTCTCTCACTAATTCAGTCTATCCTCGCATTGCCTAATTACTGGCTTGATCTATCTCTCACACTGTTTCTCTTATTCCCAAGTTAATTCTCCATATACCATTGCTGATTCCTTTAAATATAACTCCACATATTTCTTTCTGACATAGACCCTCTTATAAAAGAATATAAAAAAAGAGGTACGCAGGCGAAGCGCAAGGAATAGAGAGAAAAGAGGTGTGCGGGCGAAGCGCAAGGAATAGAGAGAAAAGAGGTGTGCGGGTGAAGCGCTAAGAGGAGAGTAAGAGGAGCGCGGGTGAAGCGCTGAGAGAGAGTGAGAGGTGCGCTGGTGCTGCTCTGTCCAACCACTCCAACTCACTTTCTGGCTGTGATGCAGGGCCGTTTATACCCCCATCTCAGGAACGCTAGCTCCAGTGACGCTACCCCCTACTGACGAATGAGCGATGCCGTTGTTGACTATACGTTGTTGACTGAACCAATGCATAACATTACCAAAGTCAGCTGGGCAACTTGCTTTGTGCAAGTCGAAAAGCAACTGAACTGAAGAATGAAGGCAATGAAGTGTCGCTTGCAAGCCTGCCCTGGCTCGAGCTCAGGCTAGCTTCGTTGCCGAGATTCACAGCCAACTCCACTGCCCGCCTGGCTGTCTCGCTTTGTCACTTTCCGCTTCGCCCCTGTCATGGTCTCTAAAAGCACATTAACTTTGTTAATTTATCAGTTCGTTGGTTTGCTATGGCGAAAATCGTCATACTATGACTGTGTCGTGTATGTCTGTGTGAATGTGTGTGTATCTGTCTGTGCGCACGATAACTCTCCAAAAAGCACAGGTATCGTTGCCGACCTTCACCAAGAGATGCCAGAAGTCAAATGTCAAGTTCGTTAACGAGCAAAATCGCTCAAAGTTCGACGTCACGGTGACGTCTCACTCGCTTAATATTACAGCTAGAAACACAAAATTAGCGCCAATATACTCAGATCCTCAATATGAAAGATACTAGTGCAAATGTCGAGTGTTCGGCTGTAGCTCGCAAACTAAAAAAACATCTGAGCACCAAACTTACTCTAGTGGATAGAGATGATGTAGCTTATGCCAAATCCAATCTCAGCTCCAACCTGGAGTGCGCAACGTAGAGGTGCCAGAGCGCCTGGAAGTTGAGGGTTCGAACCCGGCTTTTTAAATTTTTAAGCTATCGCTCTCAAATATTTACCACAGATTGTGACATAAATTAGAATCTTATATTTAAAAGTTCACTAAAATCGGATGAGCGGTTATGACGTAACGAGTCATTTCTATTTAGCATTAACGAAATTCACGGTGCCCTCAATCTTGACCGTACACACTTCAAAACGGTATAGGACACTGTGGAATTGTATTGCCCGTGAGGGAAAAATATGGTTAAAATTCGCTGTGTAAACACTTTCGCGTAACTCGACGAAAAGATCGTTGCAATAGTACATTATACGGCGTTCCCGTTCTCCTAAATCGACACCCCCCCCCCCACCCACCTCCCACCGCCCCCACCCCGGCCTTCTCCATGCCCGCCAATACACACACGCATTCGAGCTTTGATGCGTTTCACTGGCGCACACTCCTGCCCTTATCCACACCAGGCATGGGGTGATTACATTGTAAATGTAATCGATTACGATTACGATTACTTGGGAAGTTCATGATTACGATTACGATTACAGGAAATATAAAAGTAATCGATTGCGATTACGATTACATTCAATGTCATTATGATTACAATCGTGATTACATTGACTGTTTTTCGACGTAAGTGAAATAAAAAACACAACACTGACGGATAATCGCACCTCTATCTTGCTGGATTCATTTAAACTTTAGGATTCTCGCCGGAGAAGGAGGTGTCGCGCGTAAAAACTTATTACCTCTATGTTAAATACCATGGAACTAAAGAAAGCCACACCGTTATATGACACAAGGGAATCTAGTCCAGCCACCACACCATACATCGTCGCGCACCAGTTCTGACCGAATCGAGTTCGTTTTATAACAATACCTTCCAATCAATCTATATAGAGAACAATAACACAAGCATCTACCACCCTCCCATCACAGCCCCCACCTACCTACCTACCCATCACAGCCCCCACCTACCTACCTACCCATCGCATCCCCCACCCACCTACCTGCTCCTAAAATATAGACCCCTAAGTCGCTCTGGGCTATTTCTAGCTATCCAATGCAAACAAGATAATGAGGGGATTAGAATGTGGCACCCCCAGCCAGCTTAATTGGTTATGTCTGGTTACTTGTCGGGTGGGGCAGGAAGGGCCAGGGTGGTTTCGAGGGGGGTCGGATCTCTACAGTAAGACTGTAGTGGCGAGTTTCCGTATATGATACAGGCGACATGGAAAGTATGACGATCAATTGGAGATCAAACAGCCCGAGTGAACATAGCAAAGTAATCATCAAAAGTAATCCTGATTACGATTACATTAGCATTGTAATCGATTACGATTACGATTACATTGCCTTAAAAACCAATGTAATCGATTACGATTACGATTACTTCAAAAATGTAATCGATTACAATCGATTACGATTACTGATTATGATTACCCCATGTCTGATCCACACCCACCCCCTACCTTACACCCCTACCCTGTGTATTGCTGGCCGGTCCGCTGCCGTTCAGCTGCTTGCTGCATGGTGTCCTTACCGCAAACCGAGAGTCCGCCCCCCCCCCACCCCACAGGCCCCCCCTGAGGTCGAGGTGACAGCGATTGCATCAACATGGAAAGCTACGAAACGCTGTAATTCCCTTAATAATCGGCCCAGAAGATCCCGGTTTGATTTATAATGTGCAGCGGGACCACCCCCATGCATCAGTTATGCGTCATGCGTCATCACACGTCCATTTGGGCCATAAAATCTCAGCCGCCAGGGTGATATGCCTTGTGTGTGTGTGTGTCTGTCTGTCTTTCGGTGCGCGCGATAAATGTCGAACACTTGCAGCTATCGTTGTCGAACGTTGTCGAGGTGACAGCGATTGCATCAGCATGGAAAGCTACGAAACGCTGTAATTCCCTTAATAATTGGCCCAGAAGGTCCCGGTTTGATTTAGAATGCGCAGCGAGACGACCCCCATGCATCGGTTATGCGTCATGCGTCATGCGTCATCAGACGTCCATTTGAGCCATAAGCTCTCAGCCGCCAGGGTGTGTGTGTGTATGTGTGTGTGTCTGTCTGTCTGTCTGTGCGCGCTCTGTAGGTCGCTAAATGCAACATTTCGTTCTGTAACTATAACCATCGATAGGTGTCCGACGTGGGTCGGTCAAGTTCGTTAGCGGGTCATGTACGTCAAAGATGAAGGTCACAGGAATCTTCTGCACATTTAAAAATTCCCGATCTTTAACATGGGACCCTACGAGAGCCATTAACTTTTTAGAACAGCTGGCCGACATCAATCGCGTGATATGTGGCCGGGGACTTGCCTTATTATATCCAAACAATGATTGAGTTGGTTCTTATGAAACTAATTTGCATGGTAGAAATGTAGGAACTAGAAATGTAGACCGAAACTGATTAAACGGGCAGTTTGGCTTCAGCTGTCCACCGAGTATGTGAGATCGTTGCGTGTTAAATCCTGCGCAGGTGAACCTGGGGGCGAAACCGAAGAGTGACTTTTACTTTTGGGATGGGGCCAATATTTGAGAGGATGCTCACTATACCGACAGTTTTGGAGCTGCTGGATCTGAGGGGTCAATATGGATCTGCGGTGTCAAATATGGATCTGAAGTGTCACATATGGATTTAATGTGTCAAATATGGATCTGATGGGTCAATCTGGATCTGAGGGGTCAATCTGGATCTGAGGGGCCAAATACAGATCCGAGGGGTCAAATCTGGATCTCAGGATGTGTCTGTGCACTCTGTGTAGGCCGCAAAATGCAACATTACGTCTCATAAATTTACTCACCGATGTCCGTTATCCGACACGGATCGATCAAGTTCGTTAACGTGGTGGTCAAAGTCACAGGAATGCGGTCAATGTCAATTAGTAAGGTCAAAGTCAATGTTTAAGGTCTAGGTCATTGTAGTAGACCCAAGACATAATCCGGATTTTACATTTTACGTCATTCTCGTTGACGTAACCTGGCCGAAACCTTCAGCTTCACTGTCTGTATCACTTTCCTTGTCGGCTTTCCTTTTGCTGGCGAGATAATTCCGGACAGGGTAAACATTCCCTGGAAGTGGCCAGTTTACACACAGTCTCTGAGTTTCTGGTGGAGAGAAGTTAGCCCAACTTTCCTGCCTGCGGCGCCGTAATGAATATTCATCAGTGTTCATGATTAATTCAAATACGCAAAATCGAGGAACCGGAAGAGCCAACCGGGTGTGAATATACGGGTTTACACTTTGCCTTATAAGGAAGTCGCGTGGCCGAATCAGAACGAGGCTTGACCCAATTGTGAGTAAACAGTTCGCACGTTCTCGACGCAGTAGGCCTGAGCCTGGGGCCTGAGCATGAGTTATCAAAGTTGTTTATGGCACAACCACACATACAATTTAGTCACAAAGTATTAAAATGTCCCGTTATATATTTAAATCAGACTAGGGAGGCATATGGTCGAAATCGCCAGCCTATTAGAGACAACATTCATAGATTGGATCAGGGTGGGGGGGTCCTTTAATTAAGAAGAGCTCTGAAACTGGCGATGGGGTTCCAAGGGGAAGGGGGTCTCGGGAGGTTGGAGAAAAGTGCATGACCACCTGATCAGATGGGCTGTTCTTCGCATTGTCCTACCCCCGCCTTGACTAAGTGGTCACCCCAGCCCCCTCGACGAAATAGTCATCGTCCGTCGCCCCCCCCCCCCCTTACCCCCTCCCTCGTCCTTGACGATGTCCTAGACCATGCAAGGCCTGTAACGCTTTGGAGGCACCAAAATTGTCGGCCGAAAGCGGGGGTTGTAAGGCCTCTTTACACTATGTGTTGTGAGGGGTTATACGCAGAAAGTTGCTGGAATATCCTCTGCCCAAGCAATGAAGGCTCAAAAACATTATGCATGTATGTTTTATGTTAAAATCACATTGATAAGCAAGAGCAAAGGTCTAAAAAAAATAAAAAATAAAAAGAAACAGTAACATAAGACAAATGAACAATTCATGACGGATAATTTGATACTTTAAAACATTATATACTACCTAGCTCTACCGATAGTTACTTAAATGGATTTTATAATACAAACATACATATGTACTTAGGCAGTGTAGCTCACATAGCAAACAAGGCATCTATTGGAAAAAAAACCAACCCAGATTTAGTATGCTTAAATTGTGAAGGGAAGCACAGCTTGTGTATATTGTGTATATATTGACAAATATTACTACATATGTATCTTCCATGAGGCTGACAATTTTTCTAACAATACTAAATATGTAGAAGTAATCAATTGTACTGGTATTTGACGCTTCATGTCCTTTCACAGCTTTAATATTTTATACATGAAAGTTGCATTTATCGTTATAAATAAAGTGAAGTTGACTTATATATACTTCTAACATACCACATGCGTAGAAAATAATACCAATATTAGTATCTCACACTATGATTGCCATACCTATAATGACGGATGTCAACAATATCAATAAAATAATATACCGGTAAACTTAGTCATGAAACAAATTTATTAATGAAATAAATTAATATGAATTTAATAATATAAAAAAATTATATAATAAGGCAATATACCTGGCAGCTAGTTCATCCAATGGGCTAGCATTAGGCTTGTCCCTTAAGCCGGGTGAGACAATGTTTTAATGTCAGAGAGTTTAAACGATTCCAACGTCATATTTGGTCCAGATTAGGGGCACTCTCCTTCATCAGGACCATTGGGAATATTCTTCCCCTTTCCTTTGTCTTGAGTGAGTCTCCCGAAGCTAACATTGCCTTCATAACTCCAAATTAAAGCTTAAAAATAGATAGATCGCTGTATATCTGTTCTGAAACCATTGGCAAAACATTGTGAACACTAATTGTTCAAATAGTGCATAAGTAAGTCACCTTAAACTGGTTCACAAGCAGAAACACTTCGAAGCGCACTCACGTCCAGCTGACGGTCAATGGCACACGTGCTCTTGTTTATTCATCATCGAAAAGTAGGTCAAAATGGCCGTGGAAGTGTAAACCCGTGTATTGCAAAAACACTACAAATCAGGGGTACCCATGCTCTGCCATTAGAGGGAACTCGTGCATCACATCACCCTGTGACCCACGTCTACCTCACGGTTGATCTCAACGGTGTTGGGGTCACAAATGGTTTTAGAGGTAATCGTATATTGTATTTTCTATGCATAATTTGAAAAATATGAACATTCCATTGTCTAATGATCACAATGAAAGAGCTCGAAAATATAGCTCGAAAATAACATGGCTTCTAATTATTCAAATTCGAATAAATGCGTTTCGTATGTTACCAGCAGCACAGTAAATGCTAAACAGTGGTGAATTCGTGGCAAACTATGAATCTATGTTCAATTTGAATCATTTAAATTTTCTGGAAAATAGTCCCAATGATGTCAAACATAGCCTAAGGGGAAATATGCTCGCCTACTTCGCGACTTCGTGACTTCGTGACAATTTTTTTTGTCAAGCCACTTGACTTCCTTAGTCTTTCTCAAGTGTCGTATTATACGGGAAAGACATCAACTCATCCATGCACCCACCCCTCACCCACTCACTCGACCCATACCCGCCCACTCGACCCCCATCAAACTATCAACCCACCCACCCCCCAACTCACCTACACACCCACCCACCCACCTAATTTTCAAGATCTTAAAAAGGCAAAAACTGCGGCCCACCCAAAATAGAATGACGTAGTACATTAGAAAGCTAGAGTTTCCCACACAAACGCACCAAGAAATGTCAACATTTCCTGTGCTTTGTTACATGTGGAGAAAAGCATCAGCATAGAAGCGTTTTAATATCATGACCTGTGACTAATTACATGTAGAGTAAAGGATCAGCATCGACTTTTGAGCATCATCGTCATCGTCAAATCGGATTCACAAAGACTGCTTCTCTGTGTGTCAATGTGTCATTTCTCCGCGGAGTGCCGTGCTTGGTCCCGGTCAGCTTAAAAGTTATCTAAAATATCAGCACTCCATTTCTGTTCCATTCATAATGTCTTAATAGCATTGCGTATTCCATAGAATCTCTGCTTCACAAACTGGTATAACTCGTAGTCGTATTTGAGTCGTATGCGCAGGGTGTTCTCTGCCTCGGCTGTTAGCGGATCTTTCTTCAGGGTGGCCTGTCCTTGATTTTTCTGTTCATCGGCAGCTGGAGAGAAAGGTCGCGGCCACATGATCACGTGATGCATTTTTCGGAATTCTTCCCCGTAGATTGTGTCAGATTACCATTATGGGCAACGGAAGGCAACATTATAATTCTTGTGAAAACGCAGTTAAAACGTTATTTACACGGATATTTACCGCTTGTTGAAAACAAATATGCATGACATTAAAGAGTTATATGTACAAATATACCTCGCCAATTTTCCACAATTCTGCATAGTGTACTGAGAAATGGAAGGTAAAGACTGTTACAGTTTCAAATGTAATGGTAAAAATAGTGCGAGACAATCAAATACTAACGGTGTCGAAATTAGGGGTGAGGCTTCGTAATATATATATATATGTCTTC
The DNA here is from genome assembly GCA_964019135.1 of Arenicola marina. Classification (NCBI taxonomy): domain Eukaryota; kingdom Metazoa; phylum Annelida; class Polychaeta; family Arenicolidae; genus Arenicola; species Arenicola marina. The sequence goes on from OZ025259.1 coordinate 31,293,747, forward strand.
TTTGTAATTATAAATCCGTCAGCCGTCTCTAAAAGGGGCATGGAAGGGGGGGTCCAGTGTCCAGTGTCGGTAAACTGTACCTTTTGGGATGTAGGCATTGGTGAGGTTGGTGAAGACTTGAGGCAGTAAATACTCGAGGACCATGTTGACGGCGGGCAAATCTTCATAGACACCCACCATCAGGTAGTGCCTCTCAATGGTGGCCTTGACCTTCTGCAACACTTCTTCACTTGCCTTGCTATAAATAACGGCAGATGTGCTATGGGTGTACATGAAGGTGGTAGGTAAGGCAGGGCAGAGCAAGGTGGGGGCATTCCACGAAATATCCCGGGGTGGGGAACGAGTATCTTCTGCAAAGATCCACCCGTCACCCGCCACCCCTATCTCCTGCTCCCAATTTGCACCTATCTAGGTCACATCGCTGACCCCAATACCGCCACTTCCATGTATAACGAGACCATTTAGCCTTGAGTACTGCATAGTACACTGAAATTAGTGGGAGCTAAGTGATAATAGTACATAATTATTTCACTAGTCAGGTTTAACATGTAACAATTTTACATCCTGACATGAAGATGGGGGCAAACAACTATTCGCATAGCTTCAACGTCTTTAAAGCAATCAACTGTATGAAGGTTAAATCGGCGAAAATTACAACATAAACACTGGACGGGGGAATGTAACGAAAAAGAAGAATCAACGCTTATCGTTTGCGATCGTCAACACAAATTTACTAGGAGGTCGCGAAAGTACGATTTTGCAAGGGTAAGTTACGACATTACTAGCAATACGGCACCAGATATAGCTGCTTACCCGCAACGCGCCGGCTTTCCGCAAAAAAATCTTAGCGGACCGTAGCTTTCGTGAATAAGCTGAAAACACTCTTCACTTTGAACGCATTCATCAAAAGACTGAAATGGAAAGAAATACACAAGGAATGTACGAAACCGTTCTTAAAGTTACTCACAAAGCAATCATTACGAAACGACATTATTTGGCCTATACACGAGAAGCCCTGACGTCAGGAAAGATGTAAGAAAAAGGTAAGGGTTCATGACCATTATGCAACTGATGTCACCATACAAAGAGGTGTATCCATTATAATAGAGTGAAACCCTAAAGCTAACCATCAATAAATGAATGAAATCCTGATGCTATATTCCACATATTTTCTTTCTAAATTTGTTACTTATCCTGTACTCTAACTTTTATAAATCGAAAACTTACATAAAACGAATGCATAATAATGCAATAATGAACATGAATACGGAACCACATATCTGTATACATACACATACACTGCTGCACTTAGAGTACGTGTTCCGACTGCGCTGCGCTCATGTAGGAAAATTTGTCACTTACCTTCTGAAATTTTGTTGAAGGAGGTCTGAAGTAAGGTTGATCATTCCATCCATATATATGGTAGAAATACAGGGATCGGAACCATTCAATGGGTTCTCTCACCAAGTTTATGTAGACGATCGGTTTGTGGTAGAACCTTAAGGAGAACACATATAGTCTGCGAGAGATATGTCCTACAATGTTACAGTAATCTTCTGTTCATGCACGAAAATGTTGAGGCCCGTTTCAGGTATTTGTACATCTTTGCAGATCGGGCAACGATAAAATGATGGGGCAGGTGGTGACATAACCCCCCCACACCCAATCCACTCCACCCACGCCAGCTTCGCAAATATTGTTTCCCGCCCATATTTGTTTGTAATATTGTAGCTACTTTAATTCATCAATGTTGGGGTCATCCAATGTGGTCTTGGTAGCGAATACAGAGGAGGAACTAGGAAATTGAAAAGGAGGGGATGGTGGGGTAGGGGGTCCATTGAAACTTGCGACTGGGGGATCCACAAATTTATTGATGACCGGGAGGGTGCATACGGCGGCTCAGATAGCGTTCTTAAAAAAAAAGGGGGGGGGGCACGCCTCAAATGGCCTAACTTTTGTATTGAAGAAGCGGCATTCTTCCTCAAAAACAAGAATCTATATGGTAAGGATATGTTATATGGTAAGGAAACTGAAGTCAAGGGTGCACATGGATGTGGAATTAATACTAAGTCGCAGTATCAATATTCGTAATGCTATAATTGGAGTCTCAGAGAGTGGTCACAACGTTGTGTTTTCGACGATCGCGTATTTATTATTTTAAAACATGGCTTCTCTCGAACACTTGTAGACTAGAACATGTAATAGATTGACGGACTTTTTTTATCACGAAATTACTATAAAACTCATAATATATGACTATAAAAGCAAAATACTAAAACAAATAAGAAAGAGCAGTTCTGCTGCATCATTACTTTTTAATATAATTAAAGAGGCCTTGATAAAGAAAGTGCTGATATATTTTCATGTGTTGCTTTTAATTCAATGCATATATAGATTATTTGAATGTACTGCATGAATGTTTGTACTTATCTATGACCTCCTGGAAATAAAGAATTTTATGGAATAAAAAATCTTTCTTAAAAAGTGGGGATCCGGACCCCTGGATCCGCCCTTGGTAAGAAATGTGCAGATCTTTGTATACTACTAACTGTCCTGAAGCACGCGGCTGTACACTCGTCGGGTAAGTTATTATGGTGTGTTATTCAACATTAAGGAGTGCACAATACAGCACCCTAGCCCCAGTTGTGTGGCTGTAGGACACACAACGGACAGCTAGGGTCCGTAGACGTGTCAGATGTGGGGAAAAAAACTGGCTAAGAGCCCCCACCTTGTAAAGTTGGTAGGGTATGCAGAGGCGGATCCAGGAAATTGAAACGGAGAGGAAGGGGAGTCCATTGAAACTTGTTACTGGGGGATCCACCAATTTCTTTGGACGACCGGGGGGGGGGGGGAGGGGGAGGGGTGTCTACAGCGCTTCAGACAGCGTTCTTCAAAAAGGGGGGGGGGGCACGCCTTAGATGGTCTAAATTCTGCATTGCAAAAGCGGCATCCTTCCTCAAAAAGGGGGGGGGGGTCCGGACCCCCGGATCACCCCCACCCCCCCTCGATCCGCCCTTGGTATGAAATGTGCAGAGCTTTGTGGACGACTAATAATCCTCGAACACGCTGCTGGACACTCGTCAGGTAAGTTATAGTATGGTGTGTATTCAACATTAAGGAGTGCACAATACAGCACCCTAGCCCCAGTTCTGTGGCTGTAGGACACACAACGGACAGCTAGGGTCCGTAGACGTGTCAGATGTGGGGAACAGAACTGGGGCTAACAGAACCCCACCTTGTAAAGTTGACGTAGTAGAAGTGGCTGACAAGTACGAATCGACCATTTGCTGCTCTCATCCTAGAGATGTAATACCCCTGCATAATCACAAATGACCTAAATAAGAGATATTTCACAGTCAACGAACCAGAACCAGTAGGGGTTATTTTCTAATAAAAGGTTTCATCGATAGGCGTCACTTCTTGGTTTCAGTCACTCGGAAATGAATGTTGATCATTGACACAGACGTTTGAAATAAAAATGACACTGACTTTGGCCAAAAAGCGAAAGGAACGTCGTAAAAAATGGACATTTGGCACCGAGAATTTTGAAAAATCAACACTGGACGCCCCCTCCCAGACCCGCACAATTCTTGGATCATGAAATGAGGAATTCCATGCAGGTGCCTGGGAGCGAACCCACGAAACGTTGATTGCGCTTTGTAATACATTATTGGCCCATATTACTTACCATTAATTCAATACAATATACCACAAGCAATTTAGTCCACATGTAACGATAATAATAACCGATAATTTAAGGGTAATTGGACTATAATACACAGTCATGCGTTACCACGAATACAATATAATGGAAAGCCATACAAATCTAACATACAAAATAGTCATTACCTCGTTTGCTTGGTATGAATCATCAATAAAGATTAAACTCTGGTTGTTAGGGGCGATGACGCCTTCAAATAAATCCTTGAGGAAACGACTTGCACACTTGGGGACCCGGTTGTAAATGATTTCCCGGCATGTCCCCACCAGGTGGCGTGGCACCACTGGGGGCTGCGCTTCGAGATTGATCGTGGCTAAGAACTGCGTGAGGTTACAGCTCCTGGGCAAGGTAAGTTCCTGACGACGTCTCTCCTCCGCCACGGCACTGCTCCTGTACCATTGGGCGCCGAGGGCATAAAGCCGGCTGTGCCGGGAAAACTGAATCTGAAAGCATAACAATACTTACGTAATCCTATCTCCAAGAGACCCCACTCGGTGGCAACACCTCAGTCATCGAGAACCCCAGATAAATATCTACCGCCTGAGTGAGGTACGAGTTATTCGAAAGCGTTTGATCAGTTTGGGGCTGAGCAAGCCAGTTCATAGCCGTTCACCTTGTTACATGAGTGGTCTATTGGAAATGTCTGTGGCAGAGGGAACATTTGATCAGGAACATTGTTGGGGACACAAGGTAAAAAGTACACCAGAAAAAAAATGCACGGCCGTTGCTAAAGCGCACCCTCTCTAAGGCTCTGGAAGGGGTAAATAGCGACAAGCAACACAGGCATATTTGAAAAATCGACATTGACTCGACATCGACTTAAACACAGATGTTTGAAAAAACAACGGTGAACTCACGAAAAACCGACACGGAGCGTCGTGAAAAATCTACAGTGAATACTAGAGACCCCTTTCCAGACCCCTCTCTCTACTCGAGAACTTTTTTTGTTTGTTTGCATATTCAGCCGCTAGATGTCGATATAAGCCTCTCAGCGGCTCACCGAATTACTCGACTTCTCTTTTACGATTTCGTCAAGAGCAAACGACGGCCCCTCTGGCGGAGCAACGTGCAGCGGTAACACATATGTAAATTTACAATGTAACTATGAACTGCAAGGATGTTGTCCAATCAGTCTCACATTGTACATCATATCTGAACTAGTTTTTTGGCTTCAGGGGACGACTGCAACTACTTGTTGAAAGTAATATGGTCGGATCTGACAGTTTACCATGAAGTTCAGATGCGTACAAATATTTCCCATTTTATTTTACCCGCCCCGGAGATTTTACGCCAATAAGTTCGTGGCGTACATGTCATAATTAAACAGCAATGTTACTCTGATTTGCCAAACTTCACAACCTGGTCCCATTAGCCAGTAGAGGATAAGGAAGGAATAGGAGTGTCATGGGAGGATAAGGAGGGAATGGGAATGCCACGATAGGATAAAGAGGGAATGGGAGTTCCAGGGGAGGATAAGGATGGAATGGGAGTGTCAGGAGAGGGTAAGGAGGGAATGGGAGTGCCAGGGGAGTATAAGGATGGAATGGGAGTGCCTGGAGAGGATAGGAATGGAATGGGAGGGCCAGGGCAGGATAATGACGGAATCGGAGTGCCAGGGGAGGATAAGGAGGGAATAGGAGTGCCCATGGAGAATAAGGAAGGAATGGGAGTGCCAGGGGAGGATTAGGAGGAAATGGCAGTGCCAGAGGAGAATAAGGATGAAATGGGAGTGCCATGATAGGATAAAGAGGGAATTGGGATGCCTGAAGAGGATAATTATGGAATATGGGTGCTCGGAGAGGATTAGGATGGAAGTGGGGTACCAGGAGAGGATAAGGAGGAAATGAGAGTGCCAGGAAAGGGTAAGGAGGGAATGGAAGTGCCAGGGGAGGATAAGGATGGAATGGGAGTACCAGGAGACGATAAGGATGAAATGGAAGTGCCAGGAGAGGGTAAGGAAGAAATGAAAGCGCCAGGGGAGGATAAGGATGGAATGGGAGTACCAGGAGACGATAAGGATGAAATGGGAGTGCCAGAGGAGGATAAGGAGGAAATGGGAGTGCCATGGTAGGATAAAGAGGGTATTGGTTTACCAGGAGAGGATAAGGAATGGGAGTGCCAGGGGAGGGTAAGTAGGGAATGGGAGTGCCAGGGGAAGATAAGAAAGGAATAGGAGTGCCATGATAGGATAATGAAGGAAGTGGGGTACCTGGAGAAGATAAGGAAGAATACGAGTGCCAGGGGAGGGCAAGGAGGGAATGAGATTGCCAGGAGAGGGTAAAGAAAGGATGGGAGTGCCAGAGAAGGATAAGGATGGAATAGGAGTACCAGGAGGGGGTAACGAGGAATTGGGATGCCTGGAGAGGATAATTATGGAATAGGGGTGCCCGGAGATGATAAGGATGGAAGTGGGGTACCAGGAGAGGATAAGGAGGAAATGAGATTGCCAGGAGAGGGTAAGGAGGGAATGAGATTGCCAGGAGAGGGTAAAGAAAGGATGGGAGTGCCAGAGAAGGATAAGGATGGAATAGGAGTACCAGGAGGGGGTAACGAGGAATTGGGATGCCTGGAGAGGATAATTATGGAATAGGGGTGCCCGGAGATGATAAGGATGGAAGTGGGGTACCAGGAGAGGATAAGGAGGAAATGAGATTGCCAGGAGAGGGTAAGGAGGGAATGGAAGTGCCAGGGGAGGATAAGGATGGAATGGGAGTATCAGGAGACGATAAGGATAAAATGGGAGTGCCAGGAGAGGGTAAGGAGGGAATGGAAGCGCCAGGGGAGGATAAGGATAGAATGGGAGTACCAGGAGACGATAAGGATAAAATGGGAGTGCCAGGAGAGGGTAAGGAGGGAATGGAAGCGCCAGGGGGGGATAAGGATGGAATGGGAGTACCAGGAGAGGATAAGGAGGAAATGAGAGTGCCAGGAAAGGGTAAGGATGGAATGGAAGTGCCAGGGGAGGATAAGGATGGAATGGGAGTACCAGGAGACGATGAGGATGAAACGATGGCAACTGACTGCCGACTATACAAGAGCCAGCGCGGGGTAACAACTTAAGCCCATTCTTCTACGAGTGCCTTTCTACCGCACCTTTATGTTCATGTTTGACTGCCTCTTGCCGTACATAATTCTTGACGGCAATGTTGGCTGTTTACAGACCGACACGACATGAACGCCCCATGTGGCGGTGGGGTTTGAAGGAGACAACACCATATCCCAACCCTAATGAATGACACTGCACAATTCATTTTGGACAAAACAAAATCACATAGTTTAAAGGGATATACGAAATACATAACCCCCATGACTATGATTGGCGGTACAAGCCTAGTGGCTGAATTATGTTACCTCCTCTACAAATCCTAATCAGTGATTCAAAAATATAATATATTAATATACATAACACAACCAGTAATCACCAGAGTAGATTTAGTTCATGTTAAATCACCCACCATCTTAATTCCTAAGACAGTCAGACAGATGAGGACAAGGAAGATGCTCTTGCGGTATAAGGTCGTCATCCCAGCCATGGAGGTCAGCTGCAAGAGAATGTTGGACATTTTTTGTTTGTATAATAGTTTTAGATCAACGCATAAATAACTGACATCTAGATAATATTCACATGACGACACAAGGGCGGTACGTAGGACATACAGATAGCAGATTTGCTGTTGCCTTTCCCTTATTATCAGTAAAGGGGGGTGGGAGGTACCCCCTGTGAATCGCGAATCCCCAAGAATTAGGGAGAGCAATATCGAATCTCCAAGACGAGGAATGTTTAAGACCGGGCGCGAAAAAAACACATTAAAAGTGATATCACGAATATCGAGGAATTCACAGACGGCTATAATAACGGATAGGCGTAAATAGTGAAAGGATCTTCGCGCTGAACCAGGAATTGTACGGATAGCGATCCCCCAAAATTGCCAACAGCTAATGGCGAATTTTCAAGAATTCTTGGATGCCAATCGCGGCGGAGATCGGAAAAGGTATTCTCTCCCCTCCGTAAAATTAGGCTGCCAATGTCTGTAGGTTAGTATGGGGCCACATGTGTGCAGATATCAGTGACGGATCCAGGAATTTGTGAAAGGGGGTGGGGGCGCCAGACCCAGTGTGAGAATATTTTACATAAAAAACTCAATTTTTCCTAGAAAATCCCGCTTGAACAGTGCTTGGCTTGCCCCTGAAAAATTTCAGCGGATTTGACTGTTTTTCAAGAATCTTGAAAGTTGCCGCCTTGCCGACCTAGCTCCCGGCATGGTGGCGCTACGCAAGCTCCGCTTTTACCGCTGCTGTCGGCCGGGGCAAATTCTTGACATTCTTTAAAAACAGTCAAATCCGCTGTAATTTTAAAACATGAATAACGAGCTCTCTGTATTTAATACAGCACAAAATATTTGTAGCCTTTCAAAAAAATTATAATTGTGACTACTCTTTCTTTTCATCACCTGCTTTCATGTGTTATGAGGCTCAGGCTGGGTCCCTGCACTAATTTGTAGAAATGCGCGGCCTATTTTTCCTATCAATTTGCGCAGCACCGCCCTGGAAAGCGAATGTGAAATGTATTGAAGCAATAGGCGACAACAGAGATTCTTGCAGCGGTCGTGCTGCATGCGGCGCGATAACATGGCAACTGGCGCTAACCTCTCGGGTGTTTCGCATAATCCATCCGTGACACAGAGCGATCGTGACTTTTTATCGTTCCTGGCTGTACGTATACATTTGTTGAAGAATATGTCAAAAAGCGTAGTAAAGCGTCAGGAGCTAGCCACGCCAGCAAAGTCTACAAGTACTTCAACAAAGTTTATATCCATAACATGAGAGGCAAGCTTGTTTCTTAATGAACCTTTCATGAAAGCAAGTCTTGGCGTATTCTAAAACTGCCCAAGATACCCTTCAGTACACGAGCTTGGCATTTGAAAATGTAAACTGAGGCTGATGACAACAGCGTGCTCCAGATGCTCGTAATGGAACATATGAAATCTGGGGGTCACTCCACAAAGATATGGATCCATGTGATCGTCTATCTATGGCTGCAAAAATAATCGGATTGGTGGAGGGGGGTGTATTATATTAATATTAATATATCAATTGATCAACACTACTTTGTACAGGCCTACTAGAGGTCGGCCTCATATATTATGCGCAGGATAAATGCAATCGAACGGTTAATTTGTGTTTCCATAGCAACACAAAAATGGTCGACGTGTTAAAATTCGCCGTGTTAACTCCTTGAAATCGCCGAAAAGTTCCTTGCAATAGTAAACTATACTCCGTTCCCCTTCTCCTAACACGACACTGCTCCCCCCCCCCCCCACTCCCCCCCACTGAGGTCGAGGTTACAGCGATTGCACCAGCATGGGAAGTTACGAAATGCTGTAATTCCTTTAATAATCGGCCCAGAAGGTCCCGGTTTTATTTTAAATGTGCAGCAAGACGACCACCGTGTATCAGTCATGCATCCTCAGGCGTCCATTTTCGTCATAAGCTCTCAACCACCAGGGTGATTGGCCTTGTCTTATTCTTGCTTTCTAGCTCTCCAATGTTTACATATTGGGTAAATATATATGCGGACGATATAAACCACAGTAATGTTCACTCTATTATGCACCCAAACCTAACGTAAGTCTGGAGAGAACGGCACTACATTTTAGCTTCTTCTTTAAAGCGCTCCATTCAAAATCGTCTTTGGTAAATTGTTCCCGGCAAATTACTAGTACTAGTCGTAATCTGTGAGGAAGAGGAATACTAAGTACATGCAGAATTTCATGTATTAACATGTCCCCACCACATCGTTCCATGGAGTAACCCCCGAAGAAAGAGATAGCCCCAGTGAGGTGACTGGATGGAGGTGGAGACTGCACCATTAATTTGAGATAAGTGCCAACTGACACATAGGACACGCCATTAAATTATGTGTTTCTCGTTTAGTTTTAGCCACTTTAATTAATCAAATAACTATTGAAGTTCTTCATTTATCTAGGATACCGGTCGGCCTTGCCAAGCGCCGATGTGTTACTGTTAGTGAATGTTCCATGTAGGGTCAGTGCCGTAGTCCAAGTAAACTAAATTTCAGGCGATACATTCGACCATTCTCTTCAAATAACAGTGACAATATATGAACAATTACCTAAGAATTAGGTCCACCATCATTTCGGATCATTACGATCCATTCCTGGCGTATTTTTTGTCCTGGAGCAATTGGTGGAAGTTGTTTTCGGCTGTCATTAACACAATAGGGAACACATCAGTGCGCCATGTTGTCACAGACGCTTCGCGTTGCTGCGTGGGCAACCTCGTTCTGATGCCGCATGCATAAATTTTGAGAGGGGCCTATACGGAATTGCTTGAAAATAAAGATAAACGGGAACGAGGTGCACATGAATAGACCCTTCCTAGGATGTCAATCATCATTCATTGACGACACTGGTGCTTTTATCCAATCATGTGGCGAAAAAAGGTCTTCCACGGGCGTTATATCCGACAAACAAAGCAGCATGTCACTTTCTTGTCAGAGATGAGTACTTCTCACTTTTACATATTATGATTGTTAAATTCTTACTCTCGATTAACGAAAAAGGACCCACGGTTGGGCGGGGCTTTGCTCGGAATGTGGAACGGTGTATTAAAGGTCGCTCCCCATGCTCAGAGCGGCGGTGAAAACTGGGTGTGACTGATCCCGATGACCTGTACCTGAATGAACGCCCTCGGCGTGGGCCACACACGTCGAGTCACACAGCGTCATCTGATCCAATTGGCAGACCGCCATTTTTGGGATCTAGGACAAAAACACATCGAGTTTCCTCCTCTCTGCCCACCTTCTTCCATATCGCGGCGCTTCTTTGCAAGAGGACACCCTCCGGACTACTCCTCAATATCTACTCCACGTTGTATATACAGTAAAACCTGCCCGTCCACCCTCCCTAACCCGATCGCCTCCCTAACTCGATCGATTTTTTCAAGTCCCGACGGTCGACATATGTCTTGGCATTGCACTTGTATTCTATAACCCGACCACCTCCCTACTCTGTAAGTCTATCGATTATTTTATTGCTTGCAATTAGTAGAACACAGACACTCACACTACAAATGTGCGGCCATAGAGCGGGTTGGCGCGAAAAATACCTCTTCCGAGCGGGAGACACTGTCAACGGGGAGCCCGGGGGGGGGGGGTATCTCAAGATTATTGGCTGTTGGGTCCATGTCGCTAGAAGAGGGGCCTTTTGGTACTTTTTGGTACGCCAATGTGTCCTAATTAAATTATGCACTATTGGTATCTGCCCTTTGGGGGGAGTTGGTACTCCAATGGGTCAAGCTGGAGAGGGGCTGATTTGCTGGGTTTTTTTTATAAACAATGGATGAAGCAGTTTGTTGGTTTTTCACTGTCACCTAACGTCGTTCATCTGCCAACGTCGTGTAACTTCCTGGTACGTGGATGGGCCCTAATTTTACATGGACCCAAAAAACCCGTTTCGATAAGTTATCTAATTGTTATTAATATGTCTATCGTTGTCGCACTTTTTGCCTTTGATTCACTCCGTTAGGGCTCCATTATATATAGATAATATATATAATACATGTTATATTAATTTATATCCCCGGCCGACAGCCAAGAGAGTGGGGGGAGGGGCGGGGGCTGTCTCTCTGTCATAAGATAAGCATATCACAGGTTAATTGTATCGTCATTCAGTAGATAAAGACAGCTTCTTTGCTTCTTGGTGGCATGGGCGTGTCCACGCGGGGTTGGGGTGGGGTGGGGGGCACAGGGGGCACGTGCCACCCGTTTCAGACCCTAGGATATATCTGTGCCCTCCTTTCAAATTATGTGCCCACTGACCAGCGGTGGGGGCACACATGCACCGCCCCCCCCCCTCCCTCCTTCCCTTTTAGGCCCAAAGGTATACCTTACCCCTCTCCCTCTTTCAAATACTATGCACCACGGTCCTGCTTCTCAGGCTTTTACACGCATTTCCTTTCGTTGTCCTGGAACAATTTAATGTGCCCCCCGCCCCGCTTTCAAGAATTCCTGCACGCGCCCCTGGGTAGGCTACGTATGAGGCTTTATTTAACCACCAGCCTGGCCTCTAACGCTGCTTTACCGATTCATATAATACCCAATTATCTATCCTCCAAATTACAGATTTTTTCGTTCTATCTATAGCTCACAATAAAATTTAGAAGTGACCGCCGGGCACGATTTCGCCGCCTACCCAAGCGGCAGCCCTTTTTGGAGGTGTGTCCGCGATTGACCAATCGGGGCGATACTCTAATTTATTCAAACCGGAAATTGCGCCTATGGTGTGAGCAAAACAAGAGCGCGTGATTATCGCTAATAGAAAGAGCTGCGATTCTAACTCAAATCATGGCATTGTTGCAAAGCAGAATTCCTGGATGCCAATCGCGGAGATCGGAAAAGGTATCCCCACCCCCCTCCCCCCCCCCTCTAATCACGATTTGTTCATGAAATCTGCTTAATTGTTGATAAACTTGTTTGTTGCCTTTAAGCTTGCCACTATGTTGTGCGTGGCCTTTTTACCCCAGCCTTTGATGGGGTTTAAGCTAGTTTTTACCCGTCAATTAAACATGTTATTGGCCTTTCCTACCATACATGCTTGTAATCCTTTCCCCTGTCAAACTAGCTTCGGTCCCGTGGTATTCCAACACATGACACGCCCACATGACAAATAATACTTACCAAGGCACCAAGACGACGAATCTGGCGAAGTAATTCCAATTAAGTCCGTGTCAATGCACTTATGGGAATGAATATATGCCTTACCCACTCTTAACTTGAGAGGGACTTAAATTAGTCCCGTGTCTTGCTTGTTTAGACAAAGCCATTGGAAGGCAGTCATTTAGTCTTATCTGTCGCCGCGCAACTGGTAAGCTGGTAGCTGGGTGACAACAGTCACAATCCGCACAACGCAATCGAACTTCAGCAAATGGTAGTACCATGAGCGTCACTCACTATATAGCTTGCAGCTGGCGTCCTGTTCAGAGTTGACCAAGAAAAAAAATGATAGCGCGGCTAACGACAGGTAAAGTGGATGATGTGGGCATGATCCAAAGTCATGTAGGCCTATGTACGGCCGTTATCTTATGCCCACTTCTCTAAATTGATATCCCCGGCCGACAGCCAAGAGAGATTTATATGTGTCATAACCAAGATAAGCACATCACAGTTTCAGTGTATAACCTTAGTCATTCAGTAGATAAAGACTGTTTCTTTGTACCATGTGCGTGTTCCCGGGAGGGGGGGGGGCACAGTGGGCAAGTGCCCCCCGTTTCAGACCCTAGGATATATCTGTGCACTCCTTTCAAATTATGTGCCCACTGACCAGAGGTGGGGGCACACGTCCACCCCCCCCCCCCCTTCCCTTTTAGGCTCTAAGATATACCTTTACCCCCTCCCCCTTTCAAATACTGTGCACCACGGTCCTGTTTCTCAGGCTTTTACACGCATTTCTTTTAGTTGTCCTGGAACAATTTAATGTGCCCCCCGTCCCGCTTTCAAGAATTCCTGCACGCGCCCCTGGGTAGGCTACGTATGAGGCTTTATTTAACCACCAGCCTGGCCTCTAACGCTGCTTTACCGATTCATATAATACCCAATTATCTATCCTCCAAATTACAGATTTTTTCGTTCTATCTATAGCTCACAATAAAATTTAGAAGTGACCGCCGGGCACGATTTCGCCGCCTACCCAGGCGGCAGCCCCTTCTGGAGGTGTGTTCGGGATTGACCAATCGGGAGGCGATACTCTAATTTATTCAAACCGGAAATTGCGCCTATAGTGTGAGCAAAACGAGAGCGCGTGATCATCGCTAATATAAAGAGCTGCGATTCTAACTCAAATCATGGCATTGTTGCGGAGTCAATCGTCGTAAGGCGTATATCAATTTGTGTGGATGGTATATTTATTGATATATTTATTGATCACGTCGCTGTTAATATTAGGTATATCGAGAAAATGTTGATGTCAGAAGACTGGTTATTTCATTAATAGACTACTAAAATAACAAAATAGATTCGAAACATTTTTTTATGGAAATTCCTTTTTTAAATATTCTTATCTGCTATGCAATCGAGAAGAAACCACATGTATAAAAATCTCTCGTCTATTCCGTTTCCATGGCAACACAAAATTTGATGTATTTGGTTTATTACCGTATAAAAGTATCTTAAGAACACAGTTATTGCCTGCAATAAATAACAATCAACGAAGATTGTGTTAATCTTGGAACATCGTCAAAAATCGGGAAAAGCTGTTTTGAAACAATGACCGGGACATGCACCTCATTTAACCCTTGGGGGTGCCACTAAAAACATATTTTCAAAGCTGGAGGTGTGAATTGTATCCTACTATCATACCTGCATAGCTGTAGACTGACACCAGATGTACAGTAACACCAGGTGCATAGCTGTACACTGACACCAGGTGCATAGCTGTACACTGACACCAGGTGCATAGCTGTACACTGACACCAGGTGCATAGCTGTACACTGACACCAGGTGTACAGTGACACCAGCTGCATAGCTGTACACCGACACCAGGGCCCGTAAGTTCGAAACGGCCGGGGCCAAATATTTCGCCCCGCTCCATGCTAATGTTCTATTCTGGGGCAAAATAATTTGCTCTGGCCGTTTCGAACTTACGGGCCCAGATGTACAGTGACACCAGGTGCATAGCTGTACATTGACAGTAGATGTACATTGAAACCCCCGGGGCAGGTTTGCCATTTTTACCTTAGTGTCTTTGGTGTTATATTATGGTGTTAGTAAATAGCCCACATCTGTAAAGTAATGCCAGTTTTTTAGCCGATATATGTACCTGTTATATCAGATGTAGCATGCTTTCCCTAGCTAGAAAATAAAGGCCTACCGATCAACTTGAGTGAAAACTGGCCGAACTAGCCCCGGTTTTCGCTACAGCCTTATAGGATCTTACTAAAAATGGAAAACAAAAAGGGCACCTGGACTATTCCATTCTCTAAGGATGACCTTTGCACCTTACGTCATGACAAAATTACATAATCTTCTGTCGCGGACCTGTTATCGGACAGGTCTCAATCTCTGTCTTCCGTATAGCATACTGAGCGCCACCTAGCGAACGGGAGCTTTCACCAAAGTAGTCGTATGGCATATCGTATATAATCGAGACGCATTAAAATTGTCTAGAATTACTATTAGTAATTCTAGGTAATTAGGCCCCAGTAGCCTCTCTCCCTCTCGCCACCTCTCTCTCGGGCTACAAGCCTCGCTGACCGCCGGCCCATCCGGCTGGGCCTTCTGGATCCGGCGCTCCCACTGGACGGTCCGATTAGTCAGATGTAGTCAGGACGGAGACCGATGACATCTGCAAACAATGGAATTTCGGTAGGAGCGGCTGCCCCCGGGGCACATCGTGTGCCTTCAGGCATGTCTGTAAGTCCTGCCATCGAACGGGCTTCCACCCCCTCGACCACAAACCAAGGCCTGCCCAAGGGACGGCCACCAGGGCCAGTCCCCCTCGCCTCCCCCTACACAGTGACTCCACACCCCGTGGCCGGGCAGGGAGGCGCCCGGGTCCTCACTATCAACAGCGTCTCCCCTCTCCCCGGCATCCAATAGGTCACTTGTGAGACACATCTATGACTTTGCCGCAGCTCAACCGGCAATTAACGCTCAGGCGGTTTACCGGGACCTCAAATGCCTGTGTGCTAAATGCTTTTTCTCTTTGATGTGTGCTGTGTGCTAGGCCTTGCTTTATATGAACCCCCCTTGTCAAGCTACCCTTCTCCCCTGCGATCCTCCTTAAATTCACTCAGCGCACGGTAGCCACATGTATAATATACCCAAGAATTGGTAGGCAATATATTATATACAGTATAATTGTGGCCGGTACTGATTGTGGCCAACGGAGGTGAGCGCTCTGGACTGTCAATTCTAGTATTAAGTGGATACGCAAATGCGGTCAAGATGTGAACGGACTTTTTTTTCGATATCGCGCTACCTCGTCGGGTAAGAAATAATATTGGAGTTGGGCTAGATGGTGAGCAAAAACACTGTGTACCTACCCCCTTAACATATATGTTCCACTCAATAGACTTTGGAAGCGCCACTAGAAAACTATATACATCCCGAAGTTGCCCAGACTAAACAGCGCGCCAGCAGTAAACACTCAAACTATAAAAACCAACGGAAGGAGTGGTTTAATGGAATGGAATGGAATGTTGGTGTTTTAGGCCACTTTTGTGCACATACAGGCTAAATTGGGCCAAGGAACCTTCCGAGACGATGAAGGATGAAGGAATGAAACATGCCCCAGATTAGGTGCCCGAGCCCGGATTCGAACCCAGGACCTATTGATCTGCGGTCTAGTGCGCTAACCACTACACCAGGGAGGCCCCCGGAAGTGGTTTAATGGGGCGTTTCCTGATTACGTGATCACTGTACGCAAGCGGCAGCCCGTAACTGAGTAATAGGCCCAACCAAAGATTATATTTTAATAAGACGCCAGCGGGGCTCATATAAGAGCAAAAGCCGAGTGAATGGAGAAAGGAGAAAAAAAACACTTCATGTTTTCTTCAACTTAATTTGTTTTGATTTGGTTTTAACGGCACTTTCAGCCTGTAAGGCTATATCGTGGCAATTCTCCAACTTGAAGAACGAAGGCAAACATTTAATGCTATCGGCATGCAGTCTTAACACTGATCAAGGAAAAGCAAAATCTGATATCAGACGCTATATGCGGCAGACGTAAATTTAACTCATTATATCAATAAAACAGAAGTCAGCAAGAAACTCTCTGAAGAAGAAAAATGCAATACGAGCAACTAAATATGAGTAACACAATGTGACGAGGTGATTAAAAGAAAATTTGAAAAAAACTTCACCTGGAGACGACGGTCTAAACAACGAATCCTATCAAGCTTTGTGGCCGCATATCGATCACTTAAGGTAGATGCATAGATTACATTTTGTTCAGACAAACCTCTTTAAAAAAAGTTAACTTATAGTTATGTGTATCCCAAATGATAAAATAACATAAAAAAGATATGTCTTCTACCTACTTTTTCGTAAAAATTACTTTGAATAGGTCAGGGGTCACATGAAAGTTATAATGGCTGTCAATTGACAATTTGGGAATTTGGATGGGTGTTATCAAATGAAAACATTTAAACAACTACACACTCTGTTTATAATAGAGAAGTACCGTATTCAGTATTTACATATACACGCAATATTTTTGGAGTTCGAAATACCAGGAGCTGTGATATAGTACACAACCAATGTCAATGTCATGTCAATAATATTGCCTTACTTTGCACGGGCTATGCGTATATACGTTGCAGAGTAATACACACTAATGCAATAATCCTAACAGTTAAACAATTACCAACTGCCATTGCAGCGTCAAGAGACCACGTTATATTACAGCAGTACTGTACAAAGTGACACTGCGGGCGATAATACATCATTCGCCAGATGGCAGCAGCATAGTCGCCGCGTAATCCACAAGATGGAAGCACAGTGATGCCGGGAACTTCCTTAAATCCTAGTTCATTTATTTAACGAATGCCCAAAAGACGGACCGCTTTATCTAGGTCTCAAAGGTCATCCGCTATGTCACTAGACCGGGAATATATAAGAAACTACAGACCAATAAGCTTATACATCTACAACATTGATGAGAAGGGGATTTCCCTAATCTCAAACCACCAAGTACTATTGTAGCAGGAGCCGACCGGGCTCCAGTTTCCATCACTGCTGAAAGGTCGTGGGACACCACTATCATCGGATGCGGTAATGCCCTTGGCCACCAGGTACCGCCAGTGCAAGAATGAGACAAGAGCTGATGGAAGGTGCTTCACTTGGTGCAGATGGGACTGTGAGTGAATCCGGATGGTCCAACACAGCAATATTTCAAAAGTATCTCGAAAATCACTTCAGCGAGTTTACTGGTGGCGGCATGGACAACGGACATGTACTATTGCTTTATGAAGGTCATCGATCACACATCACACCCTCACTCATCGATTGGGCCATTCAGCATCACATCATCCTCTTTGTGTTACCGCCCCATACAAGTCACATTCTACAACCATTAGATGTTGGGTGTTTTGGACAATTTGCGAAAATATACTCAGCAGATATCAACAAATTTCAGAGGCAAAAGTCAGGAACCATCCAGTGATACAACATTTGTGAGATAGCCTGTAGGGCATACTCATCGGCTTGATCACCAAATAATCTATAGGCAGCATTTAGAGAATCTGTCATTTTTCCATTTAATCCTTCAGCAATCGACAACACATTTTTTTCTGTCGGAGACACTATTCCAAACAAGGCAGGACATTCTGAGTCTCGTGCGGTGGAGCCGACCATAGGACAAGCACAACATGACCATGAAGACGAGATGGGGGACGGATTCTTCCAGTCAAAGTTTCAAGTATGGTCAAAGAATTTACAGAGTAATCCAGAAAGAAATCTACGCCAAATCAAACGCAGAAGAAATCCATGGCAAAGCAGACGCAAAAGAAGTCCATGACAAAGCAAATGCAAAAGAAAAAGAAAAAGAAAAGAAGTAAAGCTGTCCCCACTGCAGCAATTTCTGAAAAACATTTAACCCCAGAAACATGCCCAAAGCCTGGACCAATGCGGTATTCAGCCACCAAGTGCCCTCTCTCAATCTGATCCAGAGAAGCCTGATGAAGACACATGTTGTGTATGTGACCGGTTTCAGCCGCGTGTCCCTTGTCCTCACAACCTGGGGGAAGTGAGACTATGACAGCTGCGAGCACTGGACTCACCTGAAGTATTGTTGCGACGTAAGAGTCCTAAGAAGACATGACAACTTCTTCTGTCCATGTCATGGCCTGCCTTGCAAGCACACATAATATCTGTATTGTGTAAATTGGTGAAAAGCTGTGTCCGAGAAAACAATTTTAATTTATGTTACTTTGGCAATAAATGGATGCCTAATGTATGTTACGTTTTGTAAGCTTTTTCAAAGGCTTCAGATTGCGAAATGAGCGGATTTTTTCACAATTTGATCGGCCGTCCATACCTCTGTGGGCGACTGCGCGTGCCAATGACGTAAGCCCACGAAATTAGGTTACGCGGCGATACGCGATCCTACTGTGACATGTCAACAAACGTTTGCCAGTTAGTGACCCGTTCTAACACGTACGATCGTGAATATCTTACAGTGGATAAACAACAACCAGATCCAACCAGTTTTATTGCAAACAGAAATTCAGGGGATATTAGTGATAATTCAGCCAGATATAGAAACAAATTCTTATGCCCACGAAAATAGATGACACGAGTGTACAATCTAACAGTAGATCTAAGACGTACACAAATACAAGCAAGCACGACTCAAACAGTATATGTAGCAACATTATTCGGAATAAACAAATGACAAAAACTTAAATTATTGACAAAATACCACAGGCACAGTAAATCAGTGGCGGGGGCGGGGGGGGGGGGGAGGTGCGTAGCGTATACTAAACACACAAGGAGCCTCACACCCGCTGGAACTGAATGGCAGGCATCCGCTCCAACCCCCAATATTGCCCATTTACCGCGCTTGACGGGCCCCATTAATGCCGAAGTCAGATTCTAAGTAATTTATGTCATCAATAAGTAAACGAGACCTGTACTTCCGTCTAGTCGCGACAAATAAAGAATTATGCAACAACAACCAACTCAGAAACAGAATGAGCAAGCATGACTGATATCGCGAGAATTCGCCTGGCTGCGAGATCTCAGGCACAGTGAGCGAGATGAATCTGTTTGGTCGGCTACCAAAAAATATGTCACGTGACATGGAGGATGCTACTTCAAAATATATTGAATCGGGAGGAAAATGTACATAACATCTCCCTATGATGTGCAGTTTTTAGGGTGAACCTCCCCACATGAGCGTCACGAAAAAGCTGACCAATCGTCATCTCGTGCACTGTGCCCAACAGCTTTTGAGCAAAAAAGTAGGAATAATAGTATAGACTGAATATGATATTGAGTGTTATATGAATTCCTTAAAAGACCCCCCCCCCTCCTGCCCCCCCCCCCGTTCTTTTTTTCACCTCTAAAATCCGCTTGGTCGGGACGTTTTACCACCAAAATCCGCTCCGTAGAAACATCGCCCAAGTCTCGTTCGGTAGGGTACCTCTTTCCTTTGACCCGCTGTTTGTCGCACATTTTCAGAGCCCCCCCCCCCCCCTCCCCCGGTCGCAAGTGTTACAATATCCGCTCAAGAGGGGGATATGTTTCATCATACATGTCAGCTCTCTCAGGCATCAAGGGGCACCCGCGGACCCCCCCCCCCCCGACCTGAGTTGTATAACAGTGCGTCTCCCCCCCCCCCCCGCCCCGCCGAGGGCTAAAAACCGCGTTCAGAGGTCTGATAAGATGATAAGCTCTTTCCGCTACAAAATAGGCAAGTTTTGCGTTTATATCAAGAGACATGAGCTTGCATGGTCGAGTCCTACATTGAGAACAGAATACGTGAGGATAACAGTGGGGCCAAGCAGACGCAAGTTACTACGGAGATCAATGCATGTATTACAGGATGACAATAATACTCTATATCCAGGGGGTTTAAGGGCGGAGGGCATGTTAAATGGATGGAAAGTGGCTGATCCAAGGGGGGGTAGGGGGGGGGGGGCTAGGGGCAAAGTAAATTTTGTTTGCTTGTTACCACTACCCCGCCTCTATCCAGGCTAGGTGATTAACCCTAGCTACGCCGACTCCCACCCCCCACTACCCAAGCTAGTTGATTGACCCCACCTACCCCACCCGCCTCCCCCTACCCAAGCTTGCTGAGTAACCATTCCCGGTTGGCCACCAGCCCTAGCCTCACCAGGCTAACCTAAACGTTAGTCCCCGCCCCATATCTCTTTGTCTTAAAGCAGCAAGCAGCCTACATGCGCTCTCTTTGATTTTTTTACATTTTAGAATCAAGACTAAAAGTATCTTAAGATTATGATGCGTACCTTAGTATCTTTAGTGTTATATCATGGTGTTAGTAAATAGCCCACAACTGTAAAGTAATGTCAGTTTTTTATCCGATATATGTATCTGTTATATCAGATGTAGCATGCTTTCCCTAGCTAGCCAATAACGGCCTACCGATAGACTTGAGTGAAAACTGGCCCCGGTCTTCGCTACAGCCTTATAGGATCTTACTAAAAATGAAAAACAAATAGGCCATTCTCTGTGGATGGCCTTTGCACCTTGCGTCATGACAAAACTACATAATCTACTTTCGCGGAGCTGTTATCGGACAGGTCACTCTCTGTCTTCCACATAGGCTACTGAGCGCCACCTAGCGAACGGGAGCTTTCACCAAAGTAGTCGTATGGCATATCGTATATGATAGAGAGGCATTAAAATTACCACGTTAGCAGCGACAGTCAGCTTCAGAAGCTCATCAAAAGGTAGTGTATCTGGGCCTCATTCGCAAGCGACCGCTAGTCCATTAATGTTTGACGATTTGGCTGCCGAACGGTGACTAGTCCGACCATCTATCCGACCGGAACAAACCATGCCGCCACCCACGGTTCCTCTGGTCGATTGTCGTCCAATATGGCGGAGGGAAATGAGCAGTACCGGTGTTCGCATCACCTTTGTGGCGTATGCTTGATCTGTAACTTCGTTTGCAAGTTTATATACATTTAAACGAATTAAAATATATCATGGTTCATACAGAAATGCCTATTTTGCTAATTTATCATGTGTTCGTGCCAAATATTTACATGATCGAACTAACTGTACGTTCGTTTATCTCTGCTGTTTAATTTTTAGGGGGGGGGGGGGCCTTGGTGCTCCTCCGGTCACCAAGCCAAAAGTCGACCAAGCCGTAAAGAAGGCTCCTAGCTTAATGTCAACAAGTTCCCGCAGGAACCCAAAAGTTTTTGTTTCCGCCATGAGACAAATTGTCAACCCTCTTCGACTATCCCGTGTTCAGCATAAAGCTGTAATGCGCTGGCGCAATGGCGAAGTCTACGTCAAGAAATAGTCGACTAGCTGTCACTTGCGAACGAGGCCCTGATTGTGTATATGTAGTAGTTGGGGGTGGTCAAAGGAAAGAACTCTATGTTAACTGCTCATACAGACATTTTTCACGTGAAAAAATTTCTAATTCGTTCAGCTGGATCAGTTATTGACGTCCTTATCGCATAAGGTCAACGGTATAGCGTTCAGTGGCTGTATTCATAAACCACACGTAGGCTCAATCTCCCGCACGGTGGCGCTCCGCTGTTACCGCTGCTGTCGGCCGTGGGCAACTCTTGAAAAACGGTCAAATCGGCTGTAATTTCTTGCTACATTATAATTTTCAAGAGTAAAACATAAAAATAACGAGCTCTGTGTATTCAATACAGCAAACACATCTTGTACCCTTTCGAAATTGTTATAATTGTGACTGAACTCTTTCTTTTCATCACATGATGCCGTGTGTTATTAGGCTTAGAGTGGGTCCCTGACGCTACTTTGTAGAAAATGAGCGAATGCGAGGAGCATCTTTCGTATCACCTGTCCTGGCAAACGAGTGAGAAAATGCATTGGGGAAGCAGGCGATAACATAGATTCAAACTAGAAGAGCTTTCAGCAAAAATGCCGATTTTCTAAATTAAGAGAGTGCTTAAGTAAAATTGAAATTAAATAGGATTACTCGATCATGAGCACCACCACAACGAGCTGTTGAGAATTGATATATTATACATAGTATAATTGTGGCCAACGGAGGTGAGTGCGCGTGACTAAGATCACTGTCGATTATAGCATTATGTGAATACGCAAATGCGGTCCAGATGTTAAAGATTTTTTTTTTGACATCGCGCTACCTCTTGCGTCTGGTAATAAATATGCTATTAGAGTTTTGCTGGGTGGTGAGCAAAAACACTGTGTATCTACCCCCCAGTAAACACTCAAACTATCAAAATCAACGGAAGGAGCTGGGATTTGATGATTTCCTGATTACGTGATCACTGCACGCATGCGGCAGCCCGTTACTGAGGAATAGGGTCGACCAAAGGTTATATTTAAATTAGACGCCCGCGGGCTCATATAAGGGCAAAATCCGAGCGGATAGACACAGGAGAAAGAAACACTTCAAAATTTCTCCAACTGTTTGTGCCACGCCAAAACAACTTGATTTTATAATAATCTCTGGAGTATATTTGTATCTTATCGAGGGATGATATTTTTGAAAGACGCTGTGAAATTATACTCTGAGCCGATTTCATATCTCCAGCGCAAAATTTTGCCAGTCATTTTCAGCGTGCGTGCGGACCGTATCATCTCACAACAAATGACGTCATTGAGGCAAACAAACGCACGTGCTCTGCGCCCCTCGCATGCTGCTGTTTTGAAATCGGATTGTTTTGGCTTCTTTTTGTCGTGTAAAATATACCAACACAGTGTCTTGTTCGATCTTATGGGAATTATCAATCTGCAGCAATCAGTTTGTACATATTTCCAAGTGCGGAAACAAACCAGCAGTCACGAATACGATGGATTTGAGCTGTCAAAGTGTTACAGTGTCACCTAGCTGTCAGCTCTGTTCGCGGCTCATTTTCGGGATTGGCTTTGATTTTGTCTGGAACGCACACGAACGTATGCAGGCTGATGGATTAACACTCAGATTGAGAATGGAGATGAAGCCTGAAGCTATTCCTACCATTTTGTCTGTGACGAACCTTCAAAGAAGAGGTTCACATGGCCTCACTAAACCTAGCTAACAAAGACTAGCGATACAGTCTGACACTGTGCCTATCTGGTGACCAAGTCCAGCGGCTACCAGGAATATATTAACTGACACACTGGTAAGTCTAGTGCAGTAGTGATCGATTTTGGTATAGACAGCTAAAGTACAGAGGAGGGGAGGGGGCGGGGGGGGGGGGAGGGGTACAGTATGCTGTGGGATAGGGCAATCACTACAAAACAGTACAGGTTGGTGGGATATAGCAGTATCATGTACATACCATCAGATCATGGAGTACAGGTAGAAATACATTCACGACCATACACAAATTAAGCTTGTCTTGACAGTATTGACACTTGTTTTCATTGGGGGTGGTGGTGGGGTGGGGGGGGTCGTGTTCCCAAATCATCAAAAATCGGTTTTTTCCCCAGGTCCCGATGTGTTAAAGTGAAAATTCCCCATATACAATGGAAGGGGCGGTACCATATATGATATAAATCGGTGATATCTCAATTCACGGTTAGATCTATTTAATATTAAGATTCTCAATTCACGATTAATGAAAATCATTGATCACAAAGTACAAAGCCCATGCAAATTTTTATTTCAATATAATCTGGGAATTGACGATTGTTGATTTTTTAACTTCCATAAACATGATAAACAAGATAAATAAACTTTATTCATGTTTATTAAAGAAAGCTTTATTTTAAAAATACTTCTATTGAGTCTTTTTCTGAATGACTTTCACTTGAGTTGATGAATTTGTTCAGTGTCCAATATTTAGCTGATACCCTATGCTGTTGCTATATTTACATTACGTCATATTGCTTATAAACAATGTTATTTATGCTATTTTTGTTGATAGTCAGATTTTTATTTCAAACTTTATGCGACCCTAATGAACTAAAAATACAAGAGAGGGGGCCAGATTGATATTTTGTTTGTTCAAAACTGGTATGTAAGTTATCTGCTGTTCAGTCACTTTCCTAAAGCTTCAACTGTTAAATACATCTAAACTAACTTCTTAAATATTGCCCTCAGTGAGTTTGACTAGTCATTATCTCTGCACAACCTTATTTTCAAGATGCTGGGTATCCAGATTTTATGATAGCTTCTTCTGGGGAACTGGGTCGGGTGCCACATTCGCTTGTACATACGGCTCAAACTGGTACGGAGCCGCACCCAGGGCAATATCGTTATAAATTTGGCTCTCACCCTCACTACTTTCTACAATATTATCAGATACCTCGCTTGCCTCCTCCTCCGATGACTCCATCGCGAATCTGAATAAGAGTCCCGCTTTATTCAAGCGCGTTCTTTAACTAGTACCTACAGTGGGCCCGCAGTGCGCGCGATCGTTGGGTTACTCAATGACGTCACGCACGCTGATGCTCATTCGGGATGCTTTTCAGAAATGGAAAGAGGGTGGTGCTTGTTGAAGAGGTCGTGCGGCATGAGTTTGTGTATTAAAAGTAGCAGCAATGTATCATATTAATTGGAAGATATTTAGCTTTCATATGCATTGGTCAATCGGATGTTTTTTGCTGGGTGGCACAAACACTTTACAGAAGGAAGACACACATTGAATGCAGTCTTAACACTGATCAAGGAAAAGTAAAATCTGATATTTAACGAATGTTTATAAGACGGACGGCTATCTAGGTCTCAAAGGTCATCAACTATGTCACCAACTTGTCACCTTGTCACCTAAAAAACGCCGGTTAACGACGTCCCCGCGGCTCTCCCCAACATGCAAACGACAGTCAAATCCTTATATAAGTACACCTTCCCTGGCACCCTCACCCTCACCCTCACCCTCGCCCTCACCTCGAGACCGAGAACATATAAGAAACTACATAACAATAAGCTTATGCATTGCAAACTTGTAACATTGTAAATATTTGTTATACGCTGCATAGCTGTACCTGTATGTTCGTTAATAGAACTTTACAGAGGCCAGTGTTAATATCAAAGATATGTCATAACGCAAAACAAAATGCCCCTGACCATGGACTTTTGTGATAAGACAAACGATATGTACAAGTTTACCGTAATCCACGACATTTTGAAATTGCGCCTGGTAAGCAAACAATAAAAATATGAAAACGTAGGAATTTTGAGTAAAAAGTACGAATAATCGAATGGACTGAATATGGTTGATATTGACTGTTACTTGAATTCTTTAAAACCAGCGTGGTATACGCGAATTTCAATCGCAAAATGTTCTAACTGGGCATTATTGGCATATTGCTATTTTCAATCCATAGGTTTGGATAACATTTACCATTGCAAATCCTTTAAGGATGAACGATCATATCTCTCATTATCCAAAATGCCCATATTTTAGAGCGAGATCATTTTAGCCTTTGATCAGTTCCGCAGACACCAGTCAGTAGCAGCAGACAAATCCGAAACACGTACTCTGAGGCATTTAATGTCAACTCTCTCAGGCATCAAGGGGCACCCGCGGGTCCCCCTCACCTGCACCAGAATAGAACGAGATTGCGTCACCCGTAGGGTAAGACGACGTAAAATGTAAAATCCGGATTATGTCTGCGGTCTACTACAATGACCTTGACTTAAACAATTGGCCTGACTGTGACTGACCTGTGACCTACATACCCCGTTAACGAACTTGATCGATCCATCTCGCACAACGGATATCGATGAGTAAATTTATACGACGAAGTGTTGCGTTTGTGGCCTACACAGAGTGCACAGACACACTCTGAGATCCAGATTGGACCCCTCAGATCCGTATTTAGCCCCTAAAATCAAGATTTGATACCTCAGATCCATATTGACCCATTAGATCTGGCCGCTTCAAAACTGTCGCTATAGTGAGCATCCCCTCAATTGTTAACCCCATCCCTAAAGTAAAAATCACTCTGCAGTTTCGCCCCAGGCTCAACGATCTCACTCGGTAGACATCTGAAACCAAACTGCCCGATTATTCAGTTTGGGTTTACATTTCTAGTTTCTACATCCCTACCATGCACATTACTTTCATAGCAACCAACTCAATCATCCCACCACCCTAGCTCGAACTCCCCCCCCCCCCCCCTCCCTCCTTCACACACAACAGTACACTAGCACCGCAGCAGTCGCCACCGCTCGCGTCCTTCATTAGCAGATTAGTGAGCCGCCGGGTATTGTTATGCTATGATAAAACATGCTGTGGTGTGGGAGCCCTGACTGCTACCATGCAATAGATCTCGGCCAGCTGTTCGTAATAGTTAATAGCTCTCGTAGGGTCCCATGTCAAAGATTGGGAATTTTTTGCAGATAACTCCTGTGACCTTGACCTTTTGCAGTTTGACTGGTTGATGCCATCGCTGGCAACTCGACGTCTGGTGAGGGTGGTGGAGTGGGGGGTGGGGGGGGGGGCGCTCGGTTCACGGCAAGAGCACCATGCAGAAAGCAGCTGACCGGCAGCGGACTGGCCAGCAGTACACAGGGTAGGATTGTGGGGAAGCGGTGGGTGTGGGTCAGGGGAGCGGTAGTTGGTAGGTGTGGTGAGGGGAGGGCAGTGGGGTGCGCCAGCGAAAAAGTTCATGGCTTGCATGCAAGTGTGTATTGGCAGGCTTATTCGATTTACGCAAGAGTGCCAACACTGTGCGGGCAAGGCCAGGGGTGGGGGTGGCGTTAGGGGGGAGGGGGGGGGGTCGCGTTAGGCGAACGGAAACGCCGAAAAGTTTACCATTGCATGGCCTTTCAGTCGATTTACGCGAAAGTGTTAACACGGCAAATTCTAAGTATATTTGCCCTTACGGGCAATACAATTCCACGGTCCAAAACCATTTTGAAGTTTGTGCGGTCAATATTGAGGGCACCGTGAATTTCGTTAATTTTAAGTTGAAATGACCCGTTACGTCATAACCGCCAGTTCGGTTTTGGTGAAAGGTTCTAATTTATGCCCCAGTCTGTGGTAAATATATGAGGGCGATAGCTTAAAAATTGAAAAAGTCGGGTTCGAACCCCCAACTTCCAGGCGCTCTGGCCCCGTTACGTTGCGCACTCCGGGTTCAAGCTGAGATTGGATTTGGCATAAACTACATCACCTCTGTCCACCAGGGCTAGCTTGGTGATCAGGTGTTGTCTAGTTTTTGTGGTACAGCCGAGTACTTGAAATTTACAATAGTCAAGGTCCCGACCTGTTGGCGAAGTTTGACTGCGATAGCTGTGAGGCTTCGAGAGTTGTAAGACCGACAGACCGACAGACACACACAGACCAACGAGAACAAGCCCCACGATGACGCCATAACAAACACCACAGAGTCATATTATGACGATTTTCGTCATACCAAAAAGAACCACAGGCACAGTAAATCAGTGGGGGAGGGGGGGGCGGGGGAGGCCGAGGGGTAGGGGGCCCCACAACGCATACTAAACACACAAGATGTCCAACTCCCGCTGGAACTGAGCGACAGGCACCCGCTTTAACCCCAATATCGCACCTTTACCGCGCTTGACGGGCCCCATATATGCCTAAGTCCGATTTCTAAATAATTTATATATTTCATCAATAAGTAAACGAGACCTGTACTGCCGTGTAGTCGCGACAAATAAAGAATTATGCAACGACAACAACCAACTCCGGAACAGATTGAGCAAAAATGGCTGACATCGATCGATTGACTTACAGAGTAGGGAAATGGTCGGGTTATAAGATACTGTAGCAATACATAGGCCGACCATTGGGACTGGAAAAACGCAATCGAGTTAGGAAGGCAATCGGGTTAGGGAGGTGGACGAGTCTGAAGGGTGTCCTCTTGCAAAGAAGCGCCGCGATATAGTTGATATGGAAGGAGATGGGAAGGGAGGACACCCGATGTGTCTTTGTTCTCGATCACAAAAATGGCGGTCTGAAATCTAGGCCAATTGGATGAGGTGACGCTGTGTGACACCACGTGCGTGGCCGACGCCGAGAGCCCTCAGCCAAGGTACAGGTCTTTGGGATCAGTCCGTATTTTTCACCCCCAGTTTTCGCCGCCGCTCCGAGCTAAGTCCTGCCCAAGCGTGAGTCCTTTTTCGTTAATCGCGAGTAAGAAATTGTCAGTCGTAATAGGTAAGAGTGAGAAGTACTCATCTCTGATACTGACTAGAAAGTGACATGTTGCTTTTTGTCAGACATAACGCACGTGGAAGACCTTTTGTCGCCACATGATTGGATAACATCAACAGTGACGCCAATGAATGATGATTGACAGTCTGGAACGGTGTATTCACCCCGTTCTCGTTTACCTTCAACAAATAGAATTATTTTCGTAAGTAATTCCGTATATGTTGTGATAGCGCAACAACGGAGCGCCACTCTGTGGCGTTTTCGACAACTAGCGATAAGAAGAGTGATACGCTAGTGCTGTCAGCCGGGGGCAAAATTCAAGATTCTTGAAAAAAAACGCCAAATCAGCTGTAATTTCTTGCAACATTATAATTTCCAGGAATTATAACATAAATCTAACGGACTCTGCTTATTGAATACAGCAAAGTACATATTGTATCATTTTAAACGTAATAATTGAGAATGAACTCTTTCTTTTCATCACCTGACACCGTGTGTTATTAGGCTCAGACTGGGTCCCCGGCGCTAAATTGTAAACATGTGCGGCGTATTTTTCCATCAATTTGCGCAGCGCCGCCTAGCGTGCCAGTGTGCGAGTGCATTGAGGGAGTAGGCGAACACAGATAGCGGAGCGAGTGGAAGGCGGGAAGTGGTACGGCCCAATCACCTTCTTTGTCGTACAGATAGAAGATACATTTATGTTGCACGAATATCAGTTGAGTACATGATATGTTCGCATTCAATTTTAAATTCTCTGCAATACAATGATATATGTATGAAATGATGGTTTGATCTTTTGCAATCTGGCTAGTTGTATATACATATAAGCTCACAGCTGTATTACATATACAATGTTAATGCGAATAACTTTAGCATGAGCTACTTTGAAATAATGTATAAATCGTGTAAGGGGTGTGCAAGTGAGTGGTGTGGGAGGGGGTTCGCGATTCAGAGGTGTATCCCCCCCCCCTTTAAAGAATAAAGAATAAAGGAAAGGCAACGGCCAATCCGCTATTCGTGTATACAGTGTACCGCCCTTGTGTTGTCATGTAAATATTATCTACATGTCAGTTATTTATGCGTTCATCTAAAACTATTTTACTAACCAAAAACGTCCAACATTCTCTTGCAGATGATGGCCTTATACCGCAAGAGCATCTTTCTTTTCCTCATCTGTCTGACTGGCTTAGGGATTAAGATGGTAAGTAAATTAACAAGGACTGAATCTACTCTGGTGGTTACTCTGGTTGTGTTAAATATATTTGGATCACCAGGGGCGTTGTCAGGGACTTGAGCAATTGTACGCACCTGCTGCACATGAAATGAAAATAATTACCCCTGAGGAACAGGATTGCACCTACCGGCACAACTCAATGTGTACGCACGTGCGTACGTGCGTAAAGCTGGCTACGAATATAGCTCGAATATCGCTTTAACTATGTGATTTTGTTTTTTCCAAAATGAACTGTGGAGTGTCATTCATTATGGTTGGGATATTGTGTCTAATGCACATCCAAGATGGGAGTCTCCTTCACAACCCACCGCCAAGTGGCGCGTTCATGTCTCGTCGGTCTGTAAACAGCCAACATTACCGTCAAGAATTCTGTGCGGCAAGAGGCGGTCAAACATGGACATAGACGTGCGGTAGAAAGGCCCTAGGCGAATAATAATTAATTCGATACCTCGCGCTTACTCTCGCATATTCATATGCATAGTCGGCACTCAGTTGCCGATTAATTGTAATTATTTTAATGTAATTCAAATACTTATGTTTATCAATGGGCGCAAGTGTTCTTCCGCAGGGCTAATTTTGACATGTCCACGATTGTTAACAGAGAGGAGTGGGGGGAGGGGGGTCATCAATGCAGTTCGCGTATAAGCGCGGAGGAGGGCACTAGTTATGGAAGACACATTGTCATGGGCTGAGTATACCTACGACATGGGCCTGTGTTCTATATGCATCTTAAGTCTAAAACTTTGGCCAAAACTTAGTTTTGGTCTAAGTTTTATCTAAGTTTTCGAACGCGTATTCGGCATGCATCTTAAGCTTAGATCTCACTTGAGAACCGTAGAATTTGTTTAGTTGACTTAAGTTTTGACAAGATGGACCGCATTCATGCATGTTGGGGTTGCAGACGCAGGCGAGACGTAGGCCTACCAGTTAGAGATCGCCTGGACCCGAATGATATAGCCGGTGAAAAAGAGACATTTGCGAGAAATATATTTAGATCGCGCCCCATTAGCAGGGCGGGGGCTCTCCTTTCTCAAGAAGGGGGGGGGGGTGGAGGCAGGGGTTACGCCTCAGATGGCTTTGATTTTGTGGGGTAAAAGGGCCTTCTTCCACAATAAGCAATAATGGTCATTGCAAAATTTCGTCTTGAACAATCATTTGCTTGAAGGAGGGGGGGGGGGGTGCTTTGTTAAAGCCCCCCTTTTGCAGCCACCACTAGGTTGCACCTACAACATGTTACTTTGCCGTATACTTCGTCGTGAAGCCCGGATTTGACCGTGAATAATAGTTCCCAATGCGTGTTTTACGTCTTTTCGTTTCATAGTTACGTTTTGGTCACCCCCATTTGCTTGAGGGGGGGGGGGCTGCTTAAAGCCCCCCCCCCGCTGGATCCGCCATTGGGTTGCATCTACAACATGTTACTTTGCCATATAGTTACCAAAGAGGGGAAAGGGGCATTGCAACCCCCTAACCCCCCGCCTCCACCCGTCGCTAGATCCGCCCCGTATTCGGCCTATGCTTTTGTGCCAGCTTTTGATTTTGAACAGCAATATGCGCGCGGTCGGCGGGCTCTACCCACGGGTGGATCTGGGGGGGAGGGGGGGGGGGTCCCAGGGGTCCACTCCCTCTTTTCGAGGAAGATGCCATTTTTTAATGCAAAATTTAATCCATCTGAGGCGTGAACTCCCTCCCCCCCCCCCACCCCGGCCCCATTTTTCTCTTTCAGAGGATCCCCCGCCTTCCTTACCCATCGGTCGGAAGTTTCCAGTAGACCCTTTCCTTTACAAATTCCTGGATCCGCCCCTGCTAACCGTGTTCACCTTGACATGTGCTGCTCAACACTACCCAGCGACATCAATAAGCTGTTTCCGTTTGTCTACTTCTGTCATAAGATGATGCCACTTAATTTCTGTCTATTTCGGTTTCCTCTGCCTCTTCTGTTATTAAACCCCGACAGAATCAACTGATTGTGATAGTTATTGTATGCTAAAGTAGGTTATTACCTTCATCCTTGAAGAGTTCCAAAACGGAGCGTCATTATCCGGTAGCCGTGAAATGGAAGCACAACTCAAGGCCAACTTTAGTCGCGACGCCTGGTGAGACGATACGTCAGTAAAAACTCAGCTGGGATGCATCTTAAATTGTTTGTAGCATAGCATTAAGTTTTGAATCTTAGCTTAGCCAGAAAATTAAGATTAAATCTGAAACTTTAGTTTAAGATGCATACAAAATACTGGCCCAGGTGTCCCCTTAGTTTAAATTAAGCTTAAGCACGGGATTGCTGATCGACGTGGGTTAAGAGACCTGAGGTGGGTGGAGGACATACTGTCACGCGCTAAATACAGCCATGGCCAAGTGTCCCCTTAGGTTAGCATTGGATCACTGATCCAGGTGGGTTAAAGGACATGGGGAGAGGGGGACATGTAGTCATGGGCCTAATATAGCTATGAACAGGTGTCCCCTAAGCTTAGCACGGATCACTGGGTTCAGGCACATGGGTTGGAGGGGGGGGGACATGTTGTCACGGGTTGAAATACAGCCATGACCCACTGTCCCCTTAGTTTAGCATTGGATCACTGATCCAGGCGGATTAAGGGACATGCGGAGGGGGAAACATGTTGTCATGAGCTGAATATAGCTTTGAACAGGTGTCCCCTTAGCTTAGCACGGAGTGACCGATCTATGTGGGTTAAGGGACGTGGGGAGGGGGGGGGCACATGCTGTCACGGGTTAAATACAGCCATGACCAAGTGTCCCGTTAGCATAGCATTGGATCACTGATCCAGGTGGGTTAAGGGACATGGGGAGGGGGTACGTGTTGTCATGGGCTGAATATAGCTATGACCATGTGTCTCCTTAGTTTAGCACGGAATTACCGATCTATGTGGGTTAGGGACATCGGGAGGGGGGGGGGCCACATGTTGTCACGGGTTGAAATACAGCCATGACCAAGTGTCCCGTTAGCATAGCATTGGATCACTGATCCAGGTGGGTTAAGGGACATGGGGAGGGGGTACGTGTTGTCATGGGCTGAATATAGCTATGACCATGTGTCTCCTTAGTTTAGCACGGAATTACCGATCTATGTGGGTTAGGGACATCGGGAGGGGGGGGGGCGACATGTTGTCACGGGTTGAAATACAGCCATGACCAAGTGTCCCCTTTGGTTTAGCTTTGGCTCACTGATCCAGGTGGGTTAAGGGAATAGCATGCCAGGGAGATGCCGCATTTGCCGAATAGCTTGCCGTCAATTCATGGGTCAACCTCTCCAAGTGTGCCGCATACTGTTCAGGATCGTCCGGCGTTGCAGCCGGCCATTTTGGCCCAGAATTGACGAAAGGGGTCTTTACTTCGGAATAGCTAACAGGAAGTTCAAGACTAAGTACCAGAGGTGAGTGAAACGATACATTCATTCCGTCATGCAAAGTGTGATATTTTCAAATCGCCTCAAATATGCTCTCATTCACCCAAAAGTGATCAATAGTAGGCGTGTTACTGTTCACTGGACTGGTATAAGTATATGACACAATATGTGCCTTGTAGTTAATGCAGGGTATTATGGATTCTCTTTGGCAGAAATATTCCAATTGTCAGTACAGTATCGATCAGACGATGTGTGGATGGGATTGACAGTACAGTTGATAGATTTTTTCCATAGTATCGAACAACCACCGTAACCACGACCCTGTGAAATCTCAGATTCATCAATGGCTGATATGTTACGCGATCTTACTTTAAAACTATCATCACTATCAGTTCAGCTACCTATTCTGGTTTACCCGGGCAGTTATAGGAAGAGATAGATAAGTTTCCTGCTATAATCGGGTTAAAGGAATTTTCACATTTGTTCCTCAGTGAGGTTTCCCTCGGCCAATATTGTCGTACACAGATACCATCGGGTCAAATGGAAGGAGCAAACGATTTTTTTGGACTCAATGCAAGGTATAGTTAATTTAAAGGAGTTGTTTCTCGCATTTTCGTGCGAGATGCATTCTAATTCAAGAGTTTTAATACCTCTGGCATTAATATAGTCATGTAGATCCTGGACACCGACATATTTGTCCACACAGGAAATAAATATCTTCTTGGTCCGAGAGGATATCCCGCACTTCACGACACCAGAGATAGCGGCTGATCCCGTTACTTCGTAGCGCTCTATGTTCCGCTCCTGCTTTCGTCTTAAATATCGTGAGATGATAAAGCCGCCTTCTTCAGTGGGTTGACCGGCAGGCCCGGCCTTTTGACTGGACCCAGAGGCAGGCCCGGCCGTCTGACTGGACCCAGAGGCAGGCCCGGCCGTCTGACTGGACCCAGAGGAAGACAAGGCCTTCTCACTGGACCCAGAGACAGGCCCGGGCTTCTGACTGGACCCAGAGGTCGGCTCGGCCTTCTGACTGGACCCAGAGGCAGGCCCGGCCTTCTGACTGGACCCAAGCAGGCCCGATCTCCAGATCGGAGAGCTCAGGAGAACGTTATGATATGGTCACTCTTGCGGAACGAATTAACTGTCAACAAAAGCTGCTTTGATTGTTCTGCGTTTTGGGCGACGGGCGATAATGAACCAACTTATAAACATGCAAATAATATCATCAAAATAAGCCCTTCGACGACCAACAGTGCCTGTGCACTACTGCTCCGTAGCTGCCAGGAGACCATACCCAGATGATCGAAGCGATAATATCCTGCTTATCGACTGGTAGGGTCTCGATATTCCAAAATTGACAGAGTTTGTTTTGTTTGGCCAATCGCTCCGTATGGAGCCGTTTGTTTCAATCACCTTCGTTGACAAACACAATCGCTTTTCCGAAGTGAACTTCCTGCCCACCCCTACTTATATAATCAGTAGATGGCTATTATATAATCAGTAGATGGCTGATTACAACAACCAGCTAGCGATAAACAAACCGTCTCTTTCATTTGAATTCGTCGCTGTTAGAAAGCCCCAGGGGGCTATCAGAATGTTTAGTTATTGATATAATGTTATATTACATAATATAGCCGTAACTAGTAAGGCTGTTGGCTCCCTGTAGGTTATTGAGCCCCGGGCGCTTATTTAGTTTTTGAGTCTCCTTGACAGTTCGCCTCTTCGAACGGTCGCTTATTCTACTAAGGGCGCTTATTCGAGCAACTACGGTATGTGGCGCTCAAATGACAGGCTGTTTGCTGTTTAATTATCACAAGTACGTCACGAATTTGTTGGGGTAAAAGCCCCGGGTGGTAAAATAAAAAGTGAAATATTCGTACGCATCTGAACTTCATGGTAAACTGTTATAGATCCGACCCTATTGCTTCCAAGAAGTAGTTGTAATCTTCCTCTGAAACCAAAAGACTGATTGGACAATATAAATGCACTTCCAAGTTACATTGTAAATTTACATATGTGTTACCGCTGCACGTTGCTCCGCCAGAGGGGGCGTCGTTTGCTGTTGACGAAATGGTAACAGAGAAGTCGACTAATTTGGTGAGCCGCTGCCATGCTTGTATCGCCATGTAGTGGCTGAATTTGCAAGCAACAGATTTGCCCTCGAGTGGAATGCCCGGGGGGGAGGGGGTCACTACATTACTACAGTAGTGGGTATGTGCCACCCATGCCATAGAGAACGTTTGGAGAGCGAGAAAAAAGTGCGCGATTTTGTGGTCAATGAGAGAAAAAAATTGGGCTAAAAGGCATCTTAAAGAGATACTGACAGACAATTTCGGTTCAAAAGCATCTGAATTGACACCGACATTCATGACAAAATGTTTGGAAGTTAATTTTTTTAACATTACCGATATCAACTGGACTATATAGTCAAGAACTGCAATTTTTTCAGTCTCAGATGGGTACATTGAGAGAAGTTGTCGATTTCTGCTTCGAGGATGAGAGAAAAAAGGGTCATTTGGGCGGCACATATGTATATACCTAACTATATGTAGTGCCCCCCTGGGTGGAAAGGGGCGTGTTTAAGCAACGACTGCGCGTTTTGTTTTTGTAACTTTCTTCTGGTGTACTTTTAACCTTGTGTACCTCACAATGTTCCTGGTCAAATGTTCCCTCTGCCCCAGTTATCTCCAGCCATGACCAAGTGTCCCCTTTGGTTTAGCTTTGGCTCACTGATCCAGGTGGGTTAAGGGAATAGCATGCCAGGGAGATGCCGCATTTGCTGAATAGCATGCCGTCAATTCATGGGTCAACCTCTCCAAGTGTGCCGCATACTGTTCATGATCGTCAGGCGTTGCAGCCTGCCATTTTCGCCTAGAATTGACTGAAGGGGACATTACTTCGGGGTAGCTAACAGGAAGTTCAAGACTAAGTACCAGCGGTGAGTGAAACGATACATTCATTCCGTCATGCAAAGTGTGATATTTTCAAATCGCCTCAAATATGCTTTCATTCACCCGAAAGTGATCTGGTATAATTATATGACACAGTCTGTGCCTTGTAGTTAATGCAGGTATTATGGATTCTCTTTGGCAGAAATATTCCAATTGTCAGTACAGTATCGATCAGACGATGTGTGGATGGGATTGACAGTACAGTTGATAGATTTTTTCCATAGTATCGAACAACCGCCGTAACCACGACCCTGTAAAATCTCAGATTCATCAATGGCTGATATGTTACGCGATCTTACTTTAAAACTATCATCACTATCAGCTCAGCTACCTATTCTGGTTTACCCGGGCAGTTATAGGAAGAGATAGTTAAGTTTGCTGCCATAATCGGGTTAAAGGAATTTTCACATTTGTTCCTCAATAAGGTCTCCCTTGGCCGATATTGTCGCACACAGATACCATCGGGCCAAATGGAAGGAGCAAACGATTTTTTTGGACTCAATGCAAAGTATAGTTAATTTAAAGGAGTTGTTTTTCGCATTTTCGTGCGAGATGCATTCTAATTCAAGAGTTTTAATACCTCTGGCATTAATATAGTCATGTAGATCCTGGACACCGACATATTTGTCCACACAGGAAATAAATATCCCCTTGGTCCGATAGGATATCCCGCACTTCACGACACCAGAGATAGCGGCTGATCCCGTTACTTCGTAGCGCTCTATGTTCCGCCCCTGCTTCCGTCTTAAATATCGTGAGATGATCAAGCCGCCTTCTTCAGTGGGTTGACCGGCAGGCCCGGCCTTCTGACTGGACCCAGAGGCAGGCAAGGCATTCTGACTGGACCCAGAGGCAGGCAAGGCCTTCTCACTGGACCCAGAGATAAGCCCGGCCTTCTGACTGGACCCATAGCCAGTCCGGCCTTCTGACTGGACCCAGAGGCAGGCCCGGCCTTCTGACTGGACCCAAGCAGGCCCGATTTTCAGGCCAGTCACAGGGGCAGGCCCTGCCTCGGGCGAGGGAGCGGATGGAGAGGTCGTCCTCCTCTTTGGCGGAGTTTTCAGAGAGGCGCAGTTCGGAATAGAGGACCATGCTGCGGTCTTCCAGCCCCTTGGATGGTATTCGCGGGGCTCACGGGGCAATTTCACCACAAGGGGGTGATTGGGATGATACTTGGTCTTGGAATCAGCTCCCCTAGACGAAGTTCCATTGTCGTTCATCAGCGAGACTGCGGTCGTGGTGCGGTGGGGGGAATGCTTTCTTACATGCTCCTGGTCCACACGTTGGTGCATCTGCTCTTCTAATACCCCAAGACGTCGACAGAGACCTCCATTAATTCACCATGCTGGTACTTGGGTAGCCGGATGATGTTCTCAGTCCTTAACTTAAAGGTTGGTGTGATCTCGTGTTCAAAAATGTGTTGAAGGCCAGTTAGAATGTCATCCACATTGGCGTCAATGGCATTGCGAGGAGCAGTGTCTCGTCGATTAATCATTATATCAAGGGAGAGGGTTTCAGCACAGTGGTTCCAAAGTAATTCTTTAGACCTCACCGCCTCTTCTTTGGTGAAGTGGGGAGCAATAGCCGACTTTATTTGATTTCGGGGCCGTTGGCGAAGATGACCGACGATGTCAGACAAATATAGTCGCATATAGCCGGTGGGTTGTTGGCAGACATCACCGTCGATGCTGGGCGATGGGGGTCCGGCGTCTCACCGTTTTCTTAGGCTCTAGGACATGTCATTTTCCCCGCTGCAACGGCATTCCAATCCGGTTGGTATTTGGTAAACAGACAGCTCATGCGGGCGGAGAGCTCAGGAGCACGTTATGATATGGTCACTCTTGCGGAACGAAAGAGTGAACTGTCAACAACAGCTGCTTTGATTGTTCTGCGTTTTGGGCGACGGGCGATAATGAACCAACTTATAAACAGGCAAATAATATCATCAAAATAAGCACTTCGACGACCAACAGTGCCTATGCACTACTGCTCCGTAGCTGCCAGGAGACCATACCCAGATGATCGAAGCGATAATATCCTGCTAATCGACTGGTGTGGTCTCGATATTCCAAAATTGACAGAGTTTGTTTTGTTTGGCCAATCGCTCCGTATGGAGCCGTTTGTTTCAATCACCTTCGTTGACAAACACAATCGCTTTTCCGAAGTTAATTTCCTGCCCACCCCTACTTATATAATCAGTAGATGGCTATTATATAATCAGTAGATGGCTGATTACAACAACCAGCTAGCGATAAACAAATCGTCTCTTTCATTTGAATTCGTCGCTGTTAGAAAGCCCCAGGGGGCTATCAGAAGTTTTAGTTATTGATATAATGTTATATTACATAATATAGCCGTAACTAGCAAGGCTGTTGGCTCCCTGTAGGTTATTGAGCCCCGGGCGCTTATTTAGTTTTTGAGTCTCCTTGACAGTTCGCCTCTTCGAACGGTCGCTTATTCTACTAAGGGCGCTTATTCGAGCAACTACGGTATGTGGCGCTCAAATGACAGGCTGTTTGCTGTTTAATTATCACAAGTACGTCACGAATTTGTTGGGGTAATAGCCCCGGGTGGTAAAATAAAAAGTGA
Source organism: Arenicola marina (assembly GCA_964019135.1). Lineage (NCBI taxonomy): Eukaryota > Metazoa > Annelida > Polychaeta > Arenicolidae > Arenicola > Arenicola marina. The sequence continues at coordinate 31,332,369 of OZ025259.1, forward strand.
AATATTCGTACGCATCTGAACTTCATGGTAAACTGTTATAGATCCGACCCTATTGCTTCCAAGAAGTAGTTGTAATCTTCCTCTGAAACCAAAAGACTGATTGGACAATATAAATGCACTTCCAAGTTACATTGTAAATTTACATATGTGTTACCGCTGCACGTTGCTGCGCCAGAGGGGGCGTCGTTTGCTGTTGACGAAATGGTAACAGAGAAGTCGACTAATTTGGTGAGCCGCTGCCATGCTTGTATCGCCATGAAGTGGCTGAATTTGCAAGCAAAAGATTTGCCCTCGAGTGGAATGCCCGGGGGGGAGGGGGTCACTACATTACTACAGTAGTGGGTATGTGCCACCTATGCCATAGAGAACGTTTGGAGAGCGAGAAAAAAGTGCGCGATTTTGTGGTCAATGAGAGAAAAAAATTGGGCTAAAAGGCATCTTAAAGAGATACTGACAGACAATTTCGGTTCAAAAGCATCTGAATTGACACCGACATTCATGACAAAATGTTTGGAAGTTAAATTTTTTAACATTACCGATATCAACTGGACTATATAGTCAAGAACTGCAATTTTTTCAGTCTCGGATGGGTACATTGAGAGAAGTTGTCGATTTCTGCTTCGAGGATGAGAGAAAAAAGGGTCATTTGGGCGGCACATATGTAAATACCTAACTATATGTAGTGCCCCCCTGGGTGGAAAGGGGCGTGTTTAAGCAACGACTGCGCGTTTTGTTTTTGTAACTTTCTTCTGGTGTACTTTTAACCTTGTGTACCTCACAATGTTCCTGATCAAATGTTCCCTCTGCCCCAGTCATCTCCAATAGACCACTCATGTAACAAGGTGAACGGCTACGTACTGGCTTACTCAACCCCAAATTGATGAAACGCTTTCGAATAACACCTGCCTCACTCAGGTGGTGGACCCAACGCTCACCCAGAGTTTCTGAGATTTATCGGGGTTCTCGATGACTGAAGTGCTGCCACCTAGCGGGGTCTCTTGGAGGGTTACCTGAGTATTGTTATGCTTTCAGATTCAGTTTTCCAGGCACAGCCGGCCTCATGCGATGGGCGCCCAATGGTATAGGAGTAGTGCCGCGGCGGCGGCGAGACGCCGGCAGGAACTTACCTTGCCCAGGAGCTGTAACCTCACGCAGTTCTTAGCCACAATCAATCTCGAGGCACAGCCCCCTGTCGTGCCACGCCACCTGTTGGGAAAATGCCGGGGAATCATTTACAACCGGGTCCCCAAGTGTGCCAGTCGTTTCCTCAAGGATTTATTTGAAGAAGTCATCGCCCCTAACAACCAGAGTTTAATCTTTATTGATGGAAAATACCTAGCAAACGAGGTAATGACTACTTTGTATATTAGATTTATCTGGTTTTGTTTTTTATTTTGTTCCTGGAAACGCCATGACTGTGTATTACAGTCCTATGACCCTTAAATTATCGGTTACTATTATCGTGTTACTATTATTACATGTGGACTAAATTGCCACTTTTTCTTCTTGCGGTATATTGTATTGAATTAATCCTGAGTACTATGGTCCCAGAATGTATTACATAACGCAATCAACAGGTCGTAGATTTGCGCCCAGGCACCTGTATATGGGGCATTTTTTATCCCTAATTTAATAATACAAGAATTATAGGGGTCTGGAAGGGGGGGTCCAGTGTCTAGTGTCGATTTTTCAAAATTATCGGTGTCGAATGTCGAATTTTCACGACGTTCCGTGTTGCTTTCTGGCTGAAGTCACTGTCGTTTTTTTAACAAATTTATTTTTGAGATCCTCAGTGTCGAAAGTTGGGGTCCTGGTTCGTTCACTGTGAAATATCTCTTATTTAGGTCATTTGTGATTATGCAGGAGTATTACATCTCGAGGATGAGAGCAGCAAAAGGTCAATTCGTACTTGTCAGCCACTTCTACTACGTCAACTTTACAAGGTGGGGTTCTGTTAGCCCCAGTTCTGTTCCCCACATCTGACACGTCTACGGACCCTAGCTGTCCGTTGTGTGTCCTACAGCCACAGAACTGGGGCTAGGGTGCTGTATTGTGCACTCCTTAATGTTGAATACACACCATCCTACCTAACTTACCTGACGTGTGTACAGCCGCGTGTTTCAGGATAATTAGTAGTCCACACTATATCTGCACAATTGATATTAAGGCGGCACCAGGGGGGGGGGTTCTAGGGGATCGAATCCCCGCCCCCCGCTTGAGGAAGCGCCTCTTCAATGCAAAATTGAGGCCATTTGAGGCGGCCCCGCCCCCCTGTTTTGAGAAAGAACGCTATCTGAGGCGCCGTAGACCCCCTCCCATTGGTCGTAAAAAATTGGTGGATGTCCCGGTCGCAAGTTTCAATGGACCTCCATTTTCGTACAGGAACAGAAGATGATTTATTATTCTTTATTACTGTAACATTGTAGGGCAAATCTTTCGCTGACTATCTGTGTTCTCCTTTAGGTCCTACCACGATCCGATCGTCTACATAAACTTGGTGCGAGAACCCATTGAATGGTTCCGATCCCTGTATTTCTTCCATCAATATGGAGGGAATGATCACCCTTTCTTAGTACCTCTGGGGGTCAAATTCCGGAAGGTAAGTGTCTAGCTTTCCAACGTGAGCGCAGTGCAGTCCAAACACGTAACCTAAGTACAGCAGTGTATGTGTATATATACCGATATGTGCTTCTAGATGGACTAATTATGCATTCGTTTCATGGAAGTTTTTGAATATAGTATCTGGATTTCAGTTTATTCAGAGTTTGCTTTAGGGTTTTACTCTATTATAACGGATATACCTCAGTTGCCTATTGGTCATGAACCCTAAACTTTTCCTTATATTTCTTATCTTTCCTGACGCCAGGGCTTCTCGTGTACAGGCCAATTACGTAGTTTCGTAATGATTGTTACTTTAGAAGCGGTTTCGTACATTCCTCGTGTATTTCTTTCTATTTCAGCCCTTTGATAAATGCGTTCAAAGTGATGAGTGCTTTCAGCCTATATACGAAACCTTCAGTCCGCTTAGATTTTTTTGCGGAAAGGCGGCGCATTGCGGGTAAGCAGCTATATCTAGTGCCGTATTGCTAGTAATGTCGTAACTTACCCTTGCAAAATCGTACTTTCGCGACCTTCTAGTAATTTTGTGTTGACGATCGCAAACGGTAAGCGTTCATGTGTTATCGCCCCCCCCCCGGGATATTTCGTGGAATGGCCCCACCCTTGCCTTGCCCTGCCTTACCTACCGCCTTCATATACACCCATAGCACATCTGTCGTTATTTATAGCATGGCAAGTGAAGAAGTGTTGCAGAAGGTCAAGGCCACCATTGAGAGACACTACCTGACGGTCGGTGTCTATGAAGATTTGCCCGCCGTCAACATGGTCCTCGAGTATTTACTGCCACAAGTCTTCACCAACCTCACCAATGCCTACATCCCAAAAGGTACTATTTACAAATTACTGTAATAGGGGTTTGGAACGGGTAAATGGCGACTCGCAACACAGACATATTTGAAAAATCGACATCGACACAGACTTTGGGAGAAACGACACGGAACTTTATTACCCAAAACGCGACACGGAACGGCGTGCAATATCGACATGCGACACTGATAACTTTGAAAAATCGACACTGGACACTGGACCCCTCCTTCCAGGTCCCTTGTAATGACGGCTGCTGATTTATAATTACAAAGAAGATAACTAGTTGATTTGATTTTACCGCTACATTTGAAATATAACACTTCTATTAAATGTGAATCTTTACCTTTCATTTCTCAGTACACTATACCAGAATTGTGGGAAATTGGCGAGGTATATTTGTACATATAACTCTTTAATGTCATGCATATAACATGTAAGTAACGTTTTAACGTTTTAACGTTTTCATAGAATTATAATGTTGCCTCCCGTTACCCATAATGATAATCCGACACAATGTACGGGGAAGAATTCGGCAAAATGGATCACGTGATCCTGTGGCCTTGACCTTTCTCTTCAGCTGCCGATGAACAGAAGCATAAACGACAGGCCACCATGAAGAAAGATCCGTTAACAGCCGAGGCAGAGAAAACCCTGCGCATACGACTCAAATACGACAACGAGTTATACCAGTTTGTGAAGCAGAGATTCTATAGACTACATAACGCTATTAAGACATTTTGAATGGAATCGAGATGGAATGTTCATATTTTAGCTCTTAGGCTGACCTGACCAAGCACGGCACTCCGCGAGGAAATGACACATTGACACAAAGAGAAGCCGTCTTTGTGAATCCGCTTTGACGATGACGGTGATGCTCAAAGGTCAATGCTGATCCTTTACTCTACATGTAATTAGTAACACTGCATGATATTAAGACGCTTCTATGCTGATGCTTTTCTCCACATGTAACAAGTCACAGGACATGTTATTAAGACGTTTCTTGGTGCATCTTTGTGTGAAAGTGTAGCTATCTCATGTACTACGTCATTATTTTTTGGGCGTGGCTGCAGTTTTTGCCTTTTAAAGATGTTGAAAATTTGGTGGGTGGATGGGGTTCGGGTGGGTGGGATTGGTGGATGCATGGGTGTCGAGTGGGCAGGTATGGGTGAAATGAGTGGGTGATGGATGGGTGCATGGATGCGTTGATGTCTTTCCCGTATAATACGACACTTGAGAAAGACTAAGGAAGTCCAGTGACATGACAAAAAGAAGTAGGCACGAAGTAGGCCAGCATATTTCCCCTTTTGAACATTTCCCCTGTGAGGTCAACCGTGAGGTAGACGTGGGGCATAGGTGATGGCAAAGTGTGTGTATCCCTCGATTGTAGCGTTTTTGTAATACACGGGTTTACACATCCACGGCCAATTTGACCTACTTGTCGATTGTGAGTAAACAAGAGCACGAGGGCCATTGACCGTCAGCTTGAAGTGAGTGGGCTTCAAAGCGTTTCTGCATGTGGACCAGTTAAAGGTGACTTACTTATGCACTATTTGAACAATTAGTGCTTAAAATGGTGTGCCAATGGTTTCAAAACAGATATACAACCATCTATTTATTTTTAAGCTTTAATTTTGAGTTATGGGGCAGTGTTAGCTTCGGGAGACCCACTAAGGAAACGGCCTCGCGAAGCTATATATCACTGCATGACAAGGAGTGTAAGAGACCCTCAGCATCGCTGACGTTACAAGCTGTTAAAGGCATTCCAATATTATAATACTGTACACACTGATATCTATTTCACATAGAGCAAATTAATGTTGTCATGTGAAAGCTATTTTGCAAGGTCTAGCCTCATATACATAATGGTAGCCAAACTTCTTATGCAATCATGTATATTTTTCACTTTATATATACTTGTCTTGGCACCATGCCTTGACTCCATCACTTTATACACTTGTACGATTGATGCGAGTACCCAATTTTTAGAGATGGAAAGTATGAGATACTAATATTGATATTAATCTCTACGCATCTGGTATGTTAGAAGTAGATATAGGTCAACTTCACTCTATCTATAACGATAAATGCAACTTTCATGTATACAAAAAAATATTAAAGCTGTAAAAATATATGAAATGTCAAATACCTGTACAATTGCTTACTTCTACTTATTTAATATTATTAGAAAAATTGTCAGCCTCATGGAAGTTTCATATGCGGTAATATATGTCAATATATACACAATATACACAAGCTGTGTTTCCCTTCACAATTTATGTATACGGAATCTGGGTCGATTTATTTTTCTAATAGATGCCTTGTTTGCTATGTGAGCTACACTCCATAAGTTCATATGTATGTTTGTATTATAAAAGCCGTTTAAGTAACTACCGGTAGAGCTCGGTAGTATATAAAAGGATAAACTTATCTGTCATGAATTGTTTATTTGTCTTATGCTACAGTTTCTTTTTATCTTTTGTGAATTCCTTTTCAGACCTTTACTCTTGCTTATAAATGTGATTTTAAAATAAAAAAAATAGCATGCATAATGTTTTTGAGCCTTCATTGCTTGGGGAGAGGAAATCCAGCAAACTTTCCAGGTATAGCCCCTTACAATACATAGGGAAAAATTGTTTTACCACGCCTGCCTTCGGCCGACAACTTAGGTGCCTCTAAAGTGGTAAGGCCCTGCATAGTCCAGGAAATCTTCAAGGACGCGTTGGGGGGGGGGGGGGGGGGGGCGATGGACGATGACGATTTCGCCGAGGGGGTAGGGGTGACCATTTAATCAAGGCGGGGATGGAGCAATGCAAAAAACAACCCTTCTGGTCAGGTGGGCATGCACTTTCCTCAACCTCCCGAGACCCCCTCCCCTTGGAACCCCAGCGCCAGCTTCAGAGCTCTTATCACGCCACTTAATCACGCCCGTAAAGGACCCCCCACCCCACCCCCCTCCCCTCAATCAGTCTACTAATGTTGTCTCTAATAGCCTTGCGATTTCGACCATATGCCTCCCTAATCTGATAAAAATATATAACGGGACATTGTGCCATAAACAACTTTTGATTGTGATCAAAGGGTCAAGCATCGTTCTGATTCGGTCGCACGACTTACTTATAAGGCAAATTATAAACCCGTATATTCACACCCGGTTGGCTCTTCCGGTTCCTCAATTTTGCATATTTTAATTAATCATGCACACTGATGAATATTCCATACGTCGCCGCAGGCAGGAACGTTGGGCTAACTTCACTCCACCGGAAACTGAGTGACAGTGTTTATACTGGCCACTTCGGAGGAATGCTTACCCTGTCCGGAATTATCTGGCCAGCAAAAGGAAAGCCGACAAGGAAAGTGATTCATAGAGTGAAGCTGAACAGGGTGTGTCTGTGCACTCTGTGTAGGCCACAAAACGCAACATTTCGTCGTATACATTTACTCATCGATATCCGTTATGCGAGATGGATCAATCAAGTTCGGGGTATGTAGGTCACAGGTCAAAGTCACATTCAAGTCAGTTGTTAAGGTCAATGTCATTGTAGTGGACCGAAGACATAATCCAGATTTTAGATTTTACGTCATCTCACCCTACGGGTGACGCAATCTCGTTTGCTTCCTAATACTACCCCGCCCCTACCCAAGCTAGTTGATCAATCCTAGCTACATCCCCTCCCCCTACCAAAGCTTGCTGAGTAACCCTACCTACCCCACCCCCTCCCCCTACCTTCTTTTTATTGGCTTCAAAGTTTGTACAGGGGCAGCTTACATCAATGGGTTAATCAAGTTGACATAGCTGGAGAATGAGACGTAATCCAGTAGGCCTACGTAAATGAATATATATATATAAATATACGAAGGTTGCTAAACCCCATACCTCTTTGTCTTTAAGCAGCCTACTTACATGCACCGTCTTAATTTTTTTACATTTTAGAATCAAGACTAAAATTATCTCAAAATCATGATGCATATGTGTTTTATATATCATTGAGTTTGTAAAACAACAATTTGAACATAAAAGTGCGCGGACGTCCTAGCGAGCCGCGGTCGACATAACACAGAATACAAAAACAGCGAACAGGCGCGCATGGATATACGGCCGGCTATCAACTTCTGCTCCGGTGAATAAATTTGCTTCCCTCCAGATAGCCCACAGGCTTTCAGTATTTAAAATTCAAGACAGAATATACTTATTTGACATGGAGAAGAGATTGGTAATATAAAAATTACGGAACATACTGCTCTAATACATAACACTTATATCTGACGTTATGATGTGTAATTTGCAAGTATTTGAGAAATGAAACTTCCAACTAAGAAACCAATGAGGATTTGATTTGAATTGCTATTTGACGGTATGATGTGCAATGTGTAAGTTTTGAGAAATGAAACTTAAAATTAAGAAACGATGCAATGACAAATGATCAAGCGGAAACCGTGAGTCGCCGATGCGACGACACATCCGTCCGTCACACATGCATGCCTATGAACAACTTGTCTGTCGGCACAATTTTCATCAATTAGGTAGGTCCCTCCCAGTAAGGGGGGGGTACTTAATACATTGCCCTCCCCCGTTTTTTCACCGCCAAAATCCGCTCGGTTGGGCCGTTTTACCGCGAAAACCCCCTCGGAAGGGGTGTTTTTCGTGGCAACCCGCTCTATGCAAGCACATTTTCTGAGCCGTCCGGGAGAGGGGGGGTGGGGGGGGGGGGGGGTGGAGGCGCCAAGCGGGATTGATGTACATATTCTAATGACATAATGCATAAGAACATCTCAAATAACCTAATGTGCGTCATATTCTGCCGACTTTGTCTCTTACGCATTTATATTTGTACATTTGAAATATTTTAATTATTTTTCATGCAAGTGAAGTGTCACATGCCGCAACTGTGTGAGGTACTTGTTATTTTATTGTTATTTTTCGAACGTTCCTTATTTTTTTCTTGCATTCTGTGTCCACCGTGATTAGGTTAATTTATTATATACAAATACGCCGACAAGTAATTCACACGATATGCATTCCATCCAATCCTTAGCATGGTACTTATATGTATAGTGGCTTAATTTAAGTACATCACAGCAACTACAATGCAAACATTTCTAAACACAACCGTTACTAATATTATTTGGAATTAACAGTAAACTTAGCTAAATAGTGATTCTTTTCGTTAAGCCCACAGCGGAGATACGCATTAATGTCACACTGGTATTCCGTTCTCTATTCAATTACATTATGATCCATTATGTGTCCCTGGTATTCAAGTATATGTAAGTAAGTTCTGGAAGTGGTGTTCATTCTTTTGCTGTATGAAAGTAGCATTGTAGAAACGCATATAAAATCGTAAAAAAATTGGTGGATGCTCCGGTCGCAATTCAGACTCCTCTACCAGTCTTTTTAAATATCTTGATCCGTCCCTGGTTATCAGTAAACAAAATGCCTGGAGCCTGCTGAACATCCCTAAAATGGAGAACTAAACACATTTTTTTCTGCCAGGTTTACTATAATTGTAGCGTGCCGATGGATGTATGTGGCCAAATCCTACCTCTGCCACCAAAACTGTAGCGTGTTGAGGGTCTATGTTGTAATTACACACCGCTGCCACCAAAACTGTAGCGTGCTGAGGGTGTATGTTGTAATTACACACCGCTGCCACCAAAACTGTAGCGTGCTGAGGGTGTATGTTGTAATTACACACCGCTGCCACCAAAACTGTAGCGTGCTGAGGGTGTATGTTGTAATTACACACCGCTGCCACCAAAACTGTAGCGTGCTGAGGGTGTATGTTGTAATTACACACCGCTGCCACCAAAACTGTAGCGTGTTGAGGGTGTATGTTGTAATTACACACCGCTGCCACCAAAACTGTAGCGTGTTGAGGGTGTATGTTGTAATTACACACCGCTGCCACCAAAACTGTAGCGTGTTGAGGGTGTATGTTGTAATTACACACCGCTGCCACCAAAACTGTAGCGTGCTGAGGGTGTATGTTGTAATTACACACCGCTGCCACCAAAACTGTAGCGTGTTGAGGGTGTATGTTGTAATTACACACCGCTGCCACCAAAACTGTAGCGTGCTGAGGGTGTATGTTGTAATTACACACCGCTGCCACCAAAACTGTAGCGTGCTGAGGGTGTATGTTGTAATTACACACCGCTGCCACCAAAACTGTAGCGTGCTGAGGGTGTATGTTGTAATTACACACCGCTGCCACCAAAACTGTAGCGTGCTGAGGGTGTATGTTGTAATTACACACCGCTGCCACCAAAACTGTAGCGTGTTGAGGGTGTATGTTGTAATTACACACCGCTGCCACCAAAACTGTAGCGTGCTGAGGGTGTATGTTGTAATTACACACCGCTGCCACCAAAACTGTAGCGTGTTGAGGGTGTATGTTGTAATTACACACCGCTGCCACCAAAACTGTAGCGTGCTGAGGGTGTATGTTGTAATTACACACCGCTGCCACCAAAACTGTAGCGTGCTGAGGGTGTATGTTGTAATTACACACCGCTGCCACCAAAACTTGTAGCGTAACGGCTGTATAGTTTGGGTAAAATGTCAGGAAGGGGGCATTTTATGCCACGATATTGTTAAGCATTCTCGGTTTAACCCAGGTTAAGTAACCCAGCAGTAAGGCAATAATAAAGTAGGTACAGTTCAAATGATTTATTCTGGATTAACCATCAATCGCTGCCAGCACATACAAATGTATGATGAATCTCTCCATGTGACTTGAATATATATATGCCATCAGCCTCTCAGTAAATATACAGATAACAATATCACATGGAGCTACCAATATCAAGTTCAAATATCACTGCAACTGTTGCATATATGTTCTCTCACTAATTCAGTCTATCCTCGCATTGCCTAATTACTGGCTTGATCTATCTCTCACACTGTTTCTCTTATTCCAAAGTTAATTCTCCATATACCATTGCTGATTCCTTTAAATATAACTCCACATAATTTTTTCTGACATAGACCCTCTTATAAAAGAATATAGAAAAGAGGTACGTAGGCGAAGCGCAAGGAATAGAGAGAAAAGAGATGTGCGGGCGAAGCGCAAGGAATAGAGAGAAAAGAGGTGCGCGGGTGAAGCGCAAGGAATAGAGAGAAAAGAGGTGCGCGGGTGAAGCGCTAAGTGGAGAGTAAGAGGTGCGCGGATGAAGCGCTGAGAGAGAGTGAGAGGTGCGCTGGTGCTGCGCTGTCCCCCCACTCCAACTCACTTTCTGGATGTGATGCAGGCCGTTTATACCCCCATCTCAGGAACGCTAACTCCAGTGACGCTACCCCCTACTGACCAATGAGCGATAACGAAAGAAACTATATTTATACACTTAAAAATAGGGCAAAGATGCTCATCATTATCCTTCGAACTACTGAGGAAACTTGATAACAATTTGCATAAAAAGATACATAAACCATTCATAAATATACTGGCGATAAATCACCAAATCCTCTAAAACTTCTTTCTCCCGAACTTGCTCCAATTTTTTTCCTCTCCTCTGGGGGATGTTTATTACCCAATCTCTCCCACGCGCCCCTGCCATCCTACCTTTCTACCATTACGTTAGTTTCCATATGCCGTTATCATTCCGCTAGTTCCCCTATGCAAATTCGCTACATAATTACATTGTTAATCCAATGTTAACTTTGTTAATTTGAATGCTAATCTTTCATATTTCAGTGTACTATGCAGTTTCAATTGACAGGCAACAACTGTTCGAATAGCTTTCAGCAAAATTGTTCTCAAGATTAATATATTACATTAAAGTTTCCCGCTAAAACTAAAGAGTACAAATAAGTACAACATACAAATAGGAATCAGTCCTTGAATGATTCAAGATTTCTTTTGTCTTTACTCCAGCCATGCCAGACTGCCAAAAAGAATTTCTTAGCCTTGCAGACGATATCAATTTATCACAAGTTTTCAACATAGAGGTAAACGTCATCAGTTTGTGTGCTTCGCGATGCTTTAGTATGTAAGTAGTAGTGCCGCGACAGTTATTAAAATTTTGAACTAAATTTAGCCTGGGCTTAGTTTTGGCGGGAAAGAGCTCGATATGCAACTTTAATTGCATGATTCATATAATTAGGATGAGTTAAGATAACATAAAATGTTAGTTGCTAAATAAACATTGGTTTCTTTGTATAATGTATTCAAAAACTGGCATTCAGCCCTTCTTTCCTAAAAAGGACGGGCCTAATTACATATTACTAATTACTAATTACATATCGACATGAGCATCAGTTGCGTTATATGCGCTGATAAACAAAAGTATGACGGCACATGCCCACATCCCCGCCACTGATTTACTATGCCTGCATGTAGAGCGATGTCACATTGTGCACGTTGTTGACTAAACCAATGCATAACATTACCAAAGTCAGCTGGGCAACTTGCTTTGTGCAAGTCGAAAAGCAACTGAACTGAAGAATGAAGGCAATGAAGTGTCGCTTGCAAGCCTGCCCTGGCCCGAGCTCAGGCTAGCTTCGTTGCCGAGATTCACAGCCAACTCCACTGCCCGCCTGGCTGTCTCGCTTTGTCACTTTCCGCTTCGCCCCTGTCATGGTCTCTAAAAGCACATTAACTTTGTTAATTTATCAGTTCGTTGGTTTGCTATGGCGAAAATCGTCATACTATGACTGTGTCGTGTTTGTCTGTGTGAATGTGTGTGTATCTGTCTGTGCGCACGATAACTCTCCAAAAAGCACAGGTATCGTTGCCGACCTTCACGAAGAGATGCCAGAAGTCAAATGTCAAGTTCGTTAACGAGCAAAATCGCTCAAAGTTCGACGTCACGGTGACGTCTCACTCGCTTAATATTACAGCTAGAAACACAAAATTAGCGCCAATATACTCAGATCCTCAATATGAAAGATACTAGTGCAAATGTCGAGTGTTCGGCTGTAGCTCGCAAACTAAAAAAACATCTGAGCACCAAACTTACTCTAGTGGATAGAGATGATGTAGCTTATGCCAAATCCAATCTCAGCTCCAACCTGGAGTGCGCAACGTAGAGGTGCCAGAGCGCCTGGAAGTTGAGAGTTCGAACCCGGCTTTTTAAATTTTTAAGCTATCGCTCTCAAATATTTACCACAGATTGCGACATAAATTAGAATCTTATATTTAAAAGTTCACTAAAATCGGATAAGCGGTTATGACGTAACGAGTCATTTCTATTTAGCATTAACGAAATTCACGGTGCCCTCAATCTTGACCGTACACACTTCAAAACGGTATAGGACACTGTGGAATTGTATTGCCCGTAAGGGAAAAATATGGTTAAAATTCGCCGTGTAAACACTTTCGCGTAACTCGACGAAAAGATCGTTGCAATAGTACATTATACGGCGTTCCCGTTCTCCTAAATCGACACCCCCCCCCACCCACCTCCCGCCGCTCCCACCCCGGCCTTCTCCATGCCCGCCAATACACACACGCATTCGAGCTTTGATGCGTTTCACTGGCGCACACTCCTGCCCTTATCCACACCAGGCATGGGGTGATTACATTGTAAATGTAATCGATTACGATTACGATTACTTGGGAATTTCATGATTACGATTACGATTACAGGAAATATAAAAGTAATCGATTACGATTACGATTACATTCAATGTCATTATGATTACAATCGTGATTACATTGACTGTTTTTCGACGTAAGTGAAATAAAAAACACAACACTGACGGATAATCGCACCTCTATCTTGCTGGATTCATTTAAACTTTAGGATTCTCGCCGGAGAAGGAGGTGTCGCGCGTAAAAACTTATTACCTCTATGTTAAATACCATGGAACTAAAGAAAGCCACACCGTTATATGACACAAGGGAATCTAGTCCAGCCACCACACCATACATCGCCGCGCACCAGTTCTGACCGAATCGAGTTCGTTTTATAACAATACCTTCCAATCAATCTATATAGAGAACAATAACACAAGCATCTACCACCCTCCCATCACAGCCCCCACCTACCTACCTACCCATCACAGCCCCCACCTACCTACCTACCCATCGCATCCCCCACCCACCTACCTGCTCCTAAAATATAGACCCCTAAGTCGCTCTGGGCTATTTCTAGCTATCCAATGCAAACAAGATAATGAGGGGATTAGAATTTGGCACCCCCAGCCAGCTTAATTGGTTATGTCTGGTTACTTGTCGGGTGGGGCAGGAAGGGCCAGGGTGGTTTCGAGGGGGGTCGGATCTCTACAGTAAGACTGTAGTGGCGAGTTTCCGTATATGATACAGGCGACATGGAAAGTATGACGATCAATTGGAGATCAAACAGCCCGAGTGAACATAGCAAAGTAATCATCAAAAGTAATCCTGATTACGATTACATTAGCATTGTAATCGATTACGATTACTATTACATTGCCTTAAAAACCAATGTAATCGATTACGATTACGATTACTTCAAAAATGTAATCGATTACAATCGATTACGATTACTGATTATGATTACCCCATGTCTGATCCACACCCACCCCCTACCTTACACCCCTACCCTGTGTATTGCTGGCCGGTCCGCTGCCGTTCAGCTGCTTGCTGCATGGTGTCCTCACCGCAAACCGAGAGTCCGCCCCCCCCCACCCCACAGGCCCCCCCTGAGGTCGAGGTGACAGCGATTGCATCAACATGGAAAGCTACGAAACGCTGTAATTCCCTTAATAATCGGCCCAGAAGATCCCGGTTTGATTTATAATGTGCAGCGGGACCACCCCCATGCATCAGTTATGCGTCATGCGTCATCACACGTCCATTTGGGCCATAAAATCTCAGCCGCCAGGGTGATATGCCTTGTGTGTGTGTGTGTCTGTCTGTCTTTCGGTGCGCGCGATAAATGTCGAACACTTGCAGCTATCGTTGTCGAACGTTGTCGAGGTGACAGCGATTGCATCAGCATGGAAAGCTACGAAACGCTGTAATTCCCTTAATAATTGGCCCAGAAGGTCCCGGTTTGATTTAGAATGCGCAGCGAGACGACCCCCATGCATTGGTTATGCGTCATGCGTCATGCGTCATCAGACGTCCATTTGAGCCAGAGCCAGGGTGTGTGTGTGTATGTGTGTGTGTCTGTCTGTCTGTCTGTGCGCGCTCTGTAGGTCGCTAAATGCAACATTTCGTTCTGTAACTATAACCATCGATAGGTGTCCGACGTGGGTCGGTCAAGTTCGTTAGCGGGTCATGTACGTCAAAGATGAAGGTCACAGGAATCTTCTGCAAAAATAAAAAAATTCCCGATCTTTAACATGGGACCCTACGAGAGCCATTAACTTTTTAGAACAGCTGGCCGACATCAATCGCGTGATATGTGGCCGGGGACTTGCCTTATTATATCCAAACAATGATTGAGTTGGTTCTTATGAAACTAATTTGCATGGTAGAAATGTAGGAACTAGAAATGTAGACCGAAACTGATTAAACGGGCAGTTTGGCTTCAGCTGTCCACCGAGTATGTGAGATCGTTGCGTGTTAAATCCTGCGCAGGTGAACCTGGGGGCGAAACCGAAGAGTGACTTTTACTTTTGGGATGGGGCCAATATTTGAGAGGATGCTCACTATACCGACAGTTTTGGAGCTGCTGGATCTGAGGGGTCAATATGGATCTGCGGTGTCAAATATGGATCTGAAGTGTCACATATGGATTTAATGTGTCAGATATGGATCTGAGGGGTCAATCTGGATCTGAGGGGTCAATCTGGATCTGAGGGGCCAAATACAGATCCGAGGGGTCAAATCTGGATCTCAGGATGTGTCTGTGCACTCTGTGTAGGCCGCAAAATGCAACATTACGTCTCATAAATTTACTCACCGATGTCCGTTATCCGACACGGATCGATCAAGTTCGTTAACGTGGTGGTCAAAGTCACAGGAATGCGGTCAATGTCAATTAGTAAGGTCAAAGTCAATGTTTAAGGTCTAGGTCATTGTAGTAGACCCAAGACATAATCCGGATTTTACATTTTACGTCATTCTCGTTGACGTAACCTCGCCGAAACCTTCAGCTTCACTGTCTGTATCACTTTCCTTGTCGGCTTTCCTTTTGCTGGCGAGATAATTCCGGACAGGGTAAACATTCCTTGGAAGTGGCCAGTTTACACACAGTCTCTGAGTTTCTGGTGGAGAGAAGTTAGCCCAACTTTCCTGCCTGCGGCGCCGTAATGAATATTCATCAGTGTTCATGATTAATTCAAATACGCAAAATCGAGGAACCGGAAGAGCCAACCGGGTGTGAATATACGGGTTTACACTTTGCCTTATAAGGAAGTCGCGTGGCCGAATCAGAACGAGGCTTGACCCAATTGTGAGTAAACAGTTCGCACGTTCTCGACGCAGTAGGCCTGAGCCTGATGCCTGAGCATGAGTTATCAAAGTTGTTTATGGCACAACCACACATACAATTTAGTCACAAAGTATTAAAATGTCCCGTTATATATTTAAATCAGACTAGGGAGGCATATGGTCGAAATCGCCAGCCTATTAGAGACAACATTCATAGATTGGATCAGGGTGGGGGGGTCCTTTAATTAAGAAGAGCTCTGAAACTGGCGATGGGGTTCCAAGGGGAAGGGGGTCTCGGGAGGTTGGAGAAAAGTGCATGACCACCTGATCAGATGGGCTGTTCTTCGCATTGTCCTACCCCCGCCTTGACTAAGTGGTCACCCCAGCCCCCTCGACGAAATAGTCATCGTCCGTCGCCCCCCCGCCCCCCCTCACCCCCTCCCTCGTCCTTGACGATGTCCTAGACCATGCAAGGCCTGTAACGCTTTGGAGGCACCAAAATTGTCGGCCGAAAGCGGGGGTTGTAAGGCCTCTTTACACTATGTGTTGTGAGGGGTTATACGCAGAAAGTTGCTGGAATATCCTCTGCCCAAGCAATGAAGGCTCAAAAACATTATGCATGTATGTTTTATGTTAAAATCACATTGATAAGCAAGAGCAAAGGTCTAAAAAAAAATAAAAAATAAAAAGAAACAGTAACATAAGACAAATGAACAATTCATGACGGATAATTTGATACTTTAAAACGTTATATACTACCTAGCTCTACCGATAGTTACTTAAATGGATTTTATAATACAAACATACATATGTACTTAGGCAGTGTAGCTCACATAGCAAACAAGGCATCTATTGGAAAAAAAAACAACCCAGGATTAGTATGCTTAAATTGTGAAGGGAAGCACAGCTTGTGTATATTGTGTATATATTGACAAATATTACTACATATGTATCTTCCATGAGGCTGACAATTTTTCTAACAATACTAAATATGTAGAAGTAATCAATTGTACTGGTATTTGACGCTTCATGTCCTTTCACAGCTTTAATATTTTATACATGAAAGTTGCATTTATCGTTATAAATAAAGTGAAGTTGACTTATATATACTTCTAACATACCACATGCGTAGAAAATAATACCAATATTAGTATCTCACACTATGATTGCCATACCTATAATGACGGATGTCAACAATATCAATAAAATAATATACCGGTAAACTTAGTCATGAAACAAATTTATTAATGAAATAAATTAATATGAATTTAATAATATAAAAAAATTATATAATAAGGCAATATACCTGGCAGCTAGTTCATCCAATGGGCTAGCATTAGGCTTGTCCCTTAAGCCGGGTGAGACAATGTTTTAATGTCAGAGAGTTTAAACGATTCCAACGTCATATTTGGTCCAGATTAGGGGCACTCTCCTTCATCAGGACCATTGGGAATATTCTTCCCCTTTCCTTTGTCTTGAGTGAGTCTCCCGAAGCTAACATTGCCTTCATAACTCCAAATTAAAGCTTAAAAATAGATAGATCGCTGTATATCTGTTCTGAAACCATTGGCAAAACATTGTGAACACTAATTGTTCAAATAGTGCATAAGTAAGTCACCTTAAACTGGTTCACAAGCAGAAACACTTCGAAGCGCACTCACGTCCAGCTGACGGTCAATGGCACACGTGCTCTTGTTTATTCATCATCGAAAAGTAGGTCAAAATGGCCGTGGAAGTGTAAACCCGTGTATTGCAAAAACACTACAAATCAGGGGTACCCATGCTCTGCCATTAGAGGGAACTCGTGCATCACATCACCCTGTGACCCACGTCTACCTCACGGTTGATCTCAACGGTGTTGGGGTCACAAATGGTTTTAGAGGTAATCGTATATTGTATTTTCTATGCATAATTTGAAAAATATGAACATTCCATTGTCTAATGATCACAATGAAAGAGCTCGAAAATATAGCTCGAAAATAACATGGCTTCTAATTAATCAAATTCGAATAAATGCGTTTCGTATGTTACCAGCAGCACAGTAAATGCTAAACAGTGGTGAATTCGTGGCAAACTATGAATCTATGTTCATTTTGAATCATTTAAATTTTCTGGAAAATAGTCCCAATGATGTCAAACATAGCCTAAGGGGAAATATGCTCGCCTACTTCGCGACTTCGTGCCTTCGTGACAATTTTTTTTGTCAAGCCACTTGACTTCCTTAGTCTTTCTCAAGTGTCGTATTATACGGGAAAGACATCAACTCATCCATGCACCCATCCCTCACCCACTCACTCGACCCATACCCGCCCACTCGACCCCCATCAAACTATCAACCCACCCACCCCCCAACTCACCTACACACCCACCCACCCACCTAATTTTCAAGATCTTAAAAAGGCAAAAACTGCGGCCCACCCAAAATAGAATGACGTAGTACATTAGAAAGCTAGAGTTTCCCACACAAATGCACCAAGAAATGTCAACATTTCCTGTGCTTTGTTACATGTGGAGAAAAGCATCAGCATAGAAGCGTTTTAATATCATGACCTGTGACTAATTACATGTAGAGTAAAGGATCAGCATCGACTTTTGAGCATCATCGTCATCGTCAAATCGGATTCACAAAGACTGCTTCTCTGTGTGTCAATGTGTCATTTCTCCGCGGAGTGCCGTGCTTGGTCCCGGTCAGCTTAAAAGTTATCTAAAATATCAGCACTCCATTTCTGTTCCATTCATAATGTCTTAATAGCATTGCGTATTCCATAGAATCTCTGCTTCACAAACTGGTATAACTCGTAGTCGTATTTGAGTCGTATGCGCAGGGTGTTCTCTGCCTCGGCTGTTAGCGGATCTTTCTTCAGGGTGGCCTGTCCTTGATTTTTCTGTTCATCGGCAGCTGGAGAGAAAGGTCGCGGCCACATGATCACGTGATGCATTTTTCGGAATTCTTCCCCGTAGATTGTGTCAGATTACCATTATGGGCAACGGAAGGCAACATTATAATTCTTGTGAAAACGCAGTTAAAACGTTATTTACACGGATATTTACCGCTTGTTGAAAACAAATATGCATGACATTAAAGAGTTATATGTACAAATATACCTCGCCAATTTTCCACAATTCTGCATAGTGTACTGAGAAATGGAAGGTAAAGACTGTTACAGTTTCAAATGTAATGGTAAAAATAGTGCGAGACAATCAAATACTAACGGTGTCGAAATTAGGGGTGAGGCTTCGTAATATATATATATATGTCTTCTTTGTAATTATAAATCGGCAGCCGTCTCTAAAAGGGGCATGGAAGGGGGGGTCCAGTGTCCAGTGTCGGTAAACTGTACCTTTTGGGATGTAGGCATTGGTGAGGTTGGTGAAGACTTGAGGCAGTAAATACTCGAGGACCATGTTGACGGCGGGCAAATCTTCATAGACACCCACCATCAGGTAGTGCCTCTCAATGGTGGCCTTGACCTTCTGCAACACTTCTTCACTTGCCTTGCTATAAATAACGGCAGATGTGCTATGGGTGTACATGAATGTGGTAGGTAAGGCAGGGCAGAGCAAGGTGGGGGCATTCCACGAAATATCCCGGGGTGGGGAACGAGTATCTTCTGCAAAGATCCACCCGTCACCCGCCACCCCTATCTCCTGCTCCCAATTTGCACCTATCTAGGTCACATCGCTGACCCCAATACCGCCACTTCCATGTATAACGAGACCATTTAGCCTTGAGTACTGCATAGTACACTGAAATTAGTGGGAGCTAAGTGATAATAGTACATAATTATTTCACTAGTCAGGTTTAACATGTAACAATTTTACATCCTGACATGAAGATGGGGGCAAACAACTATTCGCATAGCTTCAACGTCTTTAAAGCAATCAACTGTATGAAGGTTAAATCGGCGAAAATTACAACATAAACACTGGACGGGGGAATGTAACGAAAAAGAAGAATCAACGCTTATCGTTTGCGATCGTCAACACAAATTTACTAGGAGGTCGCGAAAGTACGATTTTGCAAGGGTAAGTTACGACATTACTAGCAATACGGCACCAGATATAGCTGCTTACCCGCAACGCGCCGGCTTTCCGCAAAAAAATCTTAGCGGACCGTAGCTTTCGTGAATAAGCTGAAAACACTCTTCACTTTGAACGCATTCATCAAAAGACTGAAATGGAAAGAAATACACAAGGAATGTACGAAACCGTTCTTAAAGTTACTCACAAAGCAATCATTACGAAACGACATTATTTGGCCTATACACGAGAAGCCCTGACGTCAGGAAAGATGTAAGAAAAAGGTAAGGGTTCATGACCATTATGCAACTGATGTCACCATACAAAGAGGTGTATCCATTATAATAGAGTGAAACCCTAAAGCTAACCATCAATAAATGAATGAAATCCTGATGCTATATTCGACATATTTTCTTTCTAAATTTGTTACTTATCCTGTACTCTAACTTTTATAAATCGAAAACTTACATAAAACGAATGCATAATAATGCAATAATGAACATGAATACGGAACCACATATCTGTATACATACACATACACTGCTGCACTTAGAGTACGTGTTCCGACTGCGCTGCGCTCATGTAGGAAAATTTGTCACTTACCTTCTGAAATTTTGTTGAAGGAGGTCTGAAGTAAGGTTGATCATTCCATCCATATATATGGTAGAAATACAGGGATCGGAACCATTCAATGGGTTCTCTCACCAAGTTTATGTAGACGATCGGTTTGTGGTAGAACCTTAAGGAGAACACATATAGTCTGCGAGAGATATGTCCTACAATGTTACAGTAATCTTCTGTTCATGCACGAAAATGTTGAGGCCCGTTTCAGGTATTTGTACATCTTTGCAGATCGGGCAACGATAAAATGATGGGGCAGGTGGTGACATAACCCCCCCACACCCAATCCACTCCACCCACGCTAGCTTCGCAAATATTGTTTCCCGCCCATATTTGTTTGTAATATTGTAGCCACTTTAATTCATCAATGTTGGGGTCATCCAATGTGGTCTTGGTAGCGAATACAGAGGAGGAACTAGGAAATTGAAAAGGAGGGGATGGGGGGGTAGGGGGTCCATTGAAACTTGCGACTGGGGGATCCACAAATTTATTGATGACCGGGAGGGTGCATACGGCGGCTCAGATAGCGTTCTTAAAAAAAAAAGGGGGTGGGGGGGCACGCCTCAAATGGCCTAACTTTTGTATTGAAGAAGCGGCATTCTTCCACAAAAACAAGAATCTATATGGTAAGGATATGTTATATGGTAAGGAAACTGAAGTCAAGGGTGCACATGGATGTGGAATTAATACTAAGTCGCAGTATCAATATTCGTAATGCTATAATTGGAGTCTCAGAGAGTGGTCACAACGTTGTGTTTTCGACGATCGCGTATTTATTATTTTAAAACATGGCTTCTCTCGAACACTTGTAGACTAGAACATGTAATAGATTGACGGACTTTTTTTATCACGAAATTACTATAAAACTCATAATATATGACTATAAAAGCAAAATACTAAAACAAATAAGAAAGAGCAGTTCTGCTGCATCATTACTTTTTAATACAATTAAAGAGGCCTTGATAAAGAAAGTGCTGATATATTTTCATGTGTTGCTTTTAATTCAATGCATATATAGATTATTTGAATGTACTGCATGAATGTTTGTACTTTTCTATGACCTCCTGGAAATAAAGAATTTTATGGAATAAAAAATCTTTCTTAAAAAGTGGGGATCCGGACCCCTGGATCCGCCCTTGGTAAGAAATGTGCAGATCTTTGTATACTACTAACTGTCCTGAAGCACGCGGCTGTACACTCGTCGGGTAAGTTATTATGGTGTGTTATTCAACATTAAGGAGTGCACAATACAGCACCCTAGCCCCAGTTGTGTGGCTGTAGGACACACAACGGACAGCTAGGGTCCGTAGACGTGTCAGATGTGGGGGAAAAAACTGGCTAAGAGCCCCCACCTTGTAAAGTTGGTAGGGTATGCAGAGGCGGATCCAGGAAATTGAAACGGAGAGGAAGGGGAGTCCATTGAAACTTGTTACTGGGGGATCCACCAATTTCTTTGGACGACCGGGGGGGGGAGGGGGAGGGGTGTCTACGGCGCTTCAGACAGCGTTCTTCAAAAAGGGGGGGGGGGGGGGCACGCCTTAGATGGTCTAAATTCTGCATTGCAAAAGCGGCATCCTTCCTCAAAAAGGGGGGGGGGGGTCCGGACCCCCGGATCACCCCCCACCCCCCCTCGATCCGCCCTTGGTATGAAATGTGCAGAGCTTTGTGGACGACTAATAATCCTCGAACACGCTGCTGGACACTCGTCAGGTAAGTTATAGTATGGTGTGTATTCAACATTAAGGAGTGCACAATACAGCACCCTAGCCCCAGTTCTGTGGCTGTAGGACACACAACGGACAGCTAGGGTCCGTAGACGTGTCAGATGTGGGGAACAGAACTGGGGCTAACAGAACCCCACCTTGTAAAGTTGACGTAGTTGAAGTGGCTGACAAGTACGAATCGACCTTTTGCTGCTCTCATCCTAGAGATGTAATACCCCTGCATAATCACAAATGACCTAAATAAGAGATATTTCACAGTCAACGAACCAGAACCAGTAGGGGTTATTTTCTAATAAAAGGTTTCATCGATAGGCGTCACTTCTTGGTTTCAGTCACTCGGAAATGAATGTTGATCATTGACACAGACGTTTGAAATAAAAATGACACTGATTTTGGCCAAAAAGCGACACGGAACGTCGTAAAAAATGGACATTTGGCACCGAGAATTTTGAAAAATCAACACTGGACGCCCCCTCCCAGACCCGCACAATTCTTGGATCATGAAATGAGGAATTCCATGCAGGTGCCTGGGAGCGAACCCACGAAACGTTGATTGCGCTTTGTAATACATTCTTGGCCCATATTACTCACCATTAATTCAATACAATATACCACAAGCAATTTAGTCCACATGTAACGATAATAATAACCGATAATTTAAGGGTAATTGGACTATTGGGTAATAATACACAGTCATGCGTTACCACGAATACAATATAATGGAAAGCCATACAAATCTAACATACAAAATAGTCATTACCTCGTTTGCTTGGTATGAATCATCAATAAAGATTAAACTCTGGTTGTTAGGGGCGATGACGCCTTCAAATAAATCCTTGAGGAAACGACTTGCACACTTGGGGACCCGGTTGTAAATTATTTCCCGGCATGTCCCCACCAGGTGGCGTGGCACGACTGGGGGCTGCGCTTCGAGATTGATCGTGGCTAAGAACTGCGTGAGGTTACAGCTCCTGGGCAAGGTAAGTTCCTGACGACGTCTCTCCTCCGCCACGGCACTGCTCCTGTACCATTGGGCACCCAGGGCATAAAGCCGGCTGTGCCGGGAAAACTGAATCTGAAAGCATAACAATACTTACGTAATCCTATCTCCAAGAGACCCCACTCGGTGGCAACACCTCAGTCATCGAGAACCCCAGATAAATATCTATCGCCTGAGTGAGGTACGAGTTATTCGAAAGCGTTTGATCAGTTTGGGGCTGAGCAAGCCAGTTCATAGCCGTTCACCTTGTTACATGAGTGGTCTATTGGAAATGTCTGTGGCAGAGGGAACATTTGATCAGGAACATTGTTGGGGACACAAGGTAAAAAGTACACCAGAAAAAAAAATGCACGGCCGTTGCTAAAGCGCACCCTCTCTAAGGCTCTGGAAGGGGTAAATAGCGACAAGCAACACAGGCATATTTGAAAAATCGACATTGACTCGACATCGACTTAAACACAGATGTTTGAAAAAACAACGGTGAACTCACGAAAAACCGACACGGAGCGTCGTGAAAAATCTACAGTGAATACTAGAGACCCCTTTCCAGACCCCTCTCTCTACTCGAGAGCTTTTTTTGTTTGTTTGCATATTCAGCCGCTAGATGTCGATATAAGCCTCTCAGCGGCTCACCGAATTACTCGACTTCTCTTTTACGATTTCGTCAAGAGCAAACGACGGCCCCTCTGGCGGAGCAACGTGCAGCGGTAACACATATGTAAATTTACAATGTAACTATGAACTGCAAGGATGTTGTCCAATCAGTCTCACATTGTACATCATATCTGAACTAGTTTTTTGGCTTCAGGGGACGACTGCAACTACTTGTTGAAAGTAATATGGTCGGATCTGACAGTTTACCATGAAGTTCAGATGCGTACAAATATTTCCCATTTTATTTTACCCGCCCCGGGGATTTTACGCCAATAAGTTCGTGGCGTACATGTCATAATTAAACAGCAATGTTACTCTGATTTGCCAATTTGGAAGGAATAGGAGTGCCAGGGGAGGATAAGGAAGGAATGGGAGTGTCATGGGAGGATAAGGAGGGAATGGGAGTGCCACGATAGGATAAAGAGGGAATGGGAGTTCCAGGGGAGGATAAGGATGGAATGGGAGTGTCAGGAGAGGGTAAGGAGGGAATGGGAGTGCCAGGGGAGTATAAGGATGGAATGGGAATGCCTGGAGAGGATAGGAATGGAATGGGAGGGCCAGGGCAGGATAATGACGGAATCGGAGTGCCAGGGGAGGATAAGGAGGGAATAGGAGTGCCCATGGAGGATAAGGAAGGAATGGGAGTGCCAGGGGAGGATAAGGAGGAAATGGCAGTGCCAGAGGAGAATAAGGATGAAATGGGAGTGCCATGATAGGATAAAGAGGGAATTGGGATGCCTGAAGAGGATAATTATGGAATATGGGTGCTCGGAGAGGATAAGGATGGAAGTGGGGTACCAGGAGAGGATAAGGAGGAAATGAGAGTGCCAGGAAAGGGTAAGGAGGGAATGGAAGTGCCAGGGGAGGATAAGGATGGAATGGGAGTACCAGGAGACGATAAGGATGAAATAAAAGTGCCAGGAGAGGGTAAGGAGGAAATGAAAGCGCCAGGGGAGGATAAGGATGGAATGGGAGTACCAGGAGACGATAAGGATGAAATGGGAGTGCCAGAGGAGGATAAGGAGGAAATGGGAGTGCCATGGTAGGATAAAGAGGGTATTGGTTTACCAGGAGGGGATAAGGAATGGGAGTGCCAGGGGAGGGTAAGTAGGGAATGGGAGTGCCAGGGGAAGATAAGAAAGGAATAGGAGTGCCATGTTAGGATAATGAAGGGAGTGGGGTACCTGGAGAAGATAAGGAAGAATACGAGTGCCAGGAGAGGGCAAGGAGGGAATGAGATTGCCAGGAGAGGGTAAAGAAAGGATGGGAGTGCCAGAGAAGGATAAGGATGGAATAGGAGTACCAGGAGGGGGTAACGAGGAATTGGGATGCCTGGAGAGGATAATTATGGAATAGGGGTGCCCGGAGATGATAAGGATGGAAGTGGGGTACCAGGAGAGGATAAGGAGGAAATGAGATTGCCAGGAGAGGGTAAGGAGGGAATGGAAGTGCCAGGGGAGGATAAGGATGGAATGGGAGTACCAGGAGACGATAAGGATAAAATGGGAGTGCCAGGAGAGGGTAAGGAGGGAATGGAAGCGCCAGGGGAGGATAAGGATGGAATGGGAGTACCAGGAGAGGATAAGGAGGAAATGAGAGTGCCAGGAAAGGGTAAGGAGGGAATGGAAGTGCCAGGGGAGGATAAGGATGGAATGGGAGTACCAGGAGACGATGAGGATGAAATGGAAGTGCCAGGAGAGGGTAAGGAGGAAATGAAAGCGCCAGGGGAGGATAAGGATGGAATGGGAGTACCAGGAGACGATAAGGATGAAATGGGAGTGCCAGAGGAGGATAAGGAGGAAATGGGAGTGCCATGGTAGG
Organism: Arenicola marina; assembly: GCA_964019135.1. Lineage (NCBI taxonomy): Eukaryota > Metazoa > Annelida > Polychaeta > Arenicolidae > Arenicola > Arenicola marina. The sequence continues at coordinate 31,357,934 of OZ025259.1, forward strand.
ATAAAGAGGGTATTGGTTTACCAGGAGAGGATAAGTAATGGGAGTGCCAGGGGGGGGTAAGGAGGGAATTGGAGTGCCAGGGGAAGATAAGAAAGGAATAGGAGTGCCATGATAGGATAATGAAGGAAGTGGGGTACCTGGAGAAGATAAGGAAAGAATACGAGTGCCAGGAGAGGGTAAGGAGGGAATGAGATTGCCAGGAGAGGGTACAGAAAGGATGGGAGTGCCAGAGGAGGATAAGGATGGAATAGGAGTGCCAGGAGGGGGTAACGAGGAAATGGGATTGCCAGGAGAAGATAAGGATGGAAGTGGTGTACCAGGGGAGGATAAGGAGGGAATGGAAGTGCCAGAGGAGGATGAGGATGCTATGGGAGTACCAGGAGAAGATAAGGATGAAATGGGAGTGCCAGAGGAGGATGAGAAGGAAATGGGAGTGACATAATAGGATAAAGAGAGAAGTGGGGTACCAGGAGAGGATAAGGAAGGAATGGGAGTTCCAGGAGAGGGTAAGGAAGGAATGAGAGTACCAGGGGAGGATAAGGATGAAATGGGAGTGTCATGATAAGATAAAGAGGGCATTGGGGTACCAGGAGAGGATAAGGAAAGTATGGGAGTGCCAGGAGAGGATACGGATGGAATGGGAGCACCAGGAGACGATAAGGATGAAATGGGAGTGCCAGGAGAGGGTAGGGAGGGAATGGAAGTGCCAGTGGAGAATAAGGATGGAATGGGAGTACCAGAGGAGGATAAGGAGGAAATGGGAGTGCCATGATAGGATAAAGAGGGAAGTGGGGTGCCAGGAGAGGATAAGGAAGGAATGGAAGTGCCAGGAGAGGGTAAGGAAGGAATGAGAGTGCCAGGGAAGGATAAGGGTGCAATGGGAGTGCCAGGGGAGGATAAGAATGAAATGGGAGTGCCATGATAAGATAAAGAGGGTATTGGGGTACCAGGAGAGGATAAGGAAGGCATGGGAGTGCCAGGGGGGGGTAAGGAGGGAATTGGAGTGCCATGGGAAGATAAGGAAGGAATAGGAATGCCATGATAGGATAATGATGGAAGTGGGGTACCAAGAGGGGATAATGATGAAACTGGGGTGCCCGGAGAGGATAAAGATAAAATGAGAGTGCCATGACAGGATAAAGAGGGAATTGGGGTGCCCGGAGAGAATAAGGATGGAATGGGAGTGCCACGATAGGATAAAGAGAGAATTGGGATTCCAGGAGAGGATAGTGATGGAATTGGGGTGCCTGGAGAGGATAGGGATAACATGGGAGTGCCAGGAGAGGGTAAGGAGGGAGTTGGAGTTTCAGGAGAGGAAAAAGATGGAAGTGGGTGCCAAGAAAGGATAAGGAGGAAATGTGAGTTTCAGGAGAAGATAAGGAGGAAATGTGAGTTTCAGGAGAGGATAAGGATGGAATGGAAGTACCGGCAAAGAATAAGGATGGAGTGGGAGTGCCAGGATAGGATAAAGAGGGAATGGGAATGCCAGGAAAGGATAAAGAGGGAATGGGGTGCCAGGAGAGGGTAAAGAGGGAATGGGAGTTTCAGGAGAGGATAAGGATGGACTAGGAGTACCAGAAAACGATAGAGACAGATTAAGAGCGGTTTAAAACAAGATGAGCGGTTGGCGGTACTAAAGGACGAAAAAAAGAACGAGCTTGAATTGCTACAAGAACATTTACTGGGAAAATTAGACAACAGGAATAAGATCATGGGGGCAGGGGTAAACTTCTGTAACTGAGGAGAATAGAGGGAAGATAAGAGGATGTTACGCATCGTCGGAGGACGTTACGCATCGTCCGAGTCCGGGTAGTTTATGCGAGTGATGGGTTATGAAAGAGCGAGAGAGAGCGTCAGGTTAGAGGGACATGCAAAGAGATGTCATGAGACAAAACGTGCGCGGATTGGGGTACCATGAGAATATAAGAGAGGGCTATTTATGAGTGTCCTATTCAAAGCGAGAGGGAAGTGTATGTCGCTGACAGGAGACTAGAAACTATTGACTGGCAATGACAGGAGAGGATGAGCAGGAGCAATGGAGAAGAATGTGACCAGACGATGGAAGCTGCCTGGAGTAGGACTGGCAGGATAGGAAGATGAGAGAGAGATGATACCAGAAGAGGAGGGAGGGTGAGAGTGAAAGTAGTGTAGAAGAGAAATTTGTCGGAAATGCTTAGCATGGATGAGAATGTGCGAGCGAGACTGTCAGGTTAGGAGAAGCAGCAGAAAGAAGTGCCAGAGGGCCAAAAAAGAAGGAGGTAGAGGTGAAAGCGGGCTCCAGAGGATGAGAGAGGATGTGAGTTTCAGACGAAAATGAAGGGCGGCTGGTAGAGTCAGGATATATTGAGGGCGAGTGACATGGTTTAATGAACAGAGAAAGAGAAGCGGCTGAGGGTACCAGGTCACAGCAAGACGGAATAATGAAGGAAATGGAGTTCCTGAACAAACTGGATGCTAAAACACGAGGAGCCAGTGCTTGGCAACAGGAACATGAGCGTGCAAGGAGAGACGTGGATTGTTCGAGTTGAAAGGAAGAAAGGATAATGGTGGCTAGGGCCCGGGGGGGTGGGGGGTGACTACATAGTCGTTGAGAGAAAAGAAATGTTAAAAGAGGCATCCAAAATACACTGACAGTCATGGCAATGTATACGGAGGTTATTTAATTGAACACTTTGAACACTGGAATACATAGTAAAGAGCGGAAATTTTATTGAGAACTTTTGATAGCAACTGAAATATTTAGTCAAGAGCTGCAATTTTGATATGTCTCAGATGGGCACATCGAGAGAAATTGTTGATTTCTGCTCCGAGAATTGAGAGAGGCGAAAACATGGTTCATTTGGGCGGCAAATATGTATATACCGAACTATAGGTAGTGCCCTTCCGGGGGCTAGGGGTCCTAGAAAAGTATTGAGGTCCGGCATTTAGGAACGCATTCCTCCCAACCAGTCTCGAATATCTAAGCTTTCATAAACCTCATGGACTGAAATTTATTATTATTATTATTATGGACTGACATTTCCCCTCATTAGTGCATAGTGTGATTCGTGAGATACGGATATCTTGATCAAAGGACGAGTCGCAAAAATAGCGTCTTGTTCCAAACATTGGCAGGGACGTGGCTAGCCGTACCATATTTAGCAATTTTATTTTAGGACAAAACAGGGTAATATGACAAAGTAAAGTTTGCAACTCTTAGAAATTAAAAAAATAAGGAAATAAAACTTATATTAACTGGCAACTGACTGAAATGAAATATGCATTTATTGAATTCCGTTCGCACATTGATAAACACAAGAATTACATAAAAATAATTACAATTAAATGGCAACTGACTGCCGACTATACAAGAGCCAGCGCGGGGTAACAACTTAAGCCCATTCTTCTACGAGTGCCTTTCTACCGCACCTTTATGTTCATGTTTGACTGCCTCTTGCCGTACATAATTCTTGACGGCAATGTTGGCTGTTTACAGACCGACACGACATGAACGCCCCATGTGGCGGTGGGGTTTGAAGGAGACAACACCATATCCCAACCCTAATGAATGACACTGCACAATTCATTTTGGACAAAACAAAATCACATAGTTTAAAGGGATATACGAAATACATAACCCCCATGACTATGATTGGCGGTACAAGCCTAGTGGCTGAATTATGTTACCTCCTCTACAAATCCTAATCAGTGATTCAAAAATATAATATATTAATATACATAACACAACCAGCAATCACCAGAGTAGATTTAGTTCATGTTAAATCACCCACCATCTTAATCCCTAAGGCAGTCAGACAGATGAGGAAAAGGAAGATGCTCTTGCGGTATAAGGTCGTCATCCCAGCCATGGAGGTCAGCTGCAAGAGAATGTTGGACATTTTTTGTTTGTATAATAGTTTTAGATCAACGCATAAATAACTGACATCTAGATAATATTCACATGACGACACAAGGGCGGTACGTAGGACATACAGATAGCAGATTTGCTGTTGCCTTTCCCTTATTATCAGTAAAGGGGGGTGGGAGGTACCCCCTGTGAATCGCGAATCCCCAAGAATTAGGGAGAGCAATATCGAATCTCCAAGACGAGGAATGTTTAAGACCGGGCGCGAAAAAAACACATTAAAAGTGATATCACGAATATCGAGGAATTGACAGACGGCTATAATAACGGATAGGCGTAAATAGTGAAAGGATCTTCGCGCTGAACCAGGAATTGTACGGATAGCGATCCCCCAAAATTGCCAACAGCTAATGGCGAATTTTCAAGAATTCTTGGATGCCAATCGCGGCGGAGATCGGAAAAGTTATTCTCTCCCCTCCGTAAAATTAGGCTGCCAATGTCTGTAGGTTAGTATGGGGCCACATGTGTGCAGATATCAGTGGCGGATCCAGGAATTTGTGAAAGGGGGTGGGGGCGCCAGACCCAGTGTGAGAATATTTTACATAAAAAACTCAATTTTTCCTAGAAAATCCCGCTTGAACAGTGCTTGGCTTGCCCCTGAAAAATTTCAGCGGATTTGACTGTTTTTCAAGAATCTTGAAAGTTGCCGCCTTGCCGAACTAGCTCCCGGCATGGTGGCGCTACGCAAGCTCCGCTTTTACCGCTGCTGTCGGCCGGGGCAAATTCTTGACATTCTTTAAAAACAGTCAAATCCGCTGTAATTTTAAAACATGAATAACGAGCTCTCTGTATTTAATACAGCACAAAATATTTGTAGCCTTTCAAAAAAGTTATAATTGTGACTACTCTTTCTTTTCATCACCTGCTTTCATGTGTTATGAGGCTCAGGCTGGGTCCCTGCACTAATTTGTAGAAATGCGCGGCCTATTTTTCCTATCAATTTGCGCAGCACCGCCCTGGAAAGCGAATGTGAAATGTATTGAAGCAATAGGCGACAACAGAGATTCTTGCAGCGGTCGTGCTGCATGCGGCGCGATAACATGGCAACTGGCGCTAACCTCTCGGGTGTTTCGCATAATCCATCCGTGACACAGAGCGATCGTGACTTTTTATCGTTCCTGGCTGTACGTATACATTTGTTGAAGAATATGTCAAAAAGCGTAGTAAAGCGTCAGGAGCTAGCCACGCCAGCAAAGTCTACAAGTACTTCAACAAAGTTTATATCCATAACATGAGAGGCAAGCTTGTTTCTTAATGAACCTTTCATGAAAGCAAGTCTTGGCGTATTCTAAAACTGCCCAAGATACCCTTCAGTACACGAGCTTGGCATTTGAAAATGTAAACTGAGGCTGATGACAACAGCGTGCTCCAGATGCTCGTAATGGAACATATGAAATCTGGGGGTCACTCCACAAAGATATGGATCCATGTGATCGTCTATCTATGGCTGCAAAAATAATCGGATTGGTGGAGGGGGGTGTATTATATTAATATTAATATATCAATTGATCAACACTACTTTGTACAGGCCTACTAGAGGTCGGCCTCATATATTATGCGCAGGATAAATGCAATCGAACGGTTAATTTGTGTTTCCATAGCAACACAAAAATGGTCGACGTGTTAAAATTCGCCGTGTTAACTCCTTGAAATCGCCGAAAAGTTCCTTGCAATAGTAAACTATACTCCGTTCCCCTTCTCCTAACACGACACTGCTCCCCCCCCCCCCACTCCCCCCCACTGAGGTCGAGGTTACAGCGATTGCACCAGCATGGGAAGTTACGAAATGCTGTAATTCCTTTAATAATCGGCCCAGAAGGTCCCGGTTTTATTTTAAATGTGCAGCAAGACGACCACCGTGTATCAGTCATGCATCCTCAGGCGTCCATTTTCGTCATAAGCTCTCAACCACCAGGGTGATTGGCCTTGTCTTATTCTTGCTTTCTAGCTCTCCAATGTTTACATATTGGGTAAATATATATGCGGACGATATAAACCACAGTAATGTTCACTCTATTATGCACCCAAACCTAACGTAAGTCTGGAGAGAACGGCACTACATTTTAGCTTCTTCTTTAAAGCGCTCCATTCAAAATCGTCTTTGGTAAATTGTTCCCGGCAAATTACTAGTACTAGTCGTAATCTGTGAGGAAGAGGAATACTAAGTACATGCAGAATTTCATGTATTAACATGTCCCCACCACATCGTTCCATGGAGTAACCCCCGAAGAAAGAGATAGCCCCAGTGAGGTGACTGGATGGAGGTGGAGACTGCACCATTAATTTGAGATAAGTGCCAACTGACACATAGGACACGCCATTAAATTATGTGTTTCTCGTTTAGTTTTAGCCACTTTAATTAATCAAATAACTATTGAAGTTCTTCATTTATCTAGGATACCGGTCGGCCTTGCCAAGCGCCGATGTGTTACTGTTAGTGAATGTTCAATGTAGGGTCAGTGCCGTAGTCCAAGTAAACTAAATTTCAGGCGATACATTCGACCATTCTCTTCAAATAACAGTGACAATATATGAACAATTACCTAAGAATTAGGTCCACCATCATTTCGGATCATTACGATCCATTCCTGGCGTATTTTTTGTCCTGGAGCAATTGGTGGAAGTTGTTTTCGGCTGTCATTAACACAATAGGGAACACATCAGTGCGCCATGTTGTCACAGACGCTTCGCGTTGCTGCGTGGGCAACCTCGTTCTGATGCCGCATGCATAAATTTTGAGAGGGGCCTATACGGAATTGCTTGAAAATAAAGATAAACGGGAACGAGGTGCACATGAATAGACCCTTCCTAGGATGTCAATCATCATTCATTGACGACACTGTTGCTTTTATCCAATCATGTGGCGAAAAAAGGTCTTCCACGGGCGTTATATCCGACAAACAAAGCAGCATGTCACTTTCTTGTCAGAGATGAGTACTTCTCACTTTTACATATTATGATTGTTAAATTCTTACTCTCGATTAACGAAAAAGGACCCACGGTTGGGCGGGGCTTTGCTCGGAATGTGGAACGGTGTATTAAAGGTCGCTCCCCATGCTCAGAGCGGCGGTGAAAACTGGGTGTGACTGATCCCGATGACCTGTACCTGAATGAACGCCCTCGGCGTGGGCCACACACGTCGAGTCACACAGCGTCATCTGATCCAATTGGCAGACCGCCATTTTTGGGATCTAGGACAAAAACACATCGAGTTTCCTCCTCTCTGCCCACCTTCTTCCATATCGCGGCGCTTCTTTGCAAGAGGACACCCTCCGGACTACTCCTCAATATCTACTCCACGTTGTATATACAGTAAAACCTGCCCGTCCACCCTCCCTAACCCGATCGCCTCCCTAACTCGATCGATTTTTTCAAGTCCCGACGGTCGACATATGTCTTGGCATTGCACTTGTATTCTATAACCCGACCACCTCCCTACTCTGTAAGTCTATCGATTATTTTATTGCTTGCAATTAGTAGAACACAGACACTCACACTACAAATGTGCGGCCATAGAGCGGGTTGGCGCGAAAAATACCTCTTCCGAGCGGGAGACACTGTCAACGGGGAGCCCGGGGGGGGTATCTCAAGATTATTGGCTGTTGGGTCCATGTCGCTAGAAGAGGGGCCTTTTGGTACTTTTTGGTACGCCAATGTGTCCTAATTAAATTATGCAGTATTGGTATCTGCCCTTTGGGGGGAGTTGGTACTCCAATGGGTCAAGCTGGAGAGGGGCTGATTTGCTGGGTTTTTTTTATAAACAATGGATGAAGCAGTTTGTTGGTTTTTCACTGTCACCTAACGTCGTTCATCTGCCAACGTCGTGTAACTTCCTGGTACGTGGATGGGCCCTAATTTTACATGGACCCAAAAAACCCGTTTCGATAAGTTATCTAATTGTTATTAATATGTCTATCGTTGTCGCACTTTTTGCCTTTGATTCACTCCGTTAGGGCTCCATTATATATAGATAATATATATAATACATGTTATATTAATTTATATCCCCGGCCGACAGCCAAGAGAGTGGGGGAGGGGGGGGGCTGTCTCTCTGTCATAAGATAAGCATATCACAGGTTAATTTTATTGTCATTCAGTAGATAAAGACAGCTTCTTTGCTTCTTGGTGGCATGGGCGTGTCCACGCGGGGTTGGGGTGGGGTGGGGGGCACAGGGGACACGTGCCCCCCGTTTCAGACCCTAGGATATATATGTGCCCCCCTTTCAAATTATGTGCCCACTGACCAGCGGTGGGGGCACACATGCACCGCCCCCCCCCCCTCCTTCCCTTTTAGGCCCAAAGGTATACCTTACCCCCCTCCCCCTTTCAAATACTATGCACCACGGTCCTGCTTCTCAGGCCTTTACACGCATTTCCTTTCGTTGTCCTGGAACAATTTAATGTGCCTCCCGCCGCGCTTTCAAGAATTCCTGCACGACGCCCTGGGTAGGCTACGTATGAGGCTTTATTTAAAGGGAACCACCAGCCTGGCCTCTAACGCTGCTTTACCGATTCATATAATACCTAATTATCTATCCTCCAAATTACAGATTTTTTCGTTCTATCTATAGCTCACAATAAAATTTAGAAGTGACCGCCGGGCACGATTTCGCCGCCTACTGGAGGTGTGTTCGGGATTGACCAATCGGGAGGCGATACTCTAATTTATTCAAACCGGAAATTGCGCCTATAGTGTGAGCAAAACGAGAGCGCGTGATCATCGCTAATATAAAGAGCTGCGATTCTAACTCAAATCATGGCATTGTTGCGGAGTCAATCGTCGTAAGGCGTATATCAATTTGTGTGGATGGTATATTTATTGATATATTTATTGATCACGTCGCTGTTAATATTAGGTATATCGAGAAAATGTTGATGTCAGAAGACTGGTTATTTCATTAATAGACTACTAAAATAACAAAATAGATTCGAAACATTTTCTTATGGAAATTCCTTTTTTAAATATTCTTATCTGCTATGCAATCGAGAAGAAACCACATGTATAAAAATCTCTCGTCTATTCCGTTTCCATGGCAACACAAAATTTGATGTATTTGGTTTATTACCGTATAACAGTATCTTAAGAACACAGTTATTGCCTGCAATAAATAACAATCAACGAAGATTGTGTTAATCTTGGAACATCGTCAAAAATCGGGAAAAGCTGTTTTGAAACAATGACCGGGACATGCACCTCATTTAACCCTTGGGGGTGCCACTAAAAACATATTTTCAAAGCTGGAGGTGTGAATTGTATCCTACTATCATACCTGCATAGCTGTAGACTGACACCAGATGTACAGTAACACCAGGTGCATAGCTGTACACTGACACCAGGTGCATAGCTGTACACTGACACCAGGTGCATAGCTGTACACTGACACCAGGTGCATAGCTGTACACTGACACCAGGTGTACAGTGACACCAGCTGCATAGCTGTACACCGACACCAGGGACCGTAAGTTCGAAACGGCCGGGGCCAAATATTTCGCCCCGCTCCATGCTAATGTTCTATTCTAGGGCGAAATAATTTGCTCTGGCCGTTTCGAACTTACGGGCCCAGATGTACAGTGACACCAGGTGCATAGCTGTACATTGACAGTAGATGTACATTGAAACCCCCGGGGCAGGTTTGCCATTTTTACCTTAGTGTCTTTGGTGTTATATTATGGTGTTAGTAAATAGCCCACATCTGTAAAGTAATGCCAGTTTTTTAGCCGATATATGTACCTGTTATATCAGATGTAGCATGCTTTCCCTAGCTAGAAAATAAAGGCCTACCGATCAACTTGAGTGAAAACTGGCCGAACTAGCCCCGGTTTTCGCTACAGCCTTATAGGATCTTACTAAAAATGGAAAACAAAAAGGGCACCTGGACTATTCCATTCTCTGTGGATGACCTTTGCACCTTACGTCATGACAAAATTAGATAATCTTCTGTCGCGGACCTGTTATCGGACAGGTCTCAATCTCTGTCTTCCGTATAGCATACTGAGCGCCACCTAGCGAACGGGAGCTTTCACCAAAGTAGTCGTATATAATCGAGACGCATTAAAATTGTCTAGAATTACTATTAGTAATTCTAGGTAATTAGACCCCAGTAGCCTCTCTCCCTCTCGCCACCTCTCTCTCGGGCTACAAGCCTCGCTGACCGCCGGCCCATCCGGCTGGGCCTTCTGGATCCGGCGCTCCCACTGGACGGTCCGATTAGTCAGATGTAGTCAGGACGGAGACCGATGACATTTGCAAACAATGGAATTTCGGTAGGAGCGGCTGCCCCCGGGGCACATCGTGTGCCTTCAGGCATGTCTGTAAGTCCTGCCATCCAGCGGGCTTCCACCCCCTCGACCACAAACCAAGGCCTGCCCAAGGGACGGCCACCAGGGGCAGTCCCCCTCGCCTCCCCCTGCACAGTAACTCCACACCCCGTGGCCGGGCAGGGAGGCGCCCGGGTCCCCACTATCAACAGCGCCTCCCCTCTCCCCGGCATCCAATAGGTCACTTGTGAGACACATCTATGACTTTGCCGCAGCTCAACCGGCAATTAACGCTCAGGCGGTTTACCGGGACCTCAACTGCCTGTGTGCTAAATGCTTTTTCTCTTTGATGTGTGCTGTGTGCTAGGCCTTGCTTTATATGAACCCCCCTTGTCAAGCTACCTTCTCCCCTGCGATCCTCCTTAAATTCACTCAGCGCACGGTAGCCACATGTATAATATACCCAAGAATTGGTAGGCAATATATTATATACAGTATAATTGTGGCCGGTACTGATTGTGGCCAACGGAGGTGAGCGCTCTTGACTGTCAATTCTAGTATTACGTGGATACGCAAATGCGGTCAAGATGTGAACGGACTTTTTTTTCGATATCGCGCTACCTCGTCGGGTAAGAAATAATATTGGAGTTGGGCTAGATGGTGAGCAAAAACACTGTGTACCTACCCCCTTAACATATATGTTCCACTCAATAGACTTTGGAAGCGCCACTAGATAACTATATACATACCGAAGTTGCCTAGACTAAACAGCGCGCCAGCAGTAAACACTCAAACTATAAAAACCAACGGAAGGAGTGGTTTAATGGAATGGAATGGAATGTTGGTGTTTTAGGCCACTTTTGTGCACATACAGGCTAAATTGGGCCAAGGAACCTCCCGAGACGATGAAGGATGAAGGAATGAAACATGCCCCAGATTAGGTGCCCGAGCCCGGATTCGAACCCAGGACCTATTGATCTGCGGTCTAGTGCGCTAACCACTACACCAGGAAGGCCCCCAGGACCTATTGATCTGCGGTCTAGTGCGCTAACCACTACACCAGGGAGGCCCCCGGAAGTGGTTTAATTGGGCGTTTCCTGATTACGTTATCACTGCACGCAAGCGGCAGCCCGTAACTGAGTAATAGGGTCAACCAAAGATTATATTTGAATAAGACGCCAGCGGGGCTCATATAAGAGCAAAAGCCGAGTGAATAGAGAAAGGAGAAAAAAAACACTTCATGTTTTTCTTCAACTTGATTTGTTTTGATTTGGTTTTAACGGCACTTTCAGCCTGTAAGGCTATATCGTGGCAATTCTCCAACTTGAAGAACGAAGGCAAACACTTAATGCTATCGGCATGCATTCTTAACACTGATCAAGGAAAAGTAAAATCTGATATGAGACGCTATATGCGGCAGACGTAAATATAACTCAATATATCAATAAAACAGAAGTCAGCGAGAAACTCTCTGAAGAAGAAAAATGCAATACGAGCAACGAAATATGAGTAACACAATGTGACGAGGTGATTAAAAGAAAATTTGAAAAAAACTTCACCTGGAGACGACGGTCTAAACAACGAATCCTATCAAGCTTTGTGGCCGCATATCGATCACGTAAGGTAGATGCATAGATTACATTTTGTTCAGACAAACCTCTTTAAAAAAAGTTAACTTATAGTTATATGTATCCCAAATGATAAAATAGCATAAAAAAGGTATGTCTTCCTCCTACTTTTTCGTAAAAATCACTTTGAATAGGTCAGGGGTCACATGAAAGTTATAATGGCTGTCAATTGACAATTTGGGAATTTGGATGGGTGTTATCAAATGAAAACATTTAAACAACCACACACTCTGTTTATAATAGAGAAGTACCGTATTCAGTATTCACATATAAACGCAACATTTTTAGAGTTATAGAGTTTAGAGAAATACCAGGAGCTGTGATATAGTACACAACCAATGTCAATGTCATGTCAATAATATTGCCTTGCTTTGCACGGGCTATGCGTATATGCGTTGCAGAGTAATACACACTGAGGCAATAATCCTAACAGTTAAACAATTACCAACTCCCATTGCAGCGTCAAGAGACCACGTTATATTACAGCAGTACTGTACAAAGTGACACTGCGGGCGATAATACATCATTCGCCAGATGGCAGCAGCATAGTCGCCGCGTAATCCACAAGATGGAGCCACAGTGATGCCGGGAACTTCCTTCATTCCTAGTTCATTTATTTAACGAATGCCCAAAAGACGGACAGCTATATCTAGGTCTCAAAGGTCATCCGCTATGTCACTAGACCGGGAATATATAAGAAACTACAGACCAATAAGCTTATACATTGTAGACTCAGGCTGTCCAGCACTCACTCATGAAAAAGTAGAACAAAAGATAACACAAATTAATAAAAAGTCGGATAGAAGTAGGATAATATAGTCGCGTTACCTAAATTCGTGGTTACCTACTTTCGTAGTTACTAACAAAACTTCCATTTTAATAAAATCGTGTGAAATAATTTATTCTTGCGTATGTTGTCATTGAGCACATTGTTTTTGTATACACTGCGAACACAAATATGTGGCGAATCTTCTCCGGGAAGGTGCGTGAAATTTCTTTTGAATATCTGACATAATATATAGCCCATTTTGAGCAAATACCAATTTTTCAATATTTTAATTTTACCTATTTTAAAAGAAACTAAACTGAAATTTAAAATTAGTGACAATCGTCTGCTAACAGTCGAACTGGGTCATCAGATCACGTGATCAGCGCAAAATATTTCCATGCATAAATAAGTATGGAAAGCCAACTGAGGCATATCCTTCTATAAAATTCTGCACGCCATCAGGGGTTTTGTGCAAGTTAAATGCTCGTTCCAATGCTTAAAAGACATAAAGCCACCATAACGCTTTGGTTAATAATGTACGGCATATTATTTTATTTTTAATATTTGTTTATTGAAGGCAATAAATTAATTTCCAGGACTCCCCAACGTCCAATAGGCACAAATATCGGTCATACCCATATTGGACGAGCCTCGTGAGGCCAGGTTAGCTCAGATGGCAGAGGCTGGGTACGGCTACACAAGAGCTGAAGTTATCTCTATGGGGACGAAATTTGCGGTACATTGCGGATTGAAAGCTCCTGGGAAGCTCTTGTCCGCATAATGATTTTACGGGTTCATGAATCGGTGGCCCAGGCTGAAGGTGTGGAAACCAAAATCACTAACGGAGCTTCGGGCCAAGGCGTCATCACATGAAAATGCGGACAGATACTTTGTTGAACTAAGCCGGATAATGGACAAGTATGGACTTAACAACAAACCGGAGAACATCTACAACATTGATGAGAAGGGGATTTCCCTGAATTTCAAACCACCAAGTAGTATTGTAGCAGGAGCCGACCAGGCTCCAGTTTCCATCACTGCTGAAAGGTCGTCGAACACCACTATCATCGGTTGCGGTAATGCCCTTGGCCACCAGGTACCGCCATACTTCGTGTTTGCCGGTGCAAGAATGAGACAAAAGCTGATGAAAGGTGCTTCATCTGGTGCAGATGGGACTGTGAGTGAATCCGGATGGTCCAACACAGCAATATTTCAAAAGTATCTCGAAAATCTCTTCAACGAGTTTACTTGTGGCGGCAGTGATAACGGACATGTACTAGTGCTTTACGACGGTCATCGATCACACATCACACCCTCACTCATCGATTGGGCCATTCAGCATCACATCATCCTCTTTGTGTTACCGCCCCATACAAGTCACATTCTACAACCCTTAGATGTTGGGTGTTTTGGACCATTTGCGAAAATATACTCAGCAGATATCAACAAATTTCAGAGGCAAAAGTCAGGAACCATCAAAAGATATAACATTTGTGATATAGCCTGTATGGCATACTCATCGGCTTTATCACCAAATAATCTATAGGCAGCATTCAGAGAATCTGGCATTTTCCATTTAATCCTTCAGCAATCGACGACACATTTTTTTCTGTCGGAGACACTATTCGAAATAAGGAAGGACATTCTGAGTCTCATGCTGTGGAGCCGACCACAGGACAAGCACAACATGACCATGAAGACGAGATGGAGGACGGATTCTTCCAGTCAAAGTTTCAAGTAGGGTCAAAGAATTTACAGAGGAATCCAAGAAGAAATCTACGCCAAATCAAACGCAGAAGAAATCCATGGCAAAGCAGACGCAAAAGAAGTCCATGACAAAGCAAATGCAAAAGAAAAAGAAAAGAAGTACAGCTGTCCCCACTGCAGCAATTTCTGAAAGACATTTAACCCCAGAAACATCCCCAAAGCCTGGACCAATTCGGTATTCAGCCACCAAGTGCCCTCTCTCAGTCTGATCCAGAGAAGCCTGATGAAGACAAATGTTGTGTATGTGACCGGTTTCAGCCGCGTGTCTCTTGTCCTCACATCCTGGGGGAAGTGAGACTATGAGAGCTGCGAGCACTGGACTCACCTGAAGTATTGTTGCGACGTAAGAGTCCTAAGAAGACATGACAAATTCCTCTGCCCATGTCATGGCCTGCCTTGCAAGCACACAGAAGTAGCAGGTGACATGTGATCTGTATTGTGTAAATTGGTGAAAAGCTGTGTCCGAGAAAGCAGATGAATCGGAAGGTAATGAGTCTGGAGGCAGGAGTAAAGTGTAAGAAAATTATTGGAGGCAGGCAAAATTAGTGACGTTGGTAAAATGCTACACTCCATGGGTATTTTAATTTATGTTACTTTGGCAATAAATGTATGCCTAATGTATATTACGTTGTGTAAGCCTTTGCAAACCCTTAAGATCGCGAAATGAGCGGATTTTTTCATAAGTTGATCGGCCGTCCATACCTCTGTGAGCGACTGCGCGTGCCAATGACGTAAGCCCACGAAATTAGGTTACGCGGTGATACGCGATCCTACTGTGACATGTCAACAAACGTCTGCCAATTAGTAGTGACCCGTTCTTACACTTACGATCGTGAATATCTTACAGTGGATAAACAACAACCAGATCCAACCAGTTTTATTGCAAACAGAAATTCAGGGGATATGAGTGATAATTCAGCCAGATATAGAAACACATTCTTATGCCCACGAAAATAGTTAACAAGAGTGTACAATTTAACAGTAAGACAAACGTACACAAATGCAAGCAAGCACGACTCAAACAGCATATGTAGCAACATTATTCGGAATAAACAAAAAGTTATAATTTACTTAAAAATTATTGAGAAAATACCACAGGCACAGTAAATCAGTGGCGGGGGGGGGGATGCGTAGGGACCCCGCAGCGTATACTAAACACACAAGGAACTGAGCGGAAGGCATCCGCTCCAACCCCCAATATTGCCCATTTACCGCGCTTGACGGGCTCCATTAATGCCGAAGTCCGATTCTAAGTAATTTATCATCAAGAAATCATATCATCAATATCATCAATAAGTAAACGAGACCTGTACTGCCGTCTAGTCGCGACAAATAAAGGATTATGCAACGACAACAACCAACTCGGAAACAGAGTGAGCAAGCATGGCTCATATCGCGAGAATTCGCCTGCGAGATCTCAGTCACAGTGAGCGATATGAATCTGTTTCGTCGGCTACCAAAAAATATGTTACGTGACCTGGGGGATGCTACTTCAAATTATATTGAATCGGGAGGAAAATCTACATAACATCTCTATGATGTGCAGTTTTTGGGGTGAACCTCCCCACATGAGCGTCACGAGAAAGCTGACCAATCGTCATCTCGTGCACTGTGCCCAACAGCTTTTGAGCAAAAAAGTAGGAATAATAGTATAGAGTGAATATGATATTGAGTGTTACATGAATTCCTTAAAAGACCCCCCCCCCCCCACTGCCCCCCCGTCATTTTTTCACCTCCAAAATCCGCTCGGTCGGGGCGTTTTATCTTAAGATTATGATGCGTACCTTAGTATCTTTAGTGTTATATTATGGTGTTAGTAAATAGCCCACAACTGTAAAGTAATGCCAGTTTTTGATCCGATATATGTACCTGTTATATCAGATGTAGCATGCTTTCCCTAGCTAGCCAATAACGGCCTACCGATCAACTTGAGTGAAAACTGGTCCCGGTCTTCGCTACAGCCTTATAGGGTCTTACTAAAAAATGAAAAACAAATAGGCCACCTGGAATTTGCACCTTGCGTCATGACAAAACTAGATAATCTACTATCGCGTATATGTTATCGGACAGGTCTCACTCTCTGTCTTCCGTATAGGGTACTGAGCGCCACGTCGCGAACGGAAGCTTTCACCAAAGTAGTCGTATGGCATATCGTATATAATCGAGAGGCATTAAAATTACCACGTTAGCAGCGACAGTCAGCTTCAGAAGCTCAATCAAAAGGTAGTGTATCGGGGCCTCCTTCGCAAGCGACCGCTAGTCGATTAATGGTTTACGATTTGGCTGCCGAACGGTGACTAGTCCGACCACCTATCCGACGGGAACGAGCCATGCCGCCACCCATGGTTCCTCGGGTCGATTGTCGTCCAAGATTGCGGAGGGAAATAAGCAGTAAGTGGTTTTCGCATCATCTTTGTGGCGTATGCTTGATCTGTAACTTCGTTTGCAAGTTTATATACATTTAAACGAAATTAAAATATAGCATGGTTCTATATAGCTTACTTTGCTAATTTATCATGTTTTCGTGCTAAATGTTCACATGAATGAACTAACTACACGCTCGTTTACATTACCTTTATCTCTACTGTTTAATTTTGGGGGCTCTAGTTCCCTTCGTAAAGAAGATTAGACCCCAGCTTTATGGCAACACAGGGGTAAAATGTTCAAATAATTCCCGCAGGAACCCAACAGTTTTTGTTTCCGCCATGAGATAGATTGTCAACCCTTTTCGATTATCCGGCGTTCGGCATAAAGCTGTAATGCGCAGGCGCAATGGCGAAATGTAGGTCAAGAAATAGTCGACTAGCTGTCGCTTGCGAACGAGGCCCTGATTGTGTATATTTAGTAGTTGGGGGCGGTCACAGGAAAAAAATCTATGTTAACTGCTCATACAGACATTTTTCACGTGAAAATTGTTCTAATTCGTTCACCTGGACATCAGTTATTGACGTCCTTATTGCATAACGACAATGATATAGCGTTCAGTGGCGGTATTGATAAACCACACGTAGGCTCAATTTCCCGCACGGTGGCGCTCCGCTTTTACCGCTGTTGTCGGCCGGCGGCAATTCTTGAATAAACGGTCAAATCCGCTGCAATTTCTTGCTACTTTATAGATTTTCAAGAATAAAACATAAAAGTAACGAGCTCTGTGTATTTAATGCAGCAAAAAAACCTTTTCCCAATAGTTATAATTGTGACTGAACTCTTTCTTTTCGTCACATGATGCCGTGTGTTATCCTAAGCCAGGGCTTAGGGTGGGTCCCTGGCACTGCTTTGTAGAAAATGCCCGAATGCGTGGAGCATTTTTCCTATCACCTGCCCTGGCGAGCGAGTGTGAAAATAGGGCTGTACATTCCCTAAGGGATCTAATCGAGACCCCACGAGACAGACATTCTTATGCTCTACGTCAATGCGTAGCATCAACGGCCTGTACTTGCTGCCTACCTTCCGGTTGTTTACCTTCACTCGCTTCACACACAATATCGGCTAAATCTGTCATTGGATGCACAACTAACCACTGAAGTTCTGTGCATATCAGAATTATAACCATCCGAGTAGATTTATGTAATATATGAGCGAATAGGCAGTTGATACACCAGAATGCGGTTGTTTCATGAGTGACTTTCAGTGTCATGCGTTCTAATGTGTTGCCCAGGGTTTTCCATATCGTATGACGTAATAATCATCTAACTCACATGTCTGCGCGCGGTATCTATGGTTACGTAACAACGCTCCTTATATGGACTGACCAGGCGAGGACAATAGGGCTATACAGTTCTCGCGATCGGGCCGCGAGACTTCAGTTTTGGGGACAAACAAACACACGTGCTCCATGTTGAAGTATAGGCAGCTAGAAGTCAATTTCTTTCCAGGTTTATTCTAAATACTATGAGTACCATTTCACTAAACATGACTATGGGAGATATACGTTAAAATATTTGGAGGCGATGAAGCGCAGAACTTTGGGAATATACAAGGAAAAATCCGTCTTCAAAACACTCGAAAGCTAAAAATAACGTTCTAAATTTAGCCCTGCACCCGGGCTTTCGCAAGTTCACCAAACAGAGAGTGACGTCACAGAGTTTCGCGTGCCTCCGCGGTAACAAAAATGGCGAGAGCAAGTGAGCGACTTAACCATTCCGCTGTCAAAATGTGCAGTGCATGGAGTAACAACACACGGGTGCGTCATTAAACCACATGGTAAAGATAAAGTAAGACCAGTTGGATGTTTTCGTATCACTTTTGGATCACGAAAAGACCAAGTTTCTTCATTTTTTTAAGTTTTCTGTTTGAAGCGTTGCGCCAACGTTGTCACCGGGGAGAATCCGTGTGACGTCATAATGCCTCGTGTTCGTAGGAAATGCAAAAAAACGTTAATTTCTCAGTCGTATTGTCCCGTCGTAACAAATATTCGTCATTGTGATGGCGTAAACGAATAAAAAATATGTCATCTATCCGTTTTGTGAAGCTATATTTCTTAAATATTCTTAATCATTGCGCTAGGCTTTCCGCAATGGACCCACCCCTCGGCGCCTGGCTTTTGCGCAGGTAGTCTGGTTCCCAGTCTGTCTCTTTGCGTAACATACACGTCACGCCTACGTCACAGATAGTCAGGATACCAGTGTGCGCAGAGATTCTAAACTCGTTCCGAACACGTGCTTCGTTTGTTTGTCCCCAAAACGAGTAAACCGGAAGTCTAATCGAACGAGACTTTATAGCCCTATGGTGTTCCGTTTGTCGCAGAAATGAAAACATCGATGATTTGCTTCCAAATACAACGATTCCAACAGTCTCATCGAACTGACCACATGCATTATAGAGAGATAAATATCTAATCTTTAAAGCAATATACTTACATGCGCCATCGTCGATTTTTTACATTTTACAATCAAGATTAAAAGTATCTCAAAATAGATGATGCATATGTTTTATATCTCTTTGAGTCTGTACAACAAACATTTCAACACAAGAGATATTCGACCATAGGTCGAGGACGAAAATCCATAAGTAAATTTGGAAGCTGTATTAATGGCGACGTTACGAGTCGTCAGGGCCAATGTCCCGCTAAAGGGCCTTAAAGGGGCAATTTAGGCTAAATGCTGCCTTCGACAGGCAGTGTGGGACTGTAGGCGGAGCTTAAATGGACATCCAGTTTGAAGCCAAGAGCGCTTCCATTGAAGCAATATTAACGGTACTTTCCTACCTTTTATTTATTATGTCTTCGTGACTTCACGAACTTCATTTGACGATAACGACAATATTCACGAGGGCTTGTATTTTGTTAAATATACCTACTTACGAAATCATGGGTGAACTCATGAACCTATGGGTGATGGCAGCTATTGCCAAATTTCCTGAACATCAAGCAGGCCCAAACTTTCATAGGAGCACGTAAGCTATGACGTTGACGCACACTTAGCCCCCTCGCCATAAGGTGTCTCTGAAGACGACGTGTTTAAGTGAACATGAAATTTTGTTCTCAAGAGCGATTGCTCGACTCATTATGAATGGCGCTACGAATTTAACTTTTTATCTAATAATACGTCATCGTGACGTGACATGACGTCATTTGACGTTCGCGAAAATGCTCAAGATGGCTTTTATTTTTTTAATATGCCTACTTATCAACTCGGGTTGTGACAGCTATTGCCAAAGTGGCTGAAAATAAGGCAAACCAAACATTTCGTAGGAGCACGTTAGCTATGACGTCATTTCTGACGCATACTTATCCCCTGCGCCAAAAGAGTTACACGGCACAAACTGTCCCTGAACACGATCTGCAACGTCAAGCGACCCGAAGGTCGCCATACATTAAAGTAGCTGAGTAATAGCTGACGTAAGAAGTGTGACGTCATGACGTCATAGTGACGTCATGACGTGACGCACGAAAACATCCAAGTGGCAATACGCCAAGGTTTACTGCCACAACTTACTCGATTAAAGAGCTAGGCGATAGAAAGAATAGTTCTTCAGCTATGGCTATGGGAGACCTAAGTCAAGAACAAAGCACACTGCAGGCGAAGGGATATAGCAACCCATTTGTTTCTTTTACTAGTTCTCTGCCGATCAATGGTCTCTACCATTTGGCGTAAAGATCACAGCTCTGGCATGTTTTTCTTAATTTTGACGTTGTTTTCAAGATCTCCATTCACTCATCATTGGTGGCCCCGCAAAGGTGTCGTCCCACTTTGAAGCGCTCTAGCGCCATAACTGAGCAACATTCGCCTGATTGAAGCATTAAGTGATCTGTAGATGCTTATTGGCAACTAGTTGGCGAAAAGAATGCAATTTTAGCATTTTTATCAGATTTTTGACGGTTTCTCACAATGGCAAGAATCTCTATGTTTATCATTAGGCCAGTGGCTTCGTTGCCATGGAAACAAAAAGTAATACAGAGATCGCCGTGTTTTTCTTACAACTTGCTTTAAGGTGATATTACCTCACTGTGTGGTGAAGGAGACTGAAATAGCTTGAGCGGAAGTAGGTCATATTCACTCAAGTTCATTTTTCCCCATAGGATCCCATGTTAAACGATTTCGACTATATACCGAAAAGTAATATGACTATGAAACCATGTTGACAGATTATGACTCAGCTTAGTATTATCCACCCACAGCTGCAATAATTGAGTGATGGCTTGAATAGGACGCCTGTGGGAGCCTCTGCTAACACCAAAAAGCCGTATCTTTCACCATTGGCCAAATTTCAAAATGTGACGTCACTATTTGATCCAATCGCATGCGGTAAGCACTTAGGCTACTATATATCATGTTTAACTAAGGAAAAAATCCCAGTGTGCCTTGATGGAGGCACTTGTGAAATACACGACAAAACAGTTTTCCCAGCCTGAAGATACAGCGCTTTAACATGGGAAGTCCCATAGAGAAATACCGTCGGCCCTGGAACCGGAAGTAAGATATGAACATATTGTTTTTAGCTTGCAGCTATACGAGGGACTACGTTTCCTACAATATGATGTTACTTTCTCATTTTTAGAAATTTTTTCCGATTTTTGACGATTTTTTTAAGTACCAAAAGTGACGTCATCGTGACGTCATGTGACGCATCAGAAAACTCTAAGATTTGACATAGCTCATCTCAATTCATATTTCAAAAACGAGAAAACTGACAGAGGTCATTTAGTGCGTTTTCCGCAAAACTTACGACCTCATTTTACTCGAAAATGAGTATTACGCATCAAAAAGTGAACAATACCCAAAAAATTGCGCCTTGAATGCTAGCACATCTTGAAACTGTCCAGAGATCTCTAGCGTCAATATTAACGGAGATATAAGCGTTTTTAGTTATTTTTTCAAAAAATTGCTGTGACCTTAACCTTTGACCTTTTAACCTGGGTGACGAGTATGGTGTAGCCCTATAGCCTAGCTATTAGATACTGAAGACAGCGAACCGATGTATGCAGCCGTTAGGTCACAAGAAGACTTCCCGTTTATTAGTGAAACAGACATACAAACCAACGAAAAGAGGACGAAAATCCATAAGCGTTGTCGCAGTTCGGTTGGCTCGGCTGACTTACTGAATACAGGTCAACAATTGCGAAACTACTTGACGATGACGAGGGCCAATTTCCACTAAAGGCCTTTAAGGGACAATTTGGGTTAAATACTGCCCTCGACAGGCACTGTTGGCACTGTAGGCGGAGTTTAAATGGACATCCAGTTTGAAGTCAAGAACGCTTCTGTAGAAGCAATATTAACCGTACTATCTGACTTTTACCTTTTATTTATTATGACGTCATTTGACGGTTACGACAATATTCGCGATGACTTCTATTTTGTTAAATAAAAAAATGATACCTACTTACTGACGGTAGGTATTAACCAAATTAGAACATCAAGCAAGACTTATCCCCCTCGCCATAAGGTGTCTCCGAAGACGACGTGTAACGTCAACTAAACCGGTAGTCGCCATACCGTATAATAGATGATAGTCCCGCGGATAAGCGAAAAATGTTGTGCATGTTGTGGTAAAGCCATAAAATTTAGCACACATGGTCGAAATTCATGTCTAATCAAATTGAGTTATAGTATCAAGTCAGATTTGGCCCCTGCCCGGTATGGCGGCCATTTTTATGTCTATACATTGCTTTTCGGGTTCGCAGTATGCCACAAAAACCATTAGAGATGACATGTTTATCTGTATGCTAAAGCCTGTATCTATAGCCTAAACCTCATCACTCAGAGGGTTATGCCTTATCGTTAGAAAGTTTCCCCAATTGCTTGGGATTGCGTTCTACTTGTAGTCTCCCCATTACATCTACTTGTAGTGATGGCGGACAGGGATGATTCTCATGAGAGAGACACTCGTTCAGGTTTCCGTTGCGAACTTGACACGCAATGTCAAGCCTTTGAAAAGATATGGCTCTCATTCATGAACATGGACGCGCAGGAAGTTTTTTGTTAATTGTCATTTCTAGTGCCTTCTACCAACAATACCTCGATCATTCACGACCGACGTTTTTCATGCGAAGCATGGTCCCAGCGACTAGAACGTGTTTGCGGGCAAAAGCTACGATATCTTAGCGAAATGACTCCTGATCTCGAGATCTGTAGCCAGTTGTGTTTAGGTCTGCGACCACGGTACATATGAATATCCTCACAATGACTTTTAAATTTCCAGATGTCGTGTGTTATTGTTTAAATACCCGCCATTGTGGCACACTAAGGGCGCCTAACTCTTGGAGACAAGTTATTGAATTTTTTTTTCTTAAATAGAGTGATCCCTCTTCGTTTTGGAGATGTAGTGTATTGTTGTAGGCCGTATCCACTATCTTGGAAAATGGCGGATGCATTGTCCCTAGATACGCAATTTTGTTCAGCGATTCCGAAAACCCATACACAAACATAAAAAATCATGTGTTAAGTTTCGTGGTCCGTCATTTTGAAAAATTGCGGATGCGTTGCAACAGGATACGCAATAATGATTTTGTTTCGAATTCAGCGACCCCGAAAAGATATGCACAGGTACATAAATAATGGTTCTATCCCTCTTGTTTTCAAGATACTCAGTATTCTTGCTGGCCCGGTCCTTCATGTTGAAAAATGGCAAGCCCAGGGCACCAGCCCAGGCCCCTAACCTAGTCCTAGACCTGGCCGCTATCACTCTACATAAACATAAAAATCATCAGTGTTTTAATTTTCAACGTATTGGGTATTTTTCGTGGTCTGTTATTTTGAAAAATGGCGGATGCGTTGCAACAGGATACGCAATATGATTTTATTTCGAATTCAATGACCCCGAAAAGATATGCACAGGTACAAAAATAATGGTTCTATCCCTTTTGTTTTCAAGATACTCAGTATCCTTGCTGGCCCGGTCCGTCATGTTGAAAAATGGCAAGCCCATGCCGCCAGCCCAGGGCATCAACCCAGGCCCCTAACCTAGTCATAGACTTGGCCGCTAGTCCAAGCCGCTGGCTCAGGCCACTAGCCCAGTAAGATAGCCCAGTAAGATAGCCTAGGTCGTTAGCCTAGGCCACTAGCCCAGGCTTAGCCCAGGATGCTAACCCAGACCGCTAGCCTGGGCACCAACCCAGGCTTTACCCAGGCTTTGCCCAGGCCGCTAGCTTAGGCCGCTAGCTCAGGCCGCTAACTCTGGTCCCTAGCCCAGGCAGCTTTGCCAAGGCCGCTGGTCCAGGCCACTAGTTTAATCCGTTGGCCCAGGCTCCTAGCCCAGGCTGATCGAAGACGTATTGTCTTAGGAGAGCGGGGGTATAGGGCTGACCTAGGGAGTATTGCCATAGGGGGGGGGGGCATGGGGCTGACCGAGGGAGTATTGTCATGGCGGGGAGGGGTCATGGGGCTGACTGAGGGAGTATGGTCATGGGGGGAAGGGGGAAGGGAGCATAGGGCTGACTGAGGGAGTATTGTCATGGGGGGAGGGGACATGGGGCTGACCGATGGAGTATTGTCATGGGGGATGGGGCATGAGGCCGACCGAGGGAGTATTGTCATGGGGGGGAGGGGGCATGGGGCTGACCGAGGGAGTATTGTCATGGGGGGAAACGTGCATGAAGCTGACCGAGGGAATATTTTATGGGGGGTAGGGGGCACGAGGCTGACCGACGCAGTATTATCATGGCGGGGGAGGGGGCATGAGGTTGACCGACGGAGTATTGTCATGGTCCCATATCTTTAGAAAGTTATACTTGCTCCTATGGTACATTTCGGAACTGTTGTTATTGGATATATGCATTGGTCTTTCCATTCATAACGTGAACACAACGACCGGTACATGAATGTTGTTAAGTATTGTTTCAACACAATTAAATTTCGTCCGAGGAACATCGTCCTGTGAGAGCTTTATCACAAGAAGATCCGAGGCCGCCATACTCCCATTCGGTTTAACCATACGCGTCTCATCTTCACGCCGTTTCTTTTTGCCCGTACTTTCTAGATCAGCATGCGTGATCTAAAATAGGTATGACACAGGTCACCGGTGTGTGACGTCGCATGGGCCCCAATCCCGACAACTGCTATCGGAGATTTCCCAACGGGCTCTTGGTTGTGTGGTTATGCCAGTCGCAAATAGCAAACGTTACTTTCACCTTTGATCGATCTGTCGCGCTTCAATTCGTGATGCATAGCTTTGCCGTCCGTCTGTGTTGGCCGACCGCGGTGCGTGGCCTTGACAGTGCCAACTGGTTGCCTGCGGCTTGTGGGTCAAACTGATAGGCTTTCTAGTGAAAGCGTGCACTCGGCGACCACAGCCCTGTGCCAAACTTTGCACCCACGAATAGGAGGACTAGTATTATGATTAGTGCGGTCTGCATTCCGCCACCCTGTCCCTGCGCTGAAAGGACCACCCTGGGCCACGTCAGGGTCGTTTCGCCCCCTCTACCTGCGTTGCAATGACTCGATCGGGCTTGGCCAGGACTTCAACCTCACTGCACCTCACTGCGCTGGGGGCTGCAGGAGTCGGGTGGATGGGCGTGGGGATGAGCAGAGAGCAGTCCATTAATACTGCTTTTATGTGGGTGGGCGGGCGGGGTGAGGGAGGGGGGATGAAATTGGTGCCGCTAGGGCGTGTGCAGGAGTTATTGAAATGGGGGGAGTGGGGGGGGGGGCACAATAATGGGTTCCGCACAGGCCACAGATATACCTTAAGCCCGGTTCCCACGAGGCAACTTTTCCACCGCACCCGCCTTCTGGATCATTACTGGTGAAAATGTGTCTGCTGAAAATTCGCCGTTCACACGGAGAGATTTGTCCAGGAGATTTTTTACGACCTTCAAATTGGCCATCTGTTCTTGAGGTAGGCCTACCTTCTGGAATATTCGCAGCGGTCTCAAAGCGAGGGAATCACGCAGTCCCTTGACACCAACCAGACCCGGGTCCAGACCCGGCTGCGGCTCTTTGAAGATGTCGCCTGGATATAGAGCATGTCCTATTTCTGGAAGACGACGCCTGGGTCGTAAAAGTGTCTTAAATCGTGTCTTGAGCGCCCGTTCACACGGGGAGATTTTGGGCAAACCCTGTCGCCTGCCTCGGGTGCGGTGGAAAAGTTGCCTCGTGGGAACCGGGCTTTAGGGTCTGAAAGGGGGGGGGGGCACGTGCTCCCTGTGTACGGCCATGCAAGATGGGTGTGAGTGGACGGGGTGGAAGGGGGTGGGGCAGGAGTGTATGATTCTGACGAGTGAGGGTGAAGGCGGGGGAACCTGTTCTCCTCCCTTCCCATGACTGCGGCCTACGGCTCTCCCTATATATTACCTCACAATACGTAAACAATACCGTAACGGTGCCTTATCGCGAACCGCTCACTCACTGCCATTCCGAATCCGGCGCCGATTTTTAACATGGGAATCCCCATAAGGAATGTTTGGCCCTCTAGCGAGAAAAGCAAAATAGAAAGTATCGTTTTTTAACGAAGAAACAACTAGGCGGTAAAATTAGACGTTCTGTGACCCGAATCCGATCTCTCTATTCCCAATATTAATTATACAGTGAATTTAATGCGTATTTAAATATTTCATTTTTGTGACGTCATGTGACGTCATTGACGGCGAATTTTTCTTTGGGAAATGGGTCATACCGACTTTCTGAATACATCATTGGAGGTTAACGACGATTGAGAAAGTTTAATAGGGAAAACAACGTGCATCTAATTTGAACAAAAGGACAAGGTGAACTATGACGTCATTTTGCGCGAAACTTCTTCCTACGCGCAAAAAAATGGTCCATATTAAAGTTATGTCCTCTAATCAGTGGAACATTTTGACGCTAGTCGCATCTCTTTAGGACAAATATTAGGCAAGCCTTAGCACTTTTACGTTTTTCCTTTAATCGGATGGCCTTAACCTTTGACCTTTGACATTGGGACGTCCGTCACTTGAAAATTGTAGAGGCTCGGACATGCCATACTTCCATCAAAGTTGGTGAACGATAGCTGTTGTCGTTAGGACAGTAAGATGATACTACAAAAAATACAAACATACAACCTCGGAAGTGAAGTGGCTAAAAGTCCTAGTCCTAGTGACATAAGACGAAATATTGATATTTCGTCTTAACAAGAACTCAGTGAGACACTGATGAGGACGAAAATCGACTTTGGGTCAAAGAGCGTGTCTTTTGCAACCAGTCCCGACTCTCTAGCATCGCTATTAAGCGAACGGTGGCCATCGACGAGTAAGGAGTGCCGGTCGATATCGCCGTTCACTCATAATTTGATCCTCAGCAAAGGGGGGGCAACTCTTGCGAGCGCTCTAGCGGCCAAACTACACGTCCTAGGGCAAATCTGGTGAGATTTACCTAGATAAGTCGACATCTGTCTCTCACTTCATGCCAAATCTAGGCTCCCTAGCTCAATTATTAACCAAGTTATGGCCATTGAACGTCGAAACCCCACAAAAGTCCCATAGAGAAATGCCGTCGGCCCTGGAACCGGAAGTAAGATAGGAGCGTATCGTTTTTACTTTGCAGCTATACGAGGAACCACTTTCCCTATAAAATGACGCTTTTCCCGTATTTTTATGATTTTTTTCCGATTTTTGACGATTTTTGGTAAGTACTAAAAGTGACGTAATCGTGACGTCACGCGACGCTTTAGAAAACTCTAATATTTAACACAAGTCATCTTAATTCATATTTCTATGACATATTGGAACATCATAGCGATAGCTTGATGGTAAATGTGTCAAAAAGCGAAAAAACGGCAGAGGTCATTTAATGCGTTTTCCCGCAAAACGTATGATCTCATTTTGTTCGAAAATAAGTATTACGCATCAAAAAGCGAACAATACCCAAGAACTGCGCCGGTAGCACATTTGAGACTGACCCGAGATCTCTAGTTTTAATATTAACTCAGATATAAGCGTTTTTAATTATTTCTTCAAAAAATCGCTGTGACCTAAACCTTTGACCTTTTGACCTGCATAACCAAATGTTGTAGCCCTATTGCGTTGCTATTAGGCAATAATGATTGCAAGCCGTTGTATGGATTCATCAGGACGCAATGAGACTTGTAATTTTCAAGTGAAACAGACATCGTTACATACTTACAAACTAACAAACAAACACGACCGATAGACATATACCGAAATTTGAAAAGTTCAATTTTCGTCATAATAAACAAACAAACACGACCAACTGACATATGACGAAAATTGGAATTTTTCGTCATAACAAACACGACCGACCGACATATGACGAAAATTTAAAATTTCAATGCTGTTCCAGTTCAACTATAGGTAATAACCTAAACATAGCACAAAATTTACTTTTTTTAAATCATATGTCAGTGAAGTTCCAAGTAAGCACCGAATTTACACCAACTGATCATGTGATCGAGTACCAGTTTGAACCCGTAAGGTCGTTGGCGCATCGCGTTGTCAGTCAAGCCGTGCTGCATTAGAAGGGGTGCTGGGGTGGTGGGGGTGCGGGAGGGGGGTAGTGGGAGTGGAGTCAGGGGTCCAACGTCGTCGTTGGCAGGGTGCCCAATTTTGATTTGATTCGTAGTCTTGTAACTTGATACAGCTGCTGCCTTAGAACCTCACTGTCACTGAAGGGTGTATGGACAGGACGGCCGTACTACCAAAACGGCCGTATGGGTTCGGGTGGGTTGGGTGGTGGTCTATAGGGGTGGTGGGGTGGAGTGGAGGGGGGAGAGGTGCGTGAAGCTAGCAGCCGGGTCGATTGGCGGGCCATGTGCATACTGTGCAGCAGGGGGTGGAGGCAGGGGATGGCGCTGGCAAAATATGGTTGGAACAGGCTTCATGTTCATGTTTGGTGGGTTTAACACTCACACGGGCAATCTTGCCCCAAAAGGCTGCTGGTCGCTTAGTAGATAGCGGTAGAAAGAAATCCAATGTGTGCTCTTCTTTTTTTGCAATTGAATTGTTACAGCCAACCAAGCCAGTATGGCAACCATCTGCCAACCGTGAAACAACGTTGTCGGCAATGTTGGCTCAATGTCGGCAAAGAACATTGGGCCAACGAGTGGGTGCTCGTTGGGGAATGATTGCTTCAACGTTGTCTGCCAACAATGGCCCAACCATCTGCCAACCTTGGGCCAACATTAGCTGCCAACGATGGCCCAACCATAGGCCAACAGTGGGCCAATGTGCGCCGCCGATATTAATCCACTATTGAACCACTGCAAATGTTGTTCACTAATTTATTGACAAAAATCTTAAAAAGTGCAATACATGAATTCATAATAGGTATACATGACGCCTAATGTCTGAAAAAAATCGCTCGTGACCGCTCATACAGGTGCATGGCCGCTCATAGAGGTGGTCGCTCGTAGATGCGGTCGCTTCCACTCATTCCTGATTCTTGCGTTTGCCAGCTGTCACGCTCAAGTCGCCCGTCATCCCGCTTCCCAGC
Source organism: Arenicola marina (assembly GCA_964019135.1). Lineage (NCBI taxonomy): Eukaryota > Metazoa > Annelida > Polychaeta > Arenicolidae > Arenicola > Arenicola marina. Next base: position 31,387,106 of record OZ025259.1, read on the forward strand.
AAATCGCAGCCACTTCTTCACCACCTCTGAATTTGTGGCGCAACTGGCAGTCGGGTTGCTGCGAGTACCCCCTGAATTAAATCAAAGTAGACTCAATGGCAAAGCTGTTTAAAATATCATGCTGGTCCGATAATAGCGTTTACCTATACTGGTATACTTAACACATGTTTTTTGTTAGCTTAATATTTCTGGAACCCTGTTAAAGGCAATACAGTGGTAGCCACATACAAACTAATGATACTGTTCATAATTTGAAGTTGGCAGGATTTTTTGACAAATCTGTCATATCACGTTGAATAGGTAACGCAAATGAGTTAAGTAGACAGTGGGAAAAGTGGAAATCCTTATCTTATCAGAAGAATACAGCCACACTTACCATACACCACCTGGCGTAAGTTTAGGCGAGGGAATGGTACTTTCCCACTCTTTCACTGCCAATGTATTTGCTTTGGCACACTGTTTGACAGCACTTAGTCCATCAAACGCAGCACTGTCTTGTCGAAAGTAGATACGCCCATCAAGGTGATGCTGCTGACCTAATTTGACATATGCAAAAACTGAGTCAAACTGAAGATAAAATAGACGTAAATTAAATTACACAAAGCAATACAAAAACATGGACAAACCTATGAGAACTGAAAATGTTGGTCTTTTATTCGGGCATACTTGACTAAAATTGAGCCAGTGGAAGCTTTTGGGGCAACGAAATGATGATGAATGAAATATGCCCCATATGGGGACCGTCCACTAAACCATGGATGCCTTGATCTCTAGTCCAGTACACTGACCAATAGACTAAGGGGGTTCTCTGAGACTTATGTATAGCTGTGTTTTGTGTGGCCAGGCTTTAACAGCAAAAAATATTAATCGTTAAATATTATAGCATACCGTTTTCCACACGGTCTCGTCATTAGCGAGGACCTCGTCCAATGTGTGTAGGGCGTCTACGGTCAGGATGGGGAAGGGCATTCCATCTGGCGGAGGGGTTGGCGTGCAAGTCATGTTGAGATGCTGGCAAATTTTGCCAAGCATCACACCATTGTGCTCCTGCTGCTGTTGCACGCGCTCCAAAGCGTGCAGGAGGGCCATATCATACTCTGTCACTGTCAATGAAATTTAAACAGACTGCAAAACAAAATGTGAACAGCATATTATTATAGGTAATACTATAACCACTTGGCCTAACTAAATAAAATGATCTCTTAATTCCACGAGAAAATAATTCATATCAACATAGAAGTTCAGAATGCATCGGCAGATATATGGTTCTGACCACCCACCCAGATACGTGTTCTCTATATTTGTCTACACCCTTCTTCTTTTGGACCAATAGGAATAATCCATTTATATTTTCCATAACTATGTGCCTTGTTTAATAAGGGGCGGATACATGATATAAATTGGCCATTTCCCAATTCAGAGTTATTTAATATTAAAATTCCCAGTTCACGGTTAATGAAAATACTCGATCACTGCTGTCGGCTAATATCCCATTCCCAGTTCACGAAGAATTATTTTCCTCATTCCCAGTTCACAGTGAAATGAAAAGCCCATTCCCGAGGAACGGAAATACCCCTTGCCCCATCCCTAATAAGTTTAATGACATCAAAACCTTCAGCCAGGGGCAGGCTAGCTAGTCAAACACTGTGGTAAGATTAAAGTAAATCGTTTGAAGTGCTATTCAAGCCTTCACCTGCCCATGGGTAAAGGTTTTGCACTGGTTTGACAGTGTTTGATTTTAAGAAAAGAGCTCCAAAAGAGCTAGGCACTCGTGTGAGCGATAATACAGGAAAGGTCAGAAACTGCATACTCAGTGATGTTTTCTTCCGCTGTACCATTATATTACAGTTCTAATTAAGTCAGTGCATAAATTACATAATCCGATACTATAAAACAGACCGACAAGACAATAATAATGCGCCAAATGAATCAAAATCTCAAAATTCACGATAACTTACAGTCACTTGGAAAATTGCCGCATGGAAGTGTCGCTTCAAAAACTCGCTAGATGGCGCTGTGTTTTGCGCTAACGGCACTACGCTGGTACGTAGGCGCAATGTTGGGCCAACATTCCATTGCCAACGGTTGGGTGCAGAGCGCAGATGACGGTCGGTATTACGTTGCGCCTATGTATACTAGCAAACGGTTGCGTTGCCTACCTAAAAACAACGTTGGGCCGATAATGCCAAGCTGGCTGGGAACAGATGAACGGTACATCATTGTGTTCTAAAAGCATCAATGGTTCAAATTTGTAAGTCAAAGTCGCTTGTCACTATTCATGAGAGGTCTTAAGCTGACAGCTTGTTCCAAAGACGCACCGCTGCTCGCATGTGAACACATTTGTGGTTCAGCAGAGGGTCGTCGTTGGGTGACGCCAACGCCTTGCGTGTGATTGGCTAAATCTGGTCACGCGTTCAGAACATGTCGGCACCCGCCTGGCGGGCGAAAATCAGTGTTTTATACTGGTGATGTGCGATTTTCTCAATGATGGTTTCTTTTTGAACAAAACGATTGATTGGCAAACAGGTTTTATACCAACAGAGTTTAACTATTATATCACATTGCAGACGCCCTTTATTTTACGAACTAGACCTCTGGAGATCGTTTCACTAAGCATGCTAAGGGTGTGTGCGATTTGCATGAAACCAAAGCCGGTTTGCTCGAAACAGTGAAACTATTGAGAACGCTGGTTTGACGGTTTCGGTTCCTCGAAACTGCCAGCTCAATCAACACATACACCATAGTTAACAATTAATGTAATAAATAGAGACGTATGGAAAAAAGTATGACAGTCCAATCGCGGGCAGAGAATGAAAGAGGCATATTTTTGCTGGCATAAATTCATAAGCATATGGCCATTGCAAACATACATGCTGGAACTGTAAACAAATGAAACTCGCCTTTAGGTGGGCAAACCGTTGAAACCGGTTTCAAAAATGGTTTCAGTTTTCCCTCGATTTGAGGTAAATCGAACACGCCCTAAGAGTTACGAGCTCGTAACCGTATCTTTTACATGCTAATTTAACGACACATCGTAATGATGCGATTAACTTAAATGAGCGTTACACGGCGATTATTGTGGTGCGGCCATCTAGGTGTAATTTATTTTCTACCAATATCATTCATAAACATGTTTGCCATATATTTATGATAAATTTAACATTTTGCATTTCTCTTCGGTCCGGCAGTTATTTTCTTTTTATCTGCAACCGAAAGTTACGAGATCTTAGTGAAATGTCCCCCAGTTTTATTATTTGGGATCTTTTGGCGAAGTTTGACAATGATAGCTGCAAGCCTTGGAGAGTTATCAATCGAGGACAGAGACAAAAAACGGCGAAATGATTACAGACACACAAACGGGAGGACTTGACATGACTTGCGCTTGCATGCTGTCCACGTACAACATATATAGCAAGTTATTGCCCAGGATGTTAAGTCTGGTGCGAACAGGAAGGTGGTTTTTTGAGCAGTAAACGCAAATTGTCTAATATAAGGCGGCTCCCTTGATTTTCGTTACTTTTATTTGAACAGGCGGCAGGGGGTGCGATCCTACCCCATATAAACCCTCACCCTACGACCCTCTTATGCATATTTAGATATGCTGCTGGTTTCTTTTTTTGACATTAAAGATGTAGGGGAGCACGGGGGCCAGTCACTTGAGCTTTGATCTTAACATGACGTCGGCCATACTGGTGGCAGATCTTGTATTTTCGCCAGCAACACGGCCCCCATGCAGTAACAGATAATCTCATTTGTAGAAGCTGTATGTATTGTTACTTTAAAGTAATAATAATACAGACGCCTATAAGCATTCTACGGCGGCCATCGCAACCCGAAGGGGTGCCGGTCGATATCGCCGTTGACTCATAATGGGAGCCTCAGCAAGGTGGGGTGCACCTCTTGCGAGCGTTCCAGCGGCCAAACTAAGCATCCTAGGGCAATTCTGTGGCGATTTACCATAGTCAACCACACATTTCTCTCTCGCTTCATGCCAAATCTGGGTTTCCTATCCCAAATATTAACCGAGTTATGGCCATAATCTGTATACTGTATGACCGGCTGGTGATTTTGAATTTTTGATATGCTATGGTGCATATGGCTTTTCATCGAGCCTATTTACCGCGCAGTAATGCTATAAACCCGCCAATAGTTCCGTTTTTATTGTCTAATTACCAGACGGGGTTCGTGTACGGCGGGGTTTGAAGCATTAACACTTGCTATCACACTTTGAAGTATCGTCGTGAACATGTTTCGTTGGGGTTTGAGTCGATGTCGGGAGTGAGGCGGAAGCGTGGTGCTGCGGTGGACCTTATGGAAGGCCGATATCAGGATATTGTGTGGAAAACTACATTTTGAAAGCTATAATTTTACGAATATTGTCACCGCCCGAAACTGAGCAACCCGGCCATTGGACATCAATCACATGCGACACGCTGTCTGGCTGGCTCAGTGGGTATAGCATTGGACTTTGGATTCAAAAGTCACGCGTTCGATCCCGCCTGGGTGCTTGCCATATTTTTCTTTCTTTCTGATCAAAATTGATATCAACAGAATGATTCGGCTTCAGGGCGTCATTTTGTTAAGTACTGTGGCTCTAGTTTACCATGTTTAAAGGAAACCACCAGCCTGGCCTCTAACGCTACATTACCGATACATATATTACCCAATTGTCTATCCTCCAAATTACAGAATTTTTCGTCATATCTGTAGCTTACAATAAAATTTAGAAGTGACCACCACGCACGATTTCGCCGCCTACGCAGGCGGCAGCGCTTTTGGAGGAGTGTCCGCGATTAACCAATCAGGAGGCGATAATCTAGTTTATTCAAACCGGAAATTGCGCCTATTGTGTGAGCAAAACCAGAGCGCGTGATCATCGGTAATAAGAATAGCTGCGATTTTAACTCCAATCATGGCATTGTTGCGGAGTCAATCGTCGTAAGACCTATATCAATTTGTGTGGATGGTACTTTTCCATGATACACTAAGATCATGGTCTACTGCGCGGCTTGAAACTGCCGCTGTTCATCTGTAAATAGCGGCCCTAATCTCTCTCTTCGCGAGTTATAACGTAAGGCGGCGCCACATCATTAGTCACAATATGCGTCAGTGCTCTAGGCAAAATGGCGCTCTGCTTGACATTGCTGGGGGCGGGTTGCCTTAATTTTTTTTCCTTTCCAGTCGGCCGAAACGAAGCGTCAACACTCGCCAATTTAATTTTAAGATGTGTACTTACATGCGCCATCTTCGATTTTTTACATTT